>OY720047.1:8536124-9084819 GCA_963082485.1 Eudonia mercurella | reverse complement strand
CCACCAACCAAACCGAGTACACAAAGATGTACCCCCCGCTGGGAATCGAACCCGGGACCTCTGGGTCTAAACCGGTGGTCTTAACCACTAGACCACAGAGGCGATATTATCCATATATTAACAAAGAAGAAGTGTGCAACTATATATATATACTAATACAACAATTCACATATACATTTTTTTATTTTTTACAAAAAACAGAATATCATGAATATAATGAATAATTAATTTTAGCCTTATAAAATGTTCAAAATGATTTTTAAAGCATATTTTGTTGCGAACAAATTACAAAAACACAAATGTTGAAAAAATTTCCACGAGCAGGATTTGAACCTGCACCCTTCTGACATTCCGGGTCAGGTGCAAAAATGAGCTGATGATGATGATGATGATTAATAATACCATACAATACCTATATTAACTTCCAGATACTTGCGTCTGTCCTCTAAGGACAATATATTGTATTTGCTTAGCAATTGTGAATACGACAAATAATGCCTATAACGACTAATAATAAGGGTAGATCGTTTTGTCTGCTTATCACCCACCCGCAATAACTTCAGTACATCTGTGTGGTAAAAATAAAAAGATCCAAAGTGTATCCGATCTAGAACTTGTATGCAGAGTTACTAACACATCAGCATCATCATCATCAGCATCATCAGCTCATTGTATGTCCCCACTGCTGGGGCACGAGCCTTCCCTATGGATGGATAGGGAGAACGGGCCATAAACCACCACGCGGGCCCAGTGCGGATTGGTGGTTGTTAACGACTGCTAATGCAGCCGGGACCAACGGCTTTACGTGCCTTCCGAAGCACGGAGAAACTCGAGATAATAAGTTTTTGGTCACCCATACGATGACCGGCCTTTGCGAAAGTTGCTTAACCTCAGCTCTCGCAGACCGGGCGCGTTAACCACTGCGCCATCGAGCTCCTCATTATCTCATTAAATATATATATAAGTAATATCATGCGCGTCAGACGCGCATAAGCAAGCAGCAGTAATCATAAATGTAAGTACACAGAGGTTACTAAATCTAGTGGTTTAGTAGGCTGTATCTTGTTTATTTTGATGTGACGTCACAATATAAATCACATCACATTCATATTATAAATGCGAAAGTGTGTATGTGTGTATATTTGTTGCTTCTTCACGCTGCAACGGATGGATGGATTTGGATGAAATTCAGTAAACAGATAGTTTATAACCTGGATTAATACATAGGATACTTTTTTTCCCGATATTCCCACGGGAACGGGAACCACGCGGGTGAAACTGCGGGCGGCCTGTTATGTCTTAGTGTAACTCTGCATACAAGATCGAGATCGGATGCGCTTTAGATATTTTCATTTTTAACACACGCTGTATAGATCACACGAAAAATCCAAACACTGAATCTCTGAACATATGAATTATTATACTTATATGAAAAATCTAATAATTAATGGACATGGAAATTAATATTCGGTTGCATTTGGAAATGCGATGATTACCGAAAGACATTGAGAAAATAGAAGCACTGTCAGTTTGCTACTGATTCGACACAGAAAGATTAAAAATCCAAAGCTACTTCAAAAAACCGGCCAAGTGCGAGTCGGACTCGCGCATGAAGGGTTCCGTACCAGTATCTATAAAAATATTTCAAGTTTCTACCTGTTATCGTTATTAAGACCGAGAAAAAAATTGGAAAAAAAAATCAGTTTGTTGTTAATTTTATTTTAATTTAATTATTTATTTTTAAAATGAATAATATAACTCAATATTCTGTGAATATTTCAAGCGTCTACCTACTTGTTGCCGTTATCAATATTGAGCAAAAACGAGCAAAAAAATCACGTTTTTTGTATGGGAGCCCCCTTAAATATTAATTTTTTTCTATTTTTTAGTATTTGTTGTTATAGCGGCAACAGAAATACATCATCTATGAAACAACTGTCTAACTATCACGGTTCATGAGATACAGCCTGGTGACAGACGGACAGACAGACACACAGACGGACGGACGGAGGCGGAGTCTTAGTAATAGGGTCCCGTTTTATCCTTTTGGGTACGGAACCCTAAAAATGTGGGATACTTTTATCGCGTTCCTTTACTGCCACGCAATATACTGTCTATTCGGATATAAATAATATAAATAATATTTCCGACCTTTTCTTATCCATTGAACGCGAAACACGAAGTAATAAATATAAAGTTTGTAACATATAAACATTTCTTAATACCAGATTTTTTTTTTACTGTTCGGGAGTACGAAGAATAGAAGTTGTACCTTTATGTATGATCGTTAAATAGTGTATCTTACTTTGATTGTTCAGGGTCATCATCAGCAGTCAAAGAGCAATGGAGAGGGCTATGCTCGGGGTTTCTCTGCGAGATCGAATCAGAAATGAGGAGATCCGCAGAAGAACAAAGGTAACCGACATAGCCCGAAGAGTTGCTAAGCTCAAGTGGCAGTGGGCAGGGCACATTGCTCGCAGGACTGATGGCCGCTGGGGCGGAACAGTCCTCGAGTGGCGACCGCGTACCGGAAAGCGCAGTGTGGGCAGACCTCCAACAAGGTGGACCGACGATCTGGTGAAGGTCGCGGGAAGCCGCTGGATGCGAGCAGCACAAAACCGGTCGTTGTGGAGATCCTTGGGGGAGGCCTTTGTCCAGCAGTGGACGTCTTTTGGCTGAGATGATGATCATCAGCAGCTCATTATATGTCCCCACTGCTGGGGCACGATCCTTCCCTATGGATGGATAGGGAGAACAGGCCATAAACCACCACGCGGGCCCAGTGCGGATTGGTGGTTGTTAACGACTGCCAATGCAGCCGGGACCAACGGCTTTACGTGCCCTCTAAAGCACGGAAGAGCTCGAGATAATACATTTTTGGTCACCCATACGATGATCGGCCATGAAATTAAATTTTAGAAAATATAACAAAATCGCAGACTTGCCTCTTCACTTTCCTGCCAAGAAGTCTTCGTTTAATTGTTTGTGTGTATCTATACTAATATTATAAAGAGGAAACCTTTGTATGTATGTATGTATGTTTGTATGTTTGCAACGAGTAAACTCAAAAACTACTGGACCGATTTAAAAAAATCTTTCACCATTAGAATGATACATTAGCGCTGAGTAACATAGGCTAAGTATATTAAAAAATATATTAAATAAAATACTAAAAACGACAATTTAATTTTCCAATACAAAAATATTTGTTGCTTTTGTTGTCATAGAAACCATTGATATATATATCACTCAATGATGGAAACTGTCAAAGCGGTACGAAGTCCGCCGGGGTCAGCTTGTTAAATATAAATTCACATGGTTTCTGAACTTGCACGATCGCACCTTAAACGCGCAAGCCACTAAGCCATCGCGCTCTTTATAAAATCAGTCAATTGTAATAAATTACGATTCTTTTGTGTATTTGCTATCGAATACCTTTTGAAGGTATTGTCCTTTCACCGCAATAGTCATAAAGTCATACATAACCTTTCCTTAGAGATGAGAATTATTTTAGATAGCAATGTAAGGAAAATATAGAGGGATATAACATGACTTTTAGCAAAAAATGGGCAGTCTGGTGCTATAAGAGATAGTTGAAATTTCGGAAGAATAACTTATCTTTTTTTTTTAAATTCTTTATAAAAATACCTACAGAGTATGTTAGAGTAAGTGCCGTCGTATCTTCGATAATCTAACATTAGCCCCTTCAATAACTAATGTACATACTAGATTATCGATGAGCGATTGAAAAACGGTACGCGACTTCGGTTCTACTTTTTTTTTTGGAGAGAGATTGCTGATTGCCTCAGACGGCATTTTTAGCTTCACCGGGCTTGTTTGGGGGCGGCGAGGAACGTAAAGGGTTTGTAGGGAAGCCTGGTGGTAGAATGGAATGCCACATTGAGGAAGGCCAAAGGGAAGATCTTCCTCCGAGCTGGGTGGTATAGCTCGGGGACCGAGGTCCAACGGATGTTAGTTGGAGGTGCTATACAGGGTGGAAAAATCGAATGCCACATGGATGGCGACTTCCTTAAATATTGGAAATAGCACATTCTGTGTAAAGGAGACTTTCCTTTATTTTTAAAAACAATAAATTCCGCATTTATGGATTATTGAAAAATCGCTTGTCTTAGGCGGGACTCGAACCAGTCAAATGCGACAAAAATAACATGCCGTATTTTATGACGCAGATCGAAAGGGTTACTGATAAGGTTCATTTTTCTCTAAATAACAAACACAATCAAGATAACGGAAGGCCATGAAAACTAGCAACTTTGTTTTCACCCGTCTCGTGAAATGCACCGCAACTACTTTAATTATTGGAAATAGCAAATTGTACGTAATGAAGACTTACCTTTATTTTAGAGAATAAAACATACTTCAATTATGGATTTTTGAAAAATCGTCTGTCTTAACCGGGAATCAAACCGATTACATGTGGTAATAATAACATGCCGTATTTTATGATGCGTATTTTAAAGTAGTTGCTGTGCATTTCACGTGACGGGTGAAAACAAAATTAAAAGGTAATTGTTAGTTTTCATGGCCTTCCGTTATCTTGATTGTGTTTGTTATTTAGAGAAAAATGAACCTTATCAGTAACCCTTGCGATCTGCATCATAAAATACAGCATGTTATTTTTTGTCGCATTTGACTGGTTCGAGTATCGCCTAAGACAAGCGATTTTTCAATAATCCATAAATGCAGAATTTATTGTTTTTAAAAATAAAGGAAAGTCTCCTCTACACAGAATGTGCTATTTCCAATATTTAAGAGCGTGCATTCTATTTCGCGTAAGTCAAAACCTCCGCGATCTCGAAATCGTGTTGTAGTGTGCGTACGTACACATATACATCAGCTAGACAGTGGCACAAAATAAGGTGACCTAGAAGATAATCTCAATACTTAACGCGCTCAAGCAACGCATACATAGACAACCTCTCACAAACACGGATCTCGGAACGGCTCGGAACATTTTGATCGCAGCTGTTGCGAGATTCCGTGTCCGTGATAGGTTGTCTATATGTCTGCGTTGCTCGAGCGCCTTTGTATGAAGCTTAACTTCTGTAGTCTCCTTATTTTGTGCAATAACGACGGTGACGTGCACTGTCGTAGGATGAATTTTGATACTTTCATTATTTATTTGTACAAGTTTGTGCTATTTAGTGAATTTGGCATATTCGTAAATTCAGGTATTTATCTCCGATTGTTTAAATAAGTTGTTATATATTTTATTTCTTACTAATCATTAAGTTAAATTATTAGACAGCATTTTAGGAAATATGGTGTGGTCGACAGTTCGATTTAATTCGATATAATATTGGTGAACCAAAGAATTGTTGAGCCAAAGAACCAAAGAACTTTCGTACGTACCATCCCAAGAGCCGCGACATTATAGATTATTTCCATTATTTTTTATCTATAGCACAAACTACTTAGTTTGAGACTTGGCTCGGGCCTCGAGCTCAACTCACCAAAGATTTCTCACAATCGGATGAAATGTATAAACCTACACAAAGAAGAAAGAAACAAACAAAATAGTTATTTGTTATACAAGAGTGCAAAGTTGCTTTTTAACCGCGTGCTCAATTTTGATGACCGAGCAAGCGTAGGATTCAAAAATTAGAATCCTGAGCGGTAGCAAGGGAATCAAAAGAGCACAAGGTGAAAAATCTTTGCACTCGAGTGCAACACGTAACTTTTCATCCCACCTCAGCGAGGAAATGACTAAATGCAAAAAAAAAACATTTGCAATCACAAAATACTTTTATTTCAGTTTAGGTATTAACTACTACATTATGATAGGTAAGTATTACAGAATACTCTTAAAATTATAACAAATAATATTTAGGTATAATTAAGAAAAATTTAAAGTAACGTTGCTACAGTTACTTAAGTTGAGTATAATATTTTTGTTAGGTACTGTAATGTTGGTGTTAGTGACTTGTGTACTGATAAATTCAGCACCATGGAGGTAGAAGTAAATAGGTTTAATGATGTTTTGAATTCACAAACTTAGTGCACACGATGTTCTAAATTCAATTTACTTTATCCTCTAGCGGATAAAAACGGCTTTTGCACTCAGATATCGAAGAGCAAAAATACTCTTTCCGAGATGGGGGGATGAAAAATATATTTTATTCAAGTAAACTTTTTGAAGGCTGTTTTGGATAGTCCAAATTTGGGGGCACGGTTAGTGCCCCCGCCAAGACGAGCCAAGCAAAGCAACGCGCAAGGGCACTATTACCTACTTTTTCTCGAAGCGCTTCGTCGTTTTTTTAACCCTTATCACTTGGGTTTGGATTATTCCAGATAAACAAAATTTGTTACTAAAAAATAGTTATTTATAACAGAAAAGTAATTAACAGTGAATAAATGTGTCACCTTACGCCCGTAATATTATAGGATTATAGCTAGGAAGAAGGTGGGTGTATTAAACTATTGCTGAAAACAAAAATCATTTCATCATTATCATCAACATCAACTCATTTTAATCGCCTCTGTGGTCTAGTGGTTAAGACCACCGGTTTAGACCAAAAGGTTCAACTCAGTTTGGTTGGTGGTAGGGCTTGTTTGTCCGCCTGTCTAGCTTTCTAGCTAGACAGGCTAGAGAAAGATGGTGGTCCATCTTATCTAAATATGTCAATAACATATCCACAACATCAATGTTTGTTGTGTTCCGACAGCTAAAAGTTAAAATAGCCAGTGCCTCACTAGTTGAGGACTCCGGGTGAAGTGCGCTTCACCCGGGTTCATTGGCCTTATCATCAAGTGAAATCAAAGCCTGTGCTTACCCGTAAAATATTATTTAAATATATATATATATATCACCACCACGCGGCCCCAGTGTGGGTTGATGGTTGTTAACGACTGCTAATGCAGCTGAGACCAACAGCTTTACCTGCCTTCCGAAGCACGGAGGAGCTCGAAATGAAAAATTTTTGGTCACCCATCACATGACCGACTCTTGCAAAAATTGCTTAACCACAGCACTCGCAGACCAGGCGCGTTAACCACGAGGAAGGAAGTACAGACGGCTGCCGAGATACCTAGGTACGTAGATAACTAGTAGGTAGGTACCACTTTCTAGAAATAAGGATAAATGCTGCATAGTCGAGCGCCAACCTAGATGCAGGCGTGAATAAACCGGACTGCGACTGTGGGTTACATCAGGCAAACAAAGAGGAGTGTAGGAACCCACGTTATAGAACACATAACCGAAGTCAAGCATAGGCGCGAAAATAAGTCTGCAGTATGCGAACATGCCCCAACCATTACATCAGATTCGATAAACTTTAAATACTCGCTAGAGAACAACGATTCATCCCTAGGATGATACGCGAGGCTATTGAAATTAAAAAAACATCCTCATCCTCCTCATCATCCTCATCATTCAATAGAGAAGATGGTTGGAATTTACCACCGGCCTGGGGATCCCATCATATATACTATTAAATCTCAGCCCCAACACCATACTGCCAGACCAAAGGATACTGTAAACCCTTACTGCGTGAAATGGAACGCACGTCATTAAATTTATAATGACAAGCTACCACCTAATTATAAGACGACCAACACCTCAGTCTCCCTGTGACCACGGACCCTGGAAAGGATTCGAAACATCAGGATAAACATTTAATCAAATTGATGTGTAAAATAAACGCGAGTAGATCCATAAAAGTAGTTTCATTTCAATGTAAAAGTAGGTTCAAAATTTTTGTACAATACTTTTAATAAATAAATAATAATCATAATCAAATCATAACCATCCAGATCATAACTTACCTTTTACAAGACGGGAGCTTACCAGCTTACGTTTATTTTTATTACTTTGCTTACCGCTAAATTGCTTACTTTTGTTACTCATGTTTGAAAACATTAACGATACAAACATTGTGTACAGCTTTTATTATAAAAGCAAAAATAATGTGCTTAGTGAATATAGTGACATAAAAAATTCACGATAGGTTTACAGTCAACATTATTACTTGCCAAAGTATCAAAATTGTTCGATTACGCTATAATTTCAGTGTAAGAAAAAAGAAATTTGTGCGTGTGTGTGTGTGTGGCTGGAGACAAGCGATACGTCCTCTCGTTGGGAAAACCCGACGCGTACTAATCGGAAAAATTTTACGGGCGCTATTATATAGGTCACTTTAGAAAATTATTACTAATAACTGAATATGTAAATTGTTAAGAAAAAAATACGAAACGTTAAAATAATACCTCTTTATTCATAAAAAAATATAAATGTATTAATAAAATTGGCTAATCATTGTAAAAAAAAAGTTTAAATGTACAGATTTGGGCAGTTTTGAATTATTATTTTCTGTGAAAAGTAAAGCGAATTTTGTAATTTGGTCTCTATATGGAACTCGTTGATAGTATATTCTTTAAGGAACAAAATATCATAAAATAAATTTTCATTCAATAACAGCTATACTCTGCGTCAAAAATGCCTCTGACCTGCCTTTTGAAAAACCCGCTTAAACAAATTGTCTTTATTTGAAAAAACCGTTGATAAATAAATTTATTTTACTCTATAATTCCCTTGTTTAAGACTTCTTCTTTCTATAACTGACGTTTTCATCAATGATACTCCTTGTATTCCAAAGGTATCTCCTTTGAAAAAACGCATATTCAGTGATATTTTGTTTAAAATGGAATGCACGCTCTTAAGGTAGTCGCCATCCATGTGGCATTCGATCTTTCCACCCTGTATATAGCGAAGGAGATGGTGAAACTTCGCTACCGCGATGCAGGTTTCCCATACTATTTCACGTCGTAGTATGGCGATGTCGTTGGTAAGCGTTTGTGGCGCCATCTGTTGACACAGTTGAGAAGGTGTTTGCTTCGTATCAATGTGCGGCGTATGCGGTAGGTGGCGCCGCCACATCACTCCCCCCCTGAGACCGGAGGTCGATGTCAGTGAGTGTGCTCAGCAGTCAGTGCGTCAGAGCTTGCAAGTGCCAGTGGAGAGTGCTGCTGCAGAATGCCCCTGTCTACGGTGAGTCGAGACGGGTGGGGTGAAGGCGCGTTGCCAGTGATGCAGTGTGCTGCTCCTGTCTGCGGTGAGTCGAGACAGGTGATGATGACGGTGGGTCCGAGCTGCTGGTGTGCAGGGCTGCCACGCCGGAGTGATGCGGCCGACATTGATGCACCGGTCGTGGGCTGCGGAGACCAGGTCGGGATGATGCCGTCGAGTGTGCCGGAGGTCCAGGAAGCGTCGTCCAAGATGCTGCGATGGAACCTTGTGGCTCGATTGCTGGCTTGCTGTGACTGCTGGCGAAGGTATCTGGTGGATGAGGAGTGTTACGGATGGGCGCTGCTGCGATGATGTTGAAGGTGCTTCTGTGCTCCGTCGGGGTCACCACTGTGGGGAATGCCTGTATGTTAGGATGGAATGCCACACTGAGGAAGGGCAAAGGGAAGATCTTCCTCCGAGCTGGGTGGTATAGCTCAGGGACCGAGGTCCAACGGATGTTAGTTGGAGGTGCTATATATAGCGAAGGAGATGGTGAAACTTCGCTACCGCGATGCAGGTTTCCCATACTATTTCACGTCGTAGTATGGCGATGTCGTTGGTAAGCGTTTGTGGCGCCATCTGTTGACACAGTTGAGAAGGTGTTTGCTTCGTGTCAATGTGCGGCGTATGCTGTAGGTGGCGCCGCCACAGGTTCCTCAAGCCGTGTGAAACGAATCACCTCCGGAGGTTTTCTAGAGGGAACGGCATCGCGCACTAGTGCGCGTCCCCGTGCCCTACTAGATTCTCCGAAGGGTTCGGATCGGATCGGTGCGGTGCCACGAAGTCACAATGACGTTTGTGGCAATGACAGTAAATATTAAGTAAGTACAAATATTTTGCTACCTTAATTTAATATTTATATATAAGTTTTAAGGTTCACAGTTATTTGAAGTTGTTGATGTTTTCTCTGATTTTCTTATTCGAAGATTAAATGTATAGGTATAAGCGAACAGGACAACTTTCGAGATTCATATTTGTTCAGGATCCCTTAAATCCCTACATAATCGAAGATTAGACCATATGAAATGTTCATACTACTACTATTACTCTAACTCCTTTGGCGCAGGGACCCAAAGTGAGTCTTGGCCTCTGAAACGAGAACTCGCCACTTTCCCCTGTCCATTGCAGTCTCTTGCCAGTTGACGCCCGCCCGATCCTTTAAATGTCACTACACATTTACAGAATACACTAAACATGCACACTAGCTTAGGTCCAAGACACCGTACTCGTAGAACAAGGGTACGAAGAACCGGTTCACACGCGCTCTATACCAGGTACAGACATGTACCTGGGCGCTTCTCTCCTCCTCCTCGGCCCAGTCTACCCGAGCCGAGGTCCGAGCCTTTAGAGGCGCCCTCAGGTGGTTCCGCCCCCCGTTTGGATCCGAACCCTTCGGAGAATCTAGTAGGGCATGGGGACGCGCACTAGTGCGCGATGCCGTTCCCTCTAGAAAACCTCCGAAGGTGATTCGTTTTACACGGCTTGAGGGACCTTTTACGTTCCTCGCCGCCCCCAAAAAAGCCCGGTGAAGCTGAAAATGCCGTCTGAGGCAAACAGCAATCTCACACAAAAAAAAAATGCCAGTTGACGGCTCCGAGGTCGCGCAGGTCAGCTTCCACTCTATCGCTTCAGCGGTACCGGGGGCGACCAATCGGTCGCCGTCCGATCGGTCGACCTAAGTATGCTCTCTTGACGCTTCGATCTTCCCCCATCCGCAGCATGTGACCGAGCCGGGTCTCTATCGGATCGCCTAATTTTTGTACGCCTAATTTGCAATGGCACCCAAACGAAAAGCCTAAAATTTTTTCGCCTAATTTCACTCTTCAGAATCGTGTTTGCCCTAATTTCACTTCGCCTAACTTTTTATCGCCACATTGTCATTTACCAAATGCGTCATTTGGCAGAACAATTCGTAATCCCTAAAGTTTACAATTCCTAAATATTAATTCGCACAAAATTAAAAATAAAACATGCAACATGCATGCAGACATGCAGCATGCAAGCAGAAACACAGCATGCGTGCAGCATGCATGCAGATATGCAGCATGCGTGCAGGCATGCAGCATGTAAGCATGCAAGCACGCATGCAGCATGCGTGCAGGCATGCAGCATGTAAGCGTGCAAGCAGGCATGCATCATGCAAGCAGGCATGCAGCATGCATGCAGGCATGCAGCATGCATAGTTTCCGTCACGGCTTCGGCGCTGCGGGGCTCCGGCGGTCCCACGCCACCACCGAGGCTTCGGCTTGCTGGCCGGCTTCGCCGGCCAGCCTCAACCCCGGCGGCGTGCTCACCCCACCTGTTCCTTAGCTCGCGGGCCGCCTCGCCCCTCCGCGCCTACGCGCTTTTATATTGCACTCTAGCGTAGGGCAGACAAGATTACGTGGAGTCGGGTTTGCAGCGATTCACTTCTGTCAATTTATTTTCTCAATAAAATTCTATGCTTTTATTCCAATACATTATTGGCACATTTCATTTTAGATATGCTAAAATTAGAGCTTTTATAAATTTTGCGAAATAATCGTTATGCCAAAATAAAGTTATGCCAATATAGTTTAGGCTATTTTACATTAGACATTCTAAAATTAGGCCTTTCAATTCTTAGGCCAAACTATAATGGTGGCAAAACAAGTTTTAGGCGAAACAATAATTGTACGTTTTAAGTTTAGGCCAAAACGGTTTGGCCAAACCATATTAGGACAAACAATTTTAGGCGAACCGAAGGGCACCCGACCGAGCCAGCGGAGTCTGGGTGATTTGTATTCCCCTATTATGTTAGGCTCAGCCACGAGGTCTTCAATCTCTGCGTTTTTCCGGACTCTCCAGCTACCATCTTCCCTCCTTATTGGACTTAGGATTTTCCGAAGAACTTTCCTCTCTGCCACTAGAAACTGATTCTCCTCTTTAAGGGTTAGCGTCCAGGCTTCAGAACCGTACATAAGGATGGTCCTTATAATAGTTTTATAAATGCGCACTTTTGTTCTTCTGCAGAGAAGCCTGGATACCAGTACCTTATGTAGTGCAGCACTGCATCGTAAGAAGTTTTGGATAAGTATTTGGATTATAAAATGTTCATAGAGATGTTATTATTATCTTTAATTATTTTATCTTCCTAGAAATAAACAAATAAAACAAGAGACACATACATTTCTTTAATCACCTTTAACCAACTTTAAAGTTCAAAATGTCCAACCAAATAGGGTTTATCTGAAAATTATTGTGAAACGATAAAATTTCGCAATAATTTTCAGTGCGAAAATAGTTAATTATTACGTAAGAACAGATAACTCGGATGTATTACTGTTAAGAGGGAAACACACTGGGAGCATTTGTGTTTCAATTATGGTTTTAATTGACGAATTCTCGTGAATTAAAAAGATAATTATGTCTTGGGTATCGGCAAGATAAGGGCGGCTAGTTTTATACACCATGCTACTTTCCGATCCTAACCGAACCCTTCCGAGAATCTAATAGGGTATGGGGACACGCATTAGTGCGTTCCCTTTAAGTCGTTTTTTTTTATATTCACAATTTAGTATACAAACACAACAAAAAACAAACCAAAAATCCCGATGTTTTTTTACATTTTTAAAAATTCCAAAAAAAGTTTCCAGCCATTTTTCAAAATTCAAACTCTCACACGTGTCTCGAAAAATTCCTCAACTCTTGGTATTATTTCCATCTCGATTTTCCCAAAATCCTCGGAGCTATGGCCAAAAATACGTCTCAGGCGATTTGCAACTGATAACCATTTTCAATGGTGAAAAATTGTGATTTTAAAATTAACATCACCGTACATCATGTATTAATTAATGCTAAAACAACCTTAGTGTGTCACTGTGCGAATAAAAAATGTATATGATCGACATTCGCAATACTGTGGATTGTTGAAAATCCGAATATTCGGCTCAATAAAAGCAGAACCTTAAAAAATTTAACGTCATTATTAGTGATGCGTTGCTTTTAAATAAAATTTCGGTATTTCGAGCAATTTGTGCTTACTTATGTCAGTAATGAGGAGCTCGATGGCGCAGTGGTTAACGCGCCCAGTCCGCGAATGCTGAGGTTAAGCAATTTTCGCAAAGGCCGGTCATCGGACGGGTGACCAAAAATGTTTCATCTCGAGTTCCTCTGTGCTTCGGAAGGCACGTAAAGCCGTTGGTCCCGGCTGCATTAGCAGTCGTTAAATACCGCCAATCCGCACTAGGCCCGCGTGGTGGTTTATGGCCCGTTCTCCCTATGCATCCATAGGGAAGGCTCGTGCCCCAGCAGTGGGCACATAAAATGGGCTGATGATGATGATGTGTCAGTAATCCCATGCTGGTCTGTGACGTGAAAAGAAAGCAGCACTGCAACTTCCTCTGCATGTCGTAAGAGCTGACTGAGGGACAACGGTTCCAAGAAGCTCGCAATTCCAAGGCGATCGGTTAGCAACCCATCACTGATGTTGTCTATCCCACCCCGGACTCCTACTTCGACTATGCTAAATGTACCGGCGAGGTCACTACCGGCGAGTTTACTGAAAACTGTTGATTTGTGATGCTTTGTCTCGTCCCTTTTTGGGAGAAGGATGTGGGGAGTGTGTCAGTAACGATGCCATTCGAATAAATTGTGACATTATTTCATCATCTCAGCCAAAGGACGTCCACTGCTGGACAAAAGGCTCCCCCAAGGATCTCCACAACGACCGGTTTTGTGCTGCTCGCAGCCAGCGGCTTCCCTCTATCTTTACCAGATCGTTTGGTTCATCTTGTTGGAGGCCTGCCTACACTGCGCTTTCCGGTCGCGGTCGTAACTCCAGGACTGCTCCGCCTCAGCAGCCATCAGTCCTACGAGCGATATGCGCTGCACATATAACTACATTCCAAATTTGTATTGACATTAGTTTTTTTTTGCTTATAATATTTGTTGACATTAATATACATTTTAATCATCATCTTTTCAGCCCGGAGATACCCACTGCTGACTATAGGCCTCCTTTCGTACCTGTCACTCATCTCAGCCTCAAGCCATACACATCCACGCATTAACATAGATGTATACACAATTTAAACATTTTAAACGTTAATAATTACATATTGTCTTAAAAATGTAATTTGGTTATTTTATCTATTCCAATTTTTGCAAATTTTTATTAAATTTGATCAAACTTTCATGTTCTGTAATTAATATTGATAGACCGATTTATGATAATAATTCGACATCGAAGAATGAGCTACGAAATTCTGTGGTAGGTACATCCACAGACCACAGATCAATTAGAGTAGGCGGTATAAAAAATGAATCCAACAACTAAAAAAATATTTTTAGTTTGTCAAAAGGCTGCATCAGCGTAATAAAAAAATTGATTTTATAAATAAACGAGCGTCGTACCCCAAATTCATTTTCAGTTTTACTACCTTTTAACGGCTCATCATCAATAATAAAGACATTAAAACTAATAATTACACTTTTTTAACTGCCATTGACAAAATACAGTCGTAAATTATATTGACTCTTTCAAATATCCGACCTAAATTGGTTTATGTACTATTAAAACATCAAATTGGTTCACACACGTGGTTATTATGAAACGTTATTGAGTGATATACGGATGCGGCGAATAGTTTAAGTGTTTTAAAACTGACGTGGTAATTATATGTTGCGGTTAAAACGTATTAAAGTCTTTTAATAGTTTTGAGTAGGCAACACTGTCAAAGCAGTCGTTAATCATTATTCCTCAATATTAAAAAGAATAAAGAAAAAATATTATATATTTTTAAAGGATTTAAAAATATAAATGATCATACACGGATATTTAGCACTGTGCAAAATGACGTACGAGGAAAGAGGCCTATGCCTTTCAGTAAGTAGCTAAGTGGGCTGATGATGATGATGATGATGATGATAATGATAATGATGATGATGATGATGATGATGATGATGATGATGATGATTATAAAATAAAGAAATAAACACAAATACAAAATGGGTGGACTTATTAATTTCTATACACGCATTTTATTCAGCGACTAGCTGACCTAGCAGACTTTGTACCACATTTCTTTTTTCTATTTTTTAATATAGCTATGTTACTCAGCGCTAATGTAACATTCTAATGGTGAAAGAATTTTTAATCGGTCCAGTAGTTTTTGAGTTTATTCATTGCAAACATACATACAAAAATACAAAGCTTTCCTCTTTATAATATTAGCATAGATAAGTTCGATAGCTTAGTGGTAATCGCTGATTGGTGGCGGCTGTATGGGTTGTTGCACCCATCGTAGACCAACGCAGGGGTGGAGGTCACCATCTCCCCCACATTCCCCGCGTCTTAGCCTTTAGGAGAGAAGGCGCCCCTCTTGCATCCGGGAGCTATGGCGCCTTCTGTGGCCGACGGGCCAAACTGGTGGCTCCTAGGGGGCAGCCGCGCGGACTGCGAAAGACTCCATGGAGTGCTCGGGGTTCCGCAAAAGTGGTAAACGGATCTCGGACGGTTTAGTGGGCCGGTCACAGCCCATCCGGCGACCAACCACACACCTCCCGGGCCTGAAACAGCCCGGCCTAGATGCAGATACCGCTCTTTAAAAAAAAGTGGTAATCGCTGAAGTTAAGCAACTTTCTCAAAGGCTGGTCATCGGATGGGTGACCGAAAATGTTTTATCTTTAGCTTTGTATTATACGTGAAATCAATCCGCACTGAGCCTGCGTGGTAGTTCATGGCCCGTTCTCTCTGTGGTGTTTCCATCCTCAAGGAAGGCTTTCGCCGTAGTTAGCCATTTGTATGTCTCCACATAAAAATGAGATGGTGATGTGATGGTAATTTATAATGCATAATAAACCTTACCGAGTTTCTGTTTAAGTAACACAAATGTTTGAAAGACCAACACCAATAGTAGATACAGACGCGAACACTTTATTCTCCATCATTAATAACACCGTCACAAATTAAAGAAAATCTGCGACATTCACAAACATAATCAAATTTAAAAATTGAATGCTGCCGCTCCGTAATCCAATGACCTGACACGCTTTAAATAAAGTTTAAAATGGCGTGGACTTCCACCAATTTACGCTAAGTAGACGGCGAGCTGGCATCCCGCCAAAAGGCAGATGGCATTTTCCCGCCTTTTCCAATAATAATATGCAAATTAGAACCGGTTTTTAAAAAGATACCCGGTTACCCGGGAAACATCTCTTGTTTCCTATTTTCTTTAGTGGGAATGTAAACATTTTACTTTTTATCAGCTTATTGTAATATTTGAGAGCCGCGTTGTTGTGAGCTGCGATTGTTATTGCTAAGCTACTTTCGCGTGGTTTGTTTCTGGATAGGTGACCGCTCGCTTTTATTTCTCAGTGGCGTGACTATAAGCGACGAGGAGGAATCACAGGAACACGCTTACTGATTATTTCAACAGCCACCAAATTTTTTTACCGCTTCCTTACTCAGTTTTTTTAAGGACACAGACGGCCAATAGCAAGTTGGACGCAAAATCATTTTTTGTATTTTTTTCATAGCCACAAAACACGATCAAAACATCAAAGCCAAAAAAATATCTGTTTCATTACCTATCCAATTAAAACATTCTGCTATTAATAACATAGCTATACATAAATGCATTAATGACAAATAAGTAACAAATTACTGTAATAAATAAATGTAATCTATCAAAACACGAGTTACTATACAGTATGCTTCAAAAAGGCAGATCTTGAGCCGCCAACGTTTTTTATTCACGAAAAAATGGAGACACGAGGTCTTTAATCACCTGATGGTAGGTCACTTCACCCAGAACCTTGAACAACTGAGGAATTGGCTTTCTTATATCTTATCTTTCAAGCAACAATCATCATCATCATCATCTCAGCCAAAAGACCTCCACTGCTGGCAAAGGCCTTCCCCAAGGATCTCCACAACGACCGGTTTTGCACTGCTGCTTCAAGCAACAATGCTTCGAAATTATTGTCACTACGTCAGTAAGAGGATGATATCCAGCTTATCGTAATTATAACAAGCCCTATCACCAACCAAAGCGAGTACAAAAATAAGCACATTTGCTAGAAATCGAAACCTATAAATCTAACACAGGTGGTCTAACCATTCTAGAATCATGATTCATAACTATCTAAAAATGCTTGAATAAGTTCGCGCTTCGTCAAATCATCACCAGTTACAAATATGTCCCCACTGCTGGGACACGAGCCTTCCCTATGGATGTATAGGGAGAACGGGCCATAAACCACCACGCGGGCCCAGTGCCCAGGGCCCATAACGATTAATGCAATTTGGACCAGCGGCTTTACATGCCTCCCGAAGTTCGGTGGAGCTCGAGATGATAAATTTTTGGTCACCCATCCTTTGCGAAAGTTGCTTAACTTAGACACTGCGCCATCAAGCTCGAGCTTAATTAAAAAAAACTTTTTGGCTTTATCTTTTATTTCGCTATTTCCCTCGTTTCTCGTTTCTCGACTCAACCTGTATCGTATCACACTGTGATACATTACAACAAATTGCCAAATTAGTTATTTATTATGATACACTGTAATTATCAATAGTAATCCTGGAACCAGCCCACATGTGTTGTGACGTTACGCGTACAAATGATTTACGGCTCACTGCCTCTGCCACTATAAATTTTAATAAATTATTGCGCAACACAACATTTTATATTCATATTTTTAACACTTCAGTGGCGACTCTGCTCAATTTTAGCTCTATGGTCTTTAATTTTTTTTTATTTGTCATCAAATCGCATGCTTTTGTAGCCGAGTGGTAGAGCACTGGGCTCAATATCTGATGGTCCTGGGTTCTTCATTCTCATTGTAGTGATGACTTAATTTTAATAATGAGAACTTTGTCTAGCAGTAGGTACTATACAGAAATTATTAGAAGTTTATTTTCTTTTACTTTTTTCTTGCATGTCGTCTTCACACAATATATAGTTTGTAATGACACTTGGCTTAGCTTGTATTTATTTTACGTATTAATTTACTTACTGTAATTGTGTAGGTACACTATCTATCTATACATATTACATACTAGTTGTCGCCCGGGACTTCGTTCGCGAAGACTACACTATCCCACAGGAACCTGTTACCGGGATAAAAAGTATTCTATATCCTAGTCCGGGTCATGGTCTGTCTATGTGCAAAGTCTCATCCAAACCCGTTCAGCCATTTTCACGTGATGCGCGGTCAAATAAACAGACAAACATAAACAGACAAAAATTCTAAAAACTGTTGGAACGTGTTCTGTTATCGATTCTAAGTATCCCCAGCTAAATTTCTGTTGAATACCTTACATGTGCAGACTTTCGACCCTCTTTAGCTTTGTTATATGTATAGATAGATAAATATTATATTATAATCAGTCTACAAAAACTACAAAAACACAAATGTTGAAAAACTTTCCACGAGCAGGATTTGAACCTGCACCCTTCTGACATACCGGGTCAGGTGCTCCTCCAATTGAGCTATCGTGGTTCTAACCAGCCCGCCGAAATTAATCAACACTATTTACTTTTTACTTTAAAAGCCAAAGGCGCCCATTCAATGTCAACAACTACCGTCATTAACATCCGATCATAATATTTTTACAAATAACAATCCTGCTCGTGGAAATTTTTTCAACATTTGTGTTTTTGTAATTTGATTTGCAACAAAATTAGCGTTAAAAGTTAAAATTATTTAAAACATTTTATAATCAGTCTATTTTTATGGGTAACCCAGCTTAACGGCCTGCAATTATGATATCCATTACAAGGAAGTAGGTAATGTAAGCCCAAACAATGTCAAATTATGCAAAGCTGTTGCGTGGTGCCGTGCTGATCGGTACACCGTGCTCGGAGGCATGCGATCCAAGAATTTTACCCCTTCCGACCCAAAACGTTGATCACGTACCCAAATGCAAATGACAAACTCGTCGGATACATATTGAAATACAATACTATTTGAAAAAGACAAAGTGTTGAAAAAATTATACGAGCGGGATTCGAACCCGCACCCCATGATATGCCGGATCAGGTGCACTGCCAAATTGTTAGAATACTTCTCATTTTGTTCAGAAATATTTTAATGAACGTGTTATGTTAATATTTTTCCAGTGGCTAGGGACATTCTGTATAAAGAAAGAAAGAAAAAAAATACATTGATTGGCACACACTACAACAAAAAATAATTATAAAAACACAAATGTTGAAAAAAATTCCACGAGCAGGATTTGAGCGGGCTGGTTAGAACCACGATAGCTCAATTGAAAGAGCACCTGACCCGGAATGTCAGAAGGGTGCAGGTTCAAATCCTGCTCGTGGAAATTTTTTCAACATTTGTGTTTTTATAATTTGTTCGCAACAAAATTTGCGTTAAAAAGTATTTGAACATTTAAAAAATAATTATATGCAAAAAATATATTCAATATAAAATATGAAAAAACAAAAGTACATTCATAAAGAGAGAGATAAAATTATGATAGAGTAATATTAATACACTAATAATAGACTTATAATAGACTAACCGACAAAGTTTTATCGCTATTTATGTAGGGCCAAACCTTCATTAAAAACATTTAAAAACTCCTTCGAAAGCAAAGCTATCTCATACGTATTTCGGACGCAATTCATCAGCAAATGTTAAACATCCTCAACTTTATTGCATACTATGTAGATAGAGGATGTAGTTTAGAAGCTCGATGGCGCAGTGGTTAACGCGCTCGGTCAGCGATTGCTGAATTTAAGCCACTTTCGCAAAGGCCGATTATCGGATGGGTGACCAAACAATTTATCATCACAAGCTCCTCCGTGCTTCGGAAGGCACATAAAGCCGTTGGTCCCGGCTGCATTAAGTCGTTAAAAACCACCAATCCTCACTGGACCCACGTTGTGGTTTATGGCTCGTTCTTCCTATCCATCCGTAAGGCTCGTAGCAGTAGGGACATAAAAATGAACTGATGATGTTAATGACGATGACATACTCACATATATCATATCTTATCCGACATTTGACTTTAGTTTCTGTCCTCGTACTTTTAATTCTAGGTCATATTTTTAAAAAAACATGTTATTTTATCAAAACAACATCAACAAGAGTTTGTCACAACAACAGATATTTTGTTTTAATTTTTTGCTTTTAATGTTTTTATTTTTATTTTTTATGGGTCCAGCTGAAAGTCAGCGTTATGGCTACAAGCTACAACATGAGCTGAGCTGGTCAGCCCTTTCAGTTGTTTCTCATTATACCTTAGATAAAAGAAACCTATTTCAGTTGCAGTTTCTTGAAGCTGCAACTTATGCTGAGAGAAGTCCAGTTCGTCGTAACATTTTAATTTTAAATGTATGTATTAGTTTTATTGTTAGAACCTGAGCCTGCTACGCCGAATAAGCACTGAATTAGTTATTTGTTATACAAGAGTGCAAAGTTGCTTTTTAACCGCGTGCTCAATTTTGATGACCGAGCAAGCGAAGGATTCAAAAATTAGAATCCTGAACAAGGTGAAAAATCTTTGCACTTGAGTGCAACACGTAACTTTTCATCCCACCTCAGCGAGGAAATAACTAAATGCAAAAAAAAAACATTTACAATCACAAGATACTTTTATTTCAGTTTAGGTATTAACTACTACATTATGATAGGTAAGTATTACAGAATAATCTTTAAATTATAACAAATAATACTTAGGTAAAATTAGGAAAAATTGAAAGTAACGTTGCTACAATTACTTAAGTTGAGTGTAATATTTTTGATAGGTACTGTTATTAACATTAGTTGGTGTTAGTGACTTGTGTACTGATAAATTCGGCACCATGGAGGTAGAAGTAAATAGGTTTAATGATGTTTTAAATTCACAAACTTAGTGCACACGATGTTTTAAATTCAATTTACTTTATCCTCTAGCGGATAAAAACGGCTTTTGCACTCAGATATCGAAGAGCAAAAATACTCTTTCCGAGATGGGGGGATGAAAAAATAATTACTTACTTGCAACATGAACTGAGCTGGTCAGCCCTTTCAGTTGTTTCTCATTAAGTAATACCTTAGATATAAGAAACCTATGTTCTATGTGTTCTATGTTAGCGGTGAAGGTTTCCGCACTTAGTCCTTTAGGTGGACCATTGTGCGTGAGCCATGGCGGCCGGTTATTCCAGCCAGCCCACCTCCCTCCAGAAGCAGATCAGTCTTCCTAGTCTTTTCAGGGCGTCCGCGAGTGATTCCGGTGTACCGAGAGTTTCTCTGCGGATCTGAGCGACGCCGGTGCACTCAAGGAGCACATGCGCCACCGTCTCCTCCGCCTCCATGCACGCTCTGCACAGAGGACTATCAGTAATACCTAGTGTGTGAAAGTGCTTATTCAGCGAGCAGTGTCCAGTAATGGTCCCCGCCACCAGTTTTAGGCTATTCCTGTCCATGCGCAGAAGGCGCTTGGTGAGCTTTGTGTCCAGGGATGGCATAGCCTCTTTGGATTGCCTGCATCCTGGTGTCGAGGTCCACCATTTTGTTGCTTGTGTCTGTGTGTGTTCCCTTAACCAGCTCCTTAACTGGTTAAAGGGGATGGGTACTATCGGTTCTGGTCCAACAGCTTTTGTGTTGGAGCCTCTTCTGGCTAGTTCATCAGCTGCATCGTTACCACGAAGAAACCTATTGTAATGTTAATGTATTTTTTTATTTTTTTTTTAATAACTTCCTCCAACATGATCGAAGTACTGAATTAATAATATGTGTAATCTATGTGTACTTTACAAAGGTTTTGCAATCAGCATGACAATACAAAAAAGGGGTAAGTAAGTATAATGAATTCCATTACCCCACTTGGTCGACTGAGTGTTTTTCAACACAGCATTTTGTGTTTACAATATCACTAAATATGTCACAAGCAGTGCACTAAAGGTTAATACGAGCCATGTTTGCTGTCTGCGCAGGTTTATGCCCGCCCTTAAGTGTTTAAAATGTCCAAAAGGTATTTATTTATCCAGCAGGAGGTCGGGTAAACGAATAACTTTAGTTGTGGACTAAAAGGAGGGTAACTTTTTGTTTTGTTTTTATTTAGAACTCATTCGAGGTTAATATTGTATGTTACTATGCTGAAAAGTTTAAACGATAAATGGTGGTTTTTTTATGATACTATTTCTTTTTATAAAAAACTTCTGTGTATATACATATACATAGACGTTTTCAGGCCCAGACACAATAGAGTTCAATTGTACTGACCCAGAGCACTCGGTTATGAAGAGGAAAAGTTTATTTTATACTTTATTTTTATTTTTTATTTTTAAGTGCTAATTGTTGCACTTAAGCTGAATTAAATACTTATGAAACATAATTTAAAAGTTTTAAATGTCTTCGCGATCAACCCAAGAATCGAACCTGGGTCCTGGGTATTCCGCAATCCGGGCGGCTGCACTGACTGCATTATGCTACCGTTAAGGCTGACGTAAGCACTGATTTTTTTCCACTACTTTGATTTTGACTGCTTTTTAGCGGCAGTAGTGACATCTATCCAACGGTTATTGCAGCTTGCAGCCGATCGGCAATACAGATTCATCTTTACAGATACCACAAATTTTATAGTTGTCACGGCAAATGACTCAACTCCAATCAACCTGATGTTACGTGGAAATGGAGACGAGAAGAGAGAGAGACGCGAAAACAAATGCCTCTCTCAACCTGCCGGCTCGCAAAGTGCCTCTTCACGCCTCGTGCTATTTTAAAAAGTCCAAAATCGTGTACCGATGTTTTTTATGCCGATTACCCAGTTCTAATATCAAAATTAGGCTATCCACACATAATTGAAACTTATTTTAACCTTTAATATGACTTAAAAACGAAGTAACCACGTCAGGAACTTAATTACATTTCATAAACTTTATTAAAAAGTTGTAAATTGCAAAATAACAAAGTAGCAGTAATAAAATATCAAAGACGCCATTTTAAATCCAAAACGTCAAGTTACCCGCGCTTAATTTATTTTTAATTGTCTGTGGTGGCATGAAGCCATTAAAACAAGTTGAAATTGCGATGTTGTTTTTACTTTTGTTAATTAGAAAATACTTCGCTACAAATACCTTTTTTTGTGGAAAGCCCGGTAGTAAATAATAACTGTTAATGATAGACTTGCTAACCTTACTAGTTTTTTTTCTTTAGGAAATTAGAGACCATGGAATTTTACATTAACCGCCTTACAAATAAAAACTCAAAACATCGAGCTTATTTCATAGTTGTAACTGAGAATAGTTATGATCAGTGTAAGGTAAGAATAAGGAGAAAATAATTTCTTACAAATAAACTCAGTCATCAAGTCAATCAGTCAAAATATGTCATAGACACAGAGCGGCAACGTCGCGATTCGTTGACTTGAGACTGACAGTTTCTATGACAACAAAACAAACAAATCGTGGAACACTTTGTATTAGAAAATTAAATTGTAACAAAATAATGTTTGGAGTGGATCACCCCTATCACTTAGTGGTATAAAAAATAGATTACGACTGATTCTCACACCTACCGATACATATAACATTTCATAAAAATCGATCGAGCCGTTTCGAAGGAGTATGCCAATTAACATTGTGACACGAGAATTTTATATACAATAGAGATAATATTCTGGTTTGTTACAGACTTTGAATAATAAAGAATCTTTTAACTTCGGGGAAGTCTCATACCTAATTTGTGAAAATAAATAGCTTTCGTGCTAGAGCAAATGAGAGACATGAAAAGCAAATGATATTCATTGTCCCAAGTCATGTAAAATTTACACAAGAAAATTGGAAAAATACCTATTGAAGTATAAAAAAATTACAAATGGTTTTTTTTTTCAAATATTTGAGTCATTTAAACCTAATACAAATGAGTAATATATTCCCAAAATATGTTTTTATTACATAAATTAAAACTTTATTTTCTTAACTCCATGCAATAAATTGTGTATTAGTGGTAGGGTAGGTATTATTATAATACTTCGTACCGCTTATTTGACAGTTTCTATGACAATAAAAAAACAAATCCTTAAAAAGTTTACGCGTGAAAGGGTATCACACAAACAAAGAAACAAACTCACTTTTTTAATAACAAGTCTTTGATTGTTCTCTTGGGAATATTTGTACAAAATTTCATGATGATCGATTGAATAATATACCTACACGTGAAAGCGTAACAAATAACAAACAAACAAACAAACAAACTCACTTTAAGTAAGTTAGGTCACTATAAGTTAGGATAGTTAGGGTATAAACTCTAATTTAGACACACATCTTATATATATCTTGTATATGTTTTTGTTGACTGTCCAAATAATAAATAAATAAATAAAAATTACAAAATTAAAATCTGAGATTATAATAACCTAAAGTAACTAAAACTAATACAAAACTAAAATACGGCGTCAAAAAATTCCTCCGCGTCGCAGTCGACTGGTAAAGTACCCAAGAGACTGGCGGCATTTCCACGTTGTATGGCAATGCTTAGTCTCTGGCCAAGGAAAAAATAAATAAATAAACGTAAGTACCACAATTGTAACTCTGTAAAGGCCATCCCAATCCTATCCAAACTACTCGGAGAATCTAGTAGAGTGCGGGAGCACGCTTGCGTCATGCCATTCCCTCTAGAAACTTTCTGACGTTGTTTTGATCGTGATGTTTTATGAAAGATATATTGTGATGCAACAGTTATACTGAATTTATATTTCGTTAAATAACTCTTTAAGTGATTCCCTAGTCTTAAGGTTGTATATTGCGATGTTTCCATCAAACAAGGAAGAATATGTTCTAAACCAGGGTTAAGTTATCGGTTAAATTTTTTTTATATATAACGAATTTAGAAAACAAAACAAAATCGCAAACCTATCTCTCCACTTTACCGCCAAAAGTCTTAGTCAATTAAGGTTAGAATGCATTCCTGTTCGATATTCAAATTTTACGCAATCTCAAGATCTTTATTAAACAAATTAAGATCTCAAAAATTCCTCTCGCTAAATGCTCAATAAATAAAGAAAACGACCCGCTGCATTTATAGCGAAAAAAATTGAGTTATAAATAAAGAAAATAAATAAATTGGAGACACCACAGCCGAATGAATGATGACGGTAGGCTTTAATAAAAATTACAAGCGTTTTGGTAATAAGCGTTGATTTATTGTTGGTAGTTTTTTGCTCAACTCTTTTACTGTAAAGTTTCATAGTGTACGTTTAATTTCAGTATCGCTTCTTCACCTAAATGGTATTTATTACAAAAGCAAATTAAAAGTGTTTTAAATAAAATAATAAAGTTTTTATTTTCCAATAAATACAAAAAATTTCGAAGTGACACAACCCCTGAAAGTAATTCAAAACATGTGTTTACATTTCTTTATGCTATTCAATCATCAAAGTTCAATTTTTAAATCAATGTGCCAGAAAAATATATTTATAAGCTTAGGTAGAAAAAATCACAGATTTCGCAGTCCCCCCGCAAGAATCGGAGCATTGAAAATGAATACAACAATTTACGTAAAAAACATTTTATTTTAAATAACACAATTCCAACTTGAATGCACTTCTCGCCTGCATTCGCATCTTTTAACACCATTACCATGACGATCGGTCAATAATCAAAGAAGCTACATCACTTTTTATTTACGGAAATACCCGTTTTTCTACAATACCAAATCTAAAGGGACCACCTATTAACCACAATTATTAACCGTTTTTAAAAATTTTTCGCCATTTTGTAGCTAAACTAATACCCTTGGACCTTTTTTTTTTATTTTTTCTTAAGTCGGTTTTTTTTAGAAATTTTACATATTAGTATACAAACACCCCCCAAAAAACCCCATTTTTTTCCGTTTTTCAAAATTCCAAAAAAAGTTTCCAGCCGATTTTTAAAATTTTAACACTCACACGTGTCTCGATAAATTCCTCAACTCTTGGTACTATTTCCATCTCGATTCTTCCAAAATCCTTGAAGCTATGGCCAAAAATACGTTTCAGGCGATTTGCATCTGATAACCATTTTCAATGGTAAAAAACTAATATTTCTCTAAGTCAATGTAATTTTTTTATAGCTTCTGCATATTTAGGGAGACAGTGTCACTGTTATACGGAACCTGATAAGGGTTCTAAACGTCAGACAAAATTTTAATTTAAAAAAATAGCAGCAGAGCAAACACGCGAAAAGTGAGAAGATTGTGAGCACTTCCGTATGAAGTGGTTTTATCTCAACTTATTAATTTTTGTTTATATATTTCTTAACGATATGCAAATGTGAGAGACAGATTGAATCATAATTTAGTATTATTCCTCTCTACTCTTTGTAAGTTTGAATTTTATTACGCTCACTAGTTAGTGAGCGTAATAAACATGGTTATGTTTTGCTCTGCTATAGAACTAACCATATAGTTTATATCTTTAAAAGATAAGAACTTAGTTTTATGTGTTCACGAGAATGTTTTATGTCCTTACCAGCATTAGATAAAAAAAAACTAAGAATCTATATCAAAGCGTCCCATCTAGATATTATCTTGCGACAATATGCGTCCTACTGGTTACATCTTTATGTGAAAATGCTTGTTTTTTTTAACGGTTAGCAAGCAGTTTTTATGCAAATCGTGTTAACGTTGAAAATTTAAATTGTTATAAATATCTTTTCGAACACACTGAGAATATGGAGTGTGTGTGGAGACCTTTTTTGTGCCTGCCGGGATTCAAAATGAGAGTTTTCTGTATAGTCGAAAAAATATGGTATGTATTTGTGTATAAAACTATATTAGTTTTTTTTTATACGAAGGTAGATTGAGCTCCAAAAGAGCTAGGGTTAATGTAGAGAATAGTTAGTACCACCACGAACGAAGAACTAAAAATATTTAAATTTTAACTTCACTTTTAAAAATCTAGAAGAATCGAGAAGCTCAATGGCACAGTGACTTGCACGTTCGAGTTGCAATCTTGTAAGTTAAGTAGTTTTAATAATGGTTTTTTTTTTATTGTTACAGTTATCGCGTGGGCCTCCATCTAGCTGATCTTCAGTGATGAGATAACTCCGAAGGTGCATTTCACCCAGAACCCTAAACTACTGAGGCACTGGCTATTTTACCTCCAAGTTTAAAGACTGATTTTGTTTTTAAAAAATCAACAATTATCTGCATAGGTGGCATCCATTACAATATAAAAGTCAACATTGACGGAACATTATAAAGTACAAACCATAATTGCTTGCACAACACGCGTAAAAGAATAAATTATACATAATGCATAAAGCGGCCGGGTCCTTTGATACTCGCAGTGGTGAAATAAATACGCGATTAAATTACTATGCAGAATATTCTAAAGAGAATATTCTTTTTCAGAAAGTTTTATTATATCTTTTTTTAGTTTCTACTAAAGGCAAACGCTTGGCCTTCATCTCATCATCAGCTCAATTTATGTCCCCACTGTAGGTGGAAGCGCACTTCGCCCAGAATCTTAAACCTAAATTTGCGTTAAAAATTATTTGAACATCCTAAACCAGTCAAGAACCGGCGGATTTATCTCTAACTATCGAAACACAACACAACAGTAATCCTTAAAGTAGTCGCATATGATGTGTAACATTAGACATCTCTCCTTATAAGCAATTTTAACATTATCTTCTAAAAAAAAAAGGTCAGGTATTATATCATTTTATAGCTATAAAATAAATGCATGTAGTAAATACTCATTAGAAGACATTTGACTTCAAAATGACCTTTGAAAGTCAAATGACACAATATGTCAAGTATAATAAATAATATGTCATGTTTATATTATCGACTTTAAATTTACAAAATGGCGCGCGCTTGCACGCTTCCCCGACTTCCTGTTACACTGTTACACATACTTCCGTCGCATTTCACGAAATCACTATCACAAATTGCTTATATTGAAAGCGAGCGGAAAGATGTTTCTCATCAATAAACTAAGAGATAGGAAAGCTAGTTCCTTATTAGATAAGGATTCCGTATGCAGTGCGCTATTTGCTTTATCATCACTTTCCATCAGGTTAGATGAAGAGCAAGTGCTTCGTCGCTGTAGAATAAAATAATAAAAAGTCGATGGCAAAAAAGAATATCTTTTGACAATTAAATTATCACCCTATGATTATTTAGTAATCTTTAATTATTCGCAAATATTGTTGCGAACAAATTACAATTTGAAAAAAGACAAAGTGTTGAAAAATTTCCACGAGCAACTTTCGCAAAGGCCGGTCATCGGATGGGTGACCAAAAATTTATCATCTCGAGCTCCTCCGTGTTTTGGAAGGCACGTAAAGCCGTTGATCCCGGCTGAATTAGCAGTCGTTAACAACCACCGCACCACACTGGGCCCGCGTGGTGGTTTATGGCCCGGTCTCCCTATCCATCCATAGGGAAGGCTCGTGCCCCAGCAGTGGGGACATAAAAATGAGCTGATATGATGATGTGTAAATAAATAATACACAGCTTTGCAACAGCTAAGGTTTAATAACCTTCCTATCGAACTTGCTTACGTTCATTTGTGTATATAATTATTATCAGTTATACTATGTTTCATAAAAGCTCTAAAAGTAGCTTCGTATTCAAACGGCGTCCGCCAATTTTAATATAAGATAGCATCTACAGATATGAGCCGCATCTTATTATATCTGGTAGGCTCATGCGATAATGTGTTGTAGCGACTATGGTGCTAAATAGGGAATTTTGTACGATTACTAGTTTTTAATCAAAGTTGTGTCGTTATGTAGTATTGCTGGGACTAGTCCCATTGAGTAGTAGGATTGATTGATTACTACATTTTGTTAAGGTTCCCAAAAGGGAATGATTCTACAAAACCATCTGCGTCTTAAACTTCGCCTAATGCATGCATACTACATGCTTGATGCATTTTTTCCTGCTTAAAAAAACAAAATTTATAAAGCTGTTTTGTGTTCTAACGACGATCTTACGACAACAACCAACTTTCACTTCATTTCTTCTTCTTCCTGCCCTAGTCCCATGTCTCTTCTTGGGGTCTTGATTTTTGCTCAGGATATGGCAAAATATTTCGTTGGGAATTCTAGTGGTGGTTCTACAAACTACCACATACATAGGAATTTCAAGATCTAAATTATTATGACTGGTTTCAAACGGTACTTTACCAAAATGCAATTTCCAAAACTTTTCGTTTTCAGCTACTACACGAACGCAACTTCAAAATATTTAAAAATGTCGCTGCAAAACACACGCACGACTGGTTTAGTTGGGAATGCTCACTTGACAGTTTGGTGTCGGGCTGTCAGTCAACACAACCACCCTGAATGGCTATCGTGCATTTCGAACACACGTGTCGTGTCGAAATCGGGCCGCAAAAAGAAACAAACCACTGTGTGTGTTATATTTTATTTTCTTTCTCTATTGCTGTTGTGTTTGTTAGAGTTTAAACTAACAACAAATAACTGAATTTGTTCTTTAATATCGGGGAGTAAATAAATAAGAAATAAAACAAAACAAATCAATTAATAAATATATAATAAACGCGAGTAGATCCGTAAAAGTTGTTTCATTTCAAAACAAAACAGTTTTTTATTTCCCAAAAAAATAGCATAGTTTGCAGTGAGGCAACCGCAGAGAGTAATTCCAATACTTGTGTTGGGGAAGCGCTTGCTCTTCATCTCATCAGATGTTCAGTGATTTAAAAGGCCTGGAGAGCTGGCTATCCTATATCTAATTATCAGAATCCATACTACCAAAATTGTTTACCAAACGGCGACAAATCAATCTCCTTTCAAATATCGTAATCCGTACAGCAAGAAAATAAATATATAGTTTTTTACAAGTAAAGTAATAATAACAAGATAAAATTTAACTACAAAAAATTAACTATTCTCAGGAAGCTCGAATGGAAATCGAACCCACGACCTTAACCGTAGCCGGTCGAATGTTCCGACGCTGACTTACCGTGACCACTTAACTATCTTGTAACTCCATATACAGCTTTATGAATGCAAAAATTTAAATAATAAAAATGTGAAGTAATAATGTTTTTTTTATTCATCATCATCATCATCATCAGCTCATTTTATGTCCCCACTACTGGGGCACGAGCTTTCCCTATGGATGGATAGGGAGAACGGGCCATAAACAACCACGCGGGCCCTGTGCGAATTGGTGGTTATTAACAACTGCTAATGCAGCCGGGACCAACGACTTTAAGTGCCTTCCAAAGCACGGAGGAGCTTGAGATAATAAATTTTTGGTCACCCATCCGATGACCGGCCTTTGCGAAAGTTGCTTAAAGCAGACCGGGCGCGTTAACCACTGCGCCATCAGCTCCTTTTTTTATTACTACGACCATAAAAAAAAATCTTTCATCGCATAATTTTTCTACCACAAAATTTACAAATTAGCCGTTCCACAAAAAGTCCTGTTTCACAGTTGCACCGCAACACAAGTTATCTGCGGGGTCGCCCGCGGCGGGTATCTCGGCTAATGAATATTCGCTCGGATGCTTTTTTGTAAAGGAAGCTTTTGCCACTGCTTTCTTTAAGAAAATTAACCACGCTTGTTCCACTTTATGTATCATTATAGTGTATTATGCAGTTTATTTTTTATTATAATATTTACTTTTGTCCACACGTGTTCAAGTATTAAAGAGATATCTCTGCGGTTTTGTTTTATTTTCTAAAATTTGTGTTATGTCGAATATTAATGTGAAATAATGGTGGATTATTAATCGTTAAGTTAAGTTAAATGAAGCAAAACAGTGCAACATCACTTTTCAAATTCTCTCAAGTAGTCCGCCCGAGGACTTAGTAAAGCCCCACATCTTTACTGAGATACTCCAGGGGTTGGGGGTATATCATTTCTCAATTCTCATTTCCATTATCATTCATCATCATCATACATGAAAGAAATATTGTTTATTTATGTATTACTTGTAAAAGAAAAATTACACTTTTTCATTGGCTAAATGCTTGTGCAAAGCCATAAAGAAAATGACAATTTTTTTTATTCAAATAAACTTACGAAAAGTTCTTTTGAAGCGTCCATACATTTTTTACTTACTACCCACATATATTAAAACAACTAATATATTACACTATCTTTATATACAGATCGACTTTTTTATCACCGTCCAAATTTTCTAAGATGACCCCCGTGATACAAACGAACAACTTTTACTATTGGACCAACTTCCTAACTCGAAAAAAAAATCAGCTGTTCCATACAAAACATCAATATTCATTCAACCAAAATGTATGGAACAGCAGATTTTTTTTTCGAGCTAGGGAGTTGGTCCAATAGAAAGAGTTGTTCGTTTGTATCAGGGGAGTATGTCATAAGATTTGGATTGTGATAAAAAAGTCGACCTGTATATAATTCTTCACCTAACTCCTCCACGGCTGCACCGATTTGGATGAAATGTTGTGTGTATATAGCAATGGGTTCCTGGATGGTTTTAAAAAACACAATTGGACCCGGCAGGTGGCGCTGCAATAGGGGTCCATCATGGGATACCTACGGGTGTTTTCAAGCGGACGAAGTCGCGAGCGGACCACTAGTTGTTTATAAGATTCTTTAGTTCACTGGGTTTTGTTTATAGTTTATGTTCAATGAATTGGGATAGTGTTACAAGTCCATCGTATGGCACCCCGCTAATTAATAGTCAGTTATAATATCATTATCATCATCAGCTCATTTAATGTCCCCACTGCTGGGGCACGAGCCTTCCCTATGGATGGATAGGGAGAACGGGCCATAAACCACCACGTGGGCCCAGTGCGGATTGGTGATTGTTAACGACTGCTAATGCAGCCGGGACCAACGGCTTTACGTGTTTTCCGAAGCACGGAGGAACTCGAGATGATAAATTTTTGGTCACGCATCCGATGACCGCCCTTTGCGAAAGTTGCTTAACGCAGACCGGGCGCGTTAACCATCGAGCCATCGAACTCCTCTTTTTTCATATTTTCTCTCTCTTTTTTAATTTAATCTAAAAATGATTTTTAAGTAGTTGTTGTTTGCAATAATTCTCACTTCCAGTAGCGCTTCCGGTCCATGAGCTTTGTATGCTAATAAAACCCTTATAATACTAATTTACTTTATAAATATGATCGATAACAGAAAAACAATTTAAAAAAAAAATCTTTCGGATTAGGGTTAAATAATAGAGAAATGCCACTACGCCATCGGTCAGTCTACAGGGCTGGTACATTTTAATCTATGCCTATATTACCAAGAAAGTCGAGCGATTCCGCTCCCAAAAGTAATTCGAAGTTCTAATCCATATTTCACTAAATCGCCTCACTTGCAACTAGGGTTGCCAACCGTACTCTAAAATAGAGTATTGTACTCTTTATCATGTAGGCGTACTCTATAATCTATAACACTAATAGAATATGCTAAAATACTAATAATATATGCTAATAATATTATCAGAACGAAAAAGTCCAAAAGAGCTCTTGATCCATATAAATTTAGAGTTAGAATGTTTGGACTCATGCAATTCTTTAAAACCATGAAAAATTGTTATGGGCTGCAAAATGTACAAAGAAATACCTTTTTAAAAATGTAAAATAAATGATACTCTTTTTTGTAAGTCCGTACTCTTTATTTACCTCCTTTGAAATCAGATATACTCTATTTCTTCTAATAAAAGTTGGCAACCCTACTTGCAACACCGAACGTGATAGCTCAAACACTCTCGCGGTATTTACAAACCCGTGGAAGAAAGCTTAAACAAAAGAAGACTGACCCTAATTCTATTGGTCATTTCGGCCAAAGAGTTGAAGCGAGTCGCGCGATTCCGTTTCCAAAAAGTAATTCGAAGTTCTAATCCATATTTTACTGAAACCAAAGTGAGGACTTCTAAACACCCAACGTGCTCACTCAAACACTCGTTGTATTTACAAAAGCTTAAGAAAAGCCTTCGACAACAAAAGGAGACTGGCCCTAATTCTATTGGTCATTTCGGTCAAAGAGTTGAATCACCCATAAGTGTGTAGGAAGGACCTCAAAGTAGGGATGCAAGTGTAAAAAGTTCGTACGACCGCCCCTCGAAGACGGGCCAAAGTACCGGACAAGGGTGCTTCACAACAAAAATTGTCAAACAAGTACAACATGTCATACGAAATTCCTGCTAGTGATGGGACTGTGCGTCAGGTTCGGACAAAAGAGAATTTAATGTACTTAGCGGGTATACTTCTTCGTGGACGAGTGGCAAAGTCAAAGACAAAGTTAAAATCTTATATCTATAGCTTCATGGTCAAAATACCTTCAGTTGATGGCTTCGTGCGATTAGCACATTTAGCCAGTGTCAAAATAATACTTCTTACAAGTTATACATATAAATAAACAATATTTCCTTTCTGTATGATGATGATTAATGATAATAGAAATGAGAAGTGAGAAATGATATACCCCCCAACCCCTTGAGTATCTCAGTAAGATGTAGGGCTTTACTAAGACCTCATGCGGACTTCTTGAATAAATTTGAATAGTGACGTTGCACTGTTTTGTTTCATTTGCCAACACTCATGCACACTCACGAACGGTGGCGCGGTGGTGGCATGTGCGTCGGGTCGTTACATTCCCTAAGATATGGTTGAGTGAAGCGATGGCTGATTCATGTCATACTCGTGAACGGGTGCCTCCTGTGGAGGCAGGTCTGCTTTTGCTTACTTATCATATTTTTATTATTATTATACTCGTCTACTTTAACTTTGTTTTCTTAGACAATTTTTGAATTATATTAGTACTGTATGACATTGTGAAAATTGAAATTGGTACTGATGTCATTTTTACAAACTTATTTTATTTTTTTATTTTTTTGTGTGTTGTGATTGTCCTTTATTTTTTGTGTGTTTATTTGTGGTGGAAAATGTCCTTTTATGATAGGCCATTTTCCAATATTTTTGACGCTTTAAGGGAGAAAAGATCTTGACACTTGCTGAGTTTCTTGCCGGTTCTTCTCAGTACAAGGTCTCCCGCCCAGAGTAGACTTACGAAGCGATGGCATAAAGACGTTCATAAGAGGTATTAATTGTAGTCTAAACTGAAGAAATGATTTTTAATTTTGAATTTTGAACACTTACCGGTTAATAATCCACCATTATTTCACATATATATTCGGCATAACACAAGTTTTATAAAATAAAACAAAACCGCTGACATGACTCTTCACTTTCCCGCCAAGAAGTTCACATACCTTTATTAGTAACAAAACATTGAGTACAATTCTTTGTGTTTGTTCACCAACTCGTGATTGGCAAGCGTGGTGATTAGGCCAATACACATCAAGGCTAATATTTATTTTCTTTTCTGTACCTACTACCTACAGGGATTGCTCTTGACTTCCTATGGCATTTACAGCGTAGCAGGATTTTAGGGGCGGCGGGCGGGAAACTGAAGATTCCTCAAGCAATAATAACCAAACCATTCTTTGAGGGTTTTCAGAGGATGGCTTCCGATTCTCCGACACGTTGGCATAGAAGGCGATGGTCTGCGGGTTGGCAAGGTGAGGACGGCTAGTGAAGCACAATCATGCTCCGCTAGCTGTCTTCGCGTCTGGGCTCCGCTTCTGCCTAACACGTGGAGCCACGTTGCAGCACCAAATAGGCCGGCTCGCCCGGCGTAATACCACCCTCTCACAGAATATTGGCGTGAAACAATGGCACTCGTTGCTGTTGTGTTTCGTCTGGTGAGTGAAAGTACCGGAGGCCCGTCGCTCACCCCTCCCCCCTCCCAAATCCTACTTCCTCCTCAAGATCCAACTCCTTCCTCAAGGCCGGCAACGCATCTGCGATTACTTTGGTTTTGCGGGTGTCCATGGGCGGCGGCGATTACTTTCCATCAGGTGACCCGCCTGCTCGTTTGCCTCCTTTTAATATAAAAAGGGTGAGCGAATTTCAATCGCTATTCGATCGTTCAAATTTTCGTTTTGATCGGATGGTGAATGTAACTTGTACAACCTACGCCTCTAGATAGAGAAGATAGTTGGCTCGGCAAATGGCTACACTTCACTCTATGTTAAGGGGAAATAGAGTCCAGATGCGAAGGCAACTGGTGCAGCGTGAAAACAACGCAGCATCGTCACCCCCATCCTGCCGGCTCACAAAGTGCATATTCACGCCTTGTTTCGAGGACCCCATATCATAGGAAGGAGGGAAAACGTGTGCTGGTAGACTTCCATTTTTTGGAAGTGCAACAAAGAAACGTTTCCTAAAAAACCTTCTACAAAAAAGTCGATTTCGAAGGTTTTTATACGCAAAGTACTTAGTACAAATAGCCCTATGTCACATCACTAATCCGGCTATCAGTATTTGGAGGGTCGTGCCCAAGGGCCCTTGTTTCCCATTGTGAGGGCTAAGGGCTCATACGGAAGGTTGTGATCGGCTGGCGACTCAACATTTCTTATCTTTGACGACTTCGTGGAGTGGCGGCCGCGGGTTTGACTCTTGTGAATGCGAAACAAATTTGGTGTTTATTTTTCTTTGTTTTTATGGCTTAAAACTTTTTTGAAAGTTTTATTTGTTTGTGGATTTTGGTCTGAAGGCAATTTTCAATATACCAATTATGTAACAAAAACCCTGTCCGATCCGTAATGGTGTAATTAGGTATCGAGATTCAGTTCTATTTACGTAATTATTTTTAAAGTAATAAGTGAAAAAAAAATTATTTTAATGACAAAACTTACATGGCAATACTTTTATCGGCACTTCGGTAGGTAGGACCTTTCGCAGCCGCCATTGATGGAAAGTGTGGTCACATTTATAAAACTAGCATAATTTCGGCACAAAAACCTTTACGGATCTGACAGGGCTTTTGTTACACACTGTATAATAGATTAGTGTTACCAGTGTTCAACAGGAACCAGTTATCGACATTTTTTTATCTACAAAAAAAATAGAGGTCAAAAGCTGATTTTAGTCTGAAGCATTTAGTTCACTTTCAACCCCTACAGTTTCAACCCCTGATTAAAATACCTACTCATAAGTACGTTTTCAACCCTAAATGTTGTGTTGATTTCTATTTTTGTATGTTTTTATAGTCCACATTCAACCCCCATTAGACAGTTTAGACCAATTTATTAACTGACTAGTTGTCGCCCGCGACTTCATCCACGAAGACTACACTATCCCACAGGAACCTGTTACCGGGATAAAAAAGTATCCTATTTAGTAGTAGTCATGGTCTGTCTATGTGCAAAGTTTCATCCAAATCCGTTCAGCCATTTTCACGTGATGCGCGGTCAAATAAACAGACTAAAAGATAAACAGACAAACAGACAAACATTCTAAAAACTGTTGGAACGTGTTCTGTTATCGATTCTAACTATCCCTAGCCAATTTTTTTCGAATATCTTCCATGTACAGACTTTCAACCCTCTTTAGCTTTATTTTATGTATAGATATTCGCCTGATTCATTATTATTAGCAACAATAGAATACACACCACCTAGGCAATCATCCCGTAAAATCGTTCGTGTACAGTTAGCAGCAAAAGTAGCTGAACGCTTTAGTGTAAGATAGATCCATATAATATTTATGTTTAATGCATGCTGTGTATGTTAGCAGGTAAGGCGTACTTTTTTTTATAAATAACTAACTGACCCGGCAAACGTCGTTTTGCCTAAAAAAAAAAAAAAATTAGGGGTGGACTACCCCTAATATTTAGGGGGATGAAAAATAGATGTTGGCCGATTCTCATGGATACCGGATGACCCAGCAAACGTTGTTTTGCCATAAAAAATTTAAAAAAAATTTAGGGGTGGACTACCCCTAACATTTAGGGGGATGGAAAATAGATGTTGGCCGATTCTCATAGATACCGGATGACCCGGCAAACGTTGTTTTGCCATAAAAAATAAATAAAAAATTTAGGGGTGGACTACCCCTAACATTTAGGGGGATGAAAAATAGATGTTGGCCGATTCTCATAGATACCGGATAAGCACAAAAAATTTCATCAAAATCGGTCAAGCCGTTTCGGAGGAGTATGGCAACGAAAACTGTGACGCGAGAATTTTATATATTAGAGATTATAAAAAATTACAAAACTTAAAAATATAAATTTGTAAGTTTTGTCATTTTTCTCTATAATTGCTTTGTTAATTATCTAATTAATAGATAATAACATTTTTTGTCTTTTTTCATCTTTCACTAATAAATATAGGAAAATAACAGAATATAAGGCTGTATGAGCTAGATCCCTTACCATGGTAAATTGGGAAAAGAAAACTAAAAAAAGTTTTGTTGGTTTGAAAAAAAAAGCATTCGCATTACTACCTACATTCCGTTTCGTTGTTTCACTATTTCTGGGCGCGGGAGAGGTCGTAAACGTACGTCTGTATTTATGTACGGAACCTTTTAGCTTAATTAGATGAGAGGAGCTTGGATAAGATTGCCCGTTTTTGTAATGAATGGCCGAATTTTTTGTGCGTTCGTGTTACGCACTACGCAGCACATAGTAGTTACGACTGTATACCCAGAGGGGTAAAAGGAGATAGTTGAATTCACGTTTTGTTAGATCTCAGCTGGGATGCGACTTTACACACAATCAATAGATAGATTTTTTATTTATTTATTTAATTGATGGCTTCGTGCGATTAGCACATTTAGCCAGTGTCAAAGTAATTTTTCTTACAAGTAATACATAAATAAACAATATTTCTTTCTTGTATGATAATGATGAATGATAACAGAAATGAGAAGTGAGAAATGATATACCCCCAACCCCTCGAGTATCTCAGATGTTCTTTCTTGAGAGAATTTGAAAAGTGTCGTTGCACTGTTTTGTTTCATTTGCAAACACTCATGCACACTCACGAACACTTAACGGTTAATAATCCACCATTATTTCACATTAATATTCGACATAACACAAATTTTAGAAAATAAAACAAAACCGCAGACATTACTCTTCACTTTCCCGCCAAGAAGTCCCAATAGATAGATAGATAATGAAGAACTTCACCATAGACATTACTCACGCACAGAAGAAAGAGTTGCACATATTTTTAAGCCGTTGCTTGTGTTCGTGCTTCAAAAGATACTTATGGTATCCGTAAATCCCGGCTGCATTAGCAGTCGTCAACAACTACTAACCCGCACTGGGCTCGCGTGGTGGTGTATGACCCGTTCTCCCTATCCATCCATAGGGAAGGCTCGTGCCCCAGCATTGGGGACATAAATGAGCTGATGATGATAATTATAAAGCTAGTATAGTCAAAGGCGGTTTTATCGCTACAAGGGATACGACCGGCGATCGACAACCTTTTTTACATAATACTAGCTGACCGGCGGACTTCGTTCCGCTTTGACAGTTTCCATGACAACAAAGCAAACAAATTATTCGTCCGCTTAAGAACACCCGTATCCTATGATGGATCCCTATAGCAGCGCCACCTACCGGGTCCAATTGTAAATCTAAACCATTCTCGAATACACTTGAACACACACAGAAAATTTCATCCAAATCGGTCGGTTTAGAATTAGTTCAATAACATACACACGCACAGAAGATTTATATATATATAAAGATACTTTCCCACATCATTTTAATTTGTAAGTACTGGCACCTACTTTCGCCCGATTAGGTTAAACTTAAATCATTAGAAACAAGGGCCAGCAACTGATTTGTAAATTTAGCGAGAATTTAATACAGACCATCAAAGCTTTACTAGGTGTCATCCAGTAAAATTTCAATAAAATTTATTCTATATTTTTTTTGGCGACGAAAGCTCTTTCTAAAACGGTTTAAAGGTTTACGGTTAACGGTTTAACGGTTTAAGGTTTTAAAGTGTCGATTACAGTACAATATCTATATATTAATACGTGAAGCAAAAACTTTGTACCCCTTTTTACGAAAATTGCGCGGACGGAGGAGTATGAAATTTCGCACACTTATAGTTTATATAGAGAAAGATTGCAGAATGTTAATATTTTTTTTTATTTATGCATAAAAATACATTAAATCAATAAAACAAACATTTATACATATATTAATACGTGAAGCAAAAACTTTGTACCCCTTTTTACGAAAATTGCACGGACGGAGGAGTATGAAATTTCGCACACTTATAGTTTATATGGAGAAGGATTGCAGAATGTTAATTTTTTTTTAATTATGCATAAAATACCTTAAATCAGTAAAACAAACATTACACACACTACCATGTATTTGACAAACACGCATATATACTCTTTTCAAAAATTTCAAAAATGGAGCGGCTCAAATCTGTCAATGCCAATCCAAACTCACATTCTATCTTTTTTAATTTTTCATTGCTAGGATAATCCGTGCAGCTGTAATAAAATTAGAGTCGAATTTCGACCACTGGGCGACCACTAGTTTAAATAAATATTTGTTATACTATCAACCTCTAATCACTGGCGAGGAAAATATATTTTTCTTTAACAACAGCAAGTTGACCTAATTAGGAGTTTGGCGAGTCCTGCCAAAGAACCGAATATAAATCGGTACCGTGAAGTTTGCTAGGAGTTTGGCTTAAGTACCAATTAAAGAACCTTTTCAGATATATAACCTTTGTGGGCCACTCTAGTTTTTTTTATATAAAAACTCCAGCTAAAGGACTTTTGGTCATAGACCTCTTTTTATAATTACTAAAATGCAGTCTTTCGTATATTTTTTTATAGACAAAAGAGTTGGCATATGGTTTCGTTCTACTAAAGTGGTAAGTAACTAAGTAAGTGAGACTTCTTGGCGGGAAAGTGAAGAGTCATGTCTGCGGTTTTGTTTTATTTTCTAAAATTTGTGTTATGTCGAATATTAATGTGAAATAATGGTGGATTATTAACCGTTAAGTGTTCGCGAGTGTGCATGAGTGTTGGCAAATGAAACAAAACAGTGCAACGTCACTTTTCAAATTCTCTCAAGAAGTCCGCCCGAGGACTTAGTAAAGCCCCACATCTTTACTGAGATACTCGAGGGGTTGGGGGGTATATCATTTCTCACTTCTCATTTCTTTTATCATTTATCATCCTCAAAAAGAAATATTGTTTATTTATGTATTGTTAGAAAAACTTATTAGAAAAATTACTTTGACACTGGCTAAATGCTAATCGCACGAAGCCATCAACTAAAAAAAAACTAAATAAGTAAAATACAATAAAACTAATAACTTAAAATTAAAATGTTACGACGAATTGGACTCCATTCAGCATAAGTTGTAACTTCAAGAAACTGCAACGCTGATTTAGTATACGTGTATACAAGTAACGCACATATTAAATACCGCGATTTGTCATTCCGATACGAACGAGCTAATCACCACGTGACCGCGTTTTCAATTAACCCCGCCTGCTATTATTTAATAGGCTGGTTTTGCGGTGAGATTCAATTTTGACTTCAACAGCCCATCGGATTGACCGATTATATCAAAGTGTACACTTAGTTAGAGGTTCTTGTTAGCTCGGCTTGGTCGAGTTCCTGATCCGATCTGAACCCCTCGGAGTATTTAGTAGAGAACGGAGACACACAAGTGCGTTATGCCATTCCCTCTGGAAAACCTCTGACGGTGTTTTATTTCACACGGCTTGAACGGAACCCTTTAAGTTTCTCGCCGTCCGCGCCCCCTTAGAAGTCTGGTGAAAATGGCGCCTGAATATCAGCGGCCATCCGTCTATTTTCAGTATCAAAATTGCATTTATTATATCATCATCATCTCAGCCAAAAGACGTCTACTGCTAGACAAGGGCTGAATTAATTATATAAAATCTTAAAATTGTTATTTTCGAATTCACCTAAATGCACCAGTGAGTACGAATTTGTTCGATGACCTGAAGAAGACTGGATGAAGAAGTTGACTATTCTCTTCTCTTGTCCAATCTAGTTAAAACCAGACATTGATAATTTTCTAGAACATTCTATTAAAAGCCATAGCAGACCAAAGCAATTTCTTTAAAAAAATAAAATAAAGGTGTCTTATCTATCTTATCTCATCTTATCTTATCTTATCTTATCTTAAATGTTTAAATAATTTTAACGCAAATTTTTGTTGCGAAACAAATTACAAAAACACAAATGTTGAAAAAATTTCCACGAGCAGGATTTGAACCTGCACCCTTCTGACATACCGGGTCAGGTGCTCCTCCAATTGAGCTATCGTGGTTCTAACCAGCCCGCCGAAATTATTCAACACTATTTACTTTTTACTTTTGAAAGCCAAAGGCGCCCATTCAATGTCAACAACCATTCAATGTATGTCAGAAGGGTGCAGGTTCAAATCCTGCTCGTGGAAATTTTTTCAACATTTGTGTTTTTTTTTTTATTTTTTATCTTACCTTATCTTATCTTATCTTATCTTAGTGGGGCCTGCCGAAGTTTCCCTCTCCCGGTTGCACTTTGACGGGATCTTTTGTACAACCTCATCTTTTCACTCTTCTTCCTCTGTAAAGATAGATGCTATAAGTTTGCATGGCAACGTCTTTGAAGTCAAGGTAACCATCAAATGTCGACATAACCAAATATGTATCAAGTTCTTAAAATCCACCCGAAAAAATAACATGCCAATGAAAATTACTGTCATCAAAGTAAATGCAATAATGCCTTATGAAACCACCCACCTTTTATCTGAAGAGGCTTTTATCACCTAACTATGACACAAAAGGTAAGGTAAGATAAGATAAGGTAAGGTACCGGGTCGCTTTTTGCTAAAGGAACTTACTATTGGCTGTTTATTCCCTTTACAATGTACCTGGAAAGGACAGATAAGGTTTAGTAGAAACAAGATTTAATAAAGGTATTATGTTCTTATAAAGGGTAATTCTTATATAAAGTTTCCAACACTGGTAATTAGTTACGTTCTAAATAATTATACATTTAAATTATTTTATATATATGCATGTATTTATATACATTATGGTTAGTTTAAGTATGTACGAGTATATGTATCAATAATTAGTGTAAGAGACACCGTACATCTGTTGCTGGGATTGCGTCAATAAAAGAATTTCTTCAGTAGAATCAGCCAGGGTTCTTGAGAGGAGATAGCGTCGAGTTTCTTGTCCGCCAGAGTGCTTATCGGAGTGTGCGTGCTCCACACATTTGTTTTTGATGTTCCAGGTGAAAAATATGCAAACATATTCCGCATTAAAAAATGCTTTCACGAGATCCGGGGCTTTTTTTTTTTTTGTTAACCCAGGGGAAAAATCTGCACACAGATTCCAGTGGATCTAGGGCTGGCCTTCTCCTCTTTCAAGGAGGAAGACCGACCCAGTAAACGACCCCTGGGGGTTGCCTTTGGTCTTTTGGACCGCGAAGGCTATCTGAACGCACGCCTCCCTGGCGTGGCCTAGGAGGCGCGGTAAATTATCAATGGCGTTACTCATAAGGAGTAACTAACCGGACTGCCTGCAGTGAAGCTGCTTATGTCGGCTGACTTAACTATCGGACGCGGCGGTTTGGCTGCAGTAAAGCTGCCTATGTCGAAATGACTTAACTACCGGACGGACTGGCTGCAGTGAAGCTGCCTATGTCGAAGTGACTTAACTAACTGACTGCGTCGTGGGCTTCAAACGAGAGAGTAAAGCTTCAAATCAATCCCGCGACTGGATTGATCCGAGCGGCTTCATAATGAGAGTGCACGGGCGTGACTTGAGATAGCGAAACGGATAGAGAAGACGGAAAAAAAAAAACATGAGAATAGAGCGTGCTACATAGCTAAGCTACGTACTAACCGGCCGTCGGATCGTCGTCGGTTCAAGGCCACGCACTCACAAATGACTGTGCGATGCGCAATGATCCACGAAAGCAAGTGCGCGCCGAACGTTCGAACAATCAAACACGGCGGGACTAGTTACTTTATGAGTCGGTTAGACCGCGACAGCGAGTGCAGACAACGGTGAAAGCACTAATAGAAAAAGTAGGTACGCGGCGAGCGCGCTAGAATAACGGCGGCGAGGCGCGTTAAACGAACTGATAGCCGGCGGCGGATCAACTACACATCCCCGCCCGAGCCCGAGCGGCGTGCGGAGTACGGGGCAGAGTATGAACAAGGCGCGGCGGATTTAACGCGAGCGTCACTGGAAAGCGGGCGCTTTAATCGGAAGGGCCGGACGCGGGCGCGACGGGCGCGCGGGCGCGCGGCGGTGCGGCGCATGGCGCGCGCGGAAAGGAAAAAGATAGGAAAGCACGAAACGCGGCGAGCACGAAACGCGAAGAGTAGCGCGGCAGGGCGCGCTACACGAACTGACACCGGCGACGTAGTTAAACGAAGCGGGAGCGCGGGCGCGACTAAGCGCACGGGCGCTCTAAACGGATACTTAGGACACGCGCGCGGGCACGACGGCCGGCGTGCTGGCGCGCGGCGGTGCGGCGCGACGGCGCACGCGGAAACGAAAAGAAAGCGAAAGCGCGGGACGCGACGCGACGAGCACGAAACGAACCGCGGAAGTATCGAACACGGAGGGGGGGTCCCCCCCCCCAGGAGGGGAAGGCAGCACCACGACGACGCGACTTGACCCGACGGACGAACGGACGCGAATTAGTACCTAACTATTTGTGTATTTATTCAATGCTACTTCCTAACTTATTTGTCTAAGTGTCTATGCTAACTGAGTGTCTTATGGCCTAACTAGCCTACCTAAGTCTCCACAGGGCTTTAATAAAAGGCAATGATTATTACTTATATATATTTATTAATAATCAACAAACACAAATATAAAGCGGAGGAGCTCGATGGCGCAGTGGTTAACGCGCCAGGTTTGCGAGTGCTGAGGTTAAGCAACTCTGGCAAAGGCCGGTCATTGGATGGGTGACCAAAAATGTATCATCTCGAGCTCCTCCGTGCTTCGAAACGCACGTAAAGGCGTTGGTCCCGGCTGCAATAGCAGTCATTAACAACCACCAATCCGCACTGGGCCCGCGTGGTGGCTTATGGCCCGTTCTCCGTATCCATCCATAGGGAAGGCTCGTGCCCCAGTAGTGAGCTAGTAGTAAAATGAGCTGATGATGATGATGATGATGAAAAATATAAACATTATAGACGAAACGAGTAACTTATCTATACTAATATGGTTATAAAACTGTAAACAAACTTATTAATACAAAACTATTATCTATCGTCCGAAACAATTAGTTTAGTAGAATAGTCTCGCAAACTTCCGTGCCACACCACAGCTAGGGTTGGCTGGGAGAGATCTCTTCTAGAGATAAGCTCACCTTTGTATATGTCTTTTATAACGTCTGTTTTAATTTGTGTTTTGTATGTGCAATAAAGGATTAAATAGTAAACGTTTGGCCTTGATCTTATCTGATGATAAGTGATGATATAGCTGAAGATATGCACACTTGGTGAAGTTACCCCCCAACTACTGAAGCACTGACTATCTATACATATAACAAAGCTCAAGAGGGTCGAAAGTCTGAACATGGAAGATATACGAAAAAAAGTTTGCTGGGGATACTTAGAGTCGATAACAGAACACGTTCCAACAGTTTTTAGAATTTTCTGTCTGTTTGTCTGTTTATTTGACCGCGCATCACGTGAAAATGGCTGAACGGATTTGGATGAAACTTTGCACATGGACAGACCATGACCCGGACTAGAATATAGGATACTTTTTATCCCGGTAACAGGTTCCTGTGGGATAGTGTAGTCTTCGCGAACGAAGTCGCGGGCGACAACTGGTCTTATATATGTATAGCTGTTAGAACACTACAATGCTATTTACTGTCGGGTAAGATAAAGCCCAAACTCTCCTGTAGCTAAATAAAAACAAAAAAATATTCAAAAGCAAATAAAATAATTTTACGTGATGTAGACAGAAACAACCTTGGTCTTTATTAAGGATGGCTATTGTACAGTACAGAAATAGTAATTAAATCTGATCACGGGAATAATGACATTTATTCATGTTTGATTTTGTGAAGCAAAGTATTTCTGGTATAGATACAAAATAAATATATTATGTGCTCCGAAAATACATTGTATTCCGAGACCATTGTTTCCATATCATCATACATGTCAAACTTTTTGTAAGTTTCGACACAGCGATCCCATATCCCTCCTGTACAGTGGTTCTCAACCTTCAGTAATAGTTCGAAGGACCGAACATTATTATTATACACATGCGAAAGAAAAAATGCCGGCGATTTAAATTGAAACAAGTTCAGGAATCGATTGAAGTAATTAATGCGTGTAGTTTCAAGCATTAATATAAGCCTAAGAATGACCAACTTGTTGAGAAGGAGCAAGCTTGAAATCATATTGTTGCATACACAATTTGTTGAAATGACATGATCTCTTTTAGATTATGAAAGATTTCTCTTAATTCGTGTTAACTACTCTAAATTTAAATAATGTTGAAATGTAGATTTTTTTTCATTATCAATGTCAGATGGTGCGGTTTCAAATCCCGCTTGTGGAAAATGTTCAACATTTTTACAAACAATATGTAAAACGGTTTGAATAAAGTTAATTTTCTTATTTAGCACAGTTTTATTATTATTTTAACTTGCGGTCCAGCTAACAACAAAATAAGCAAAGTGGTCCGTGATCGAAAAAAGTTTGAGATCCACTGTTCCAGTAGTACAATGTTTCCTTTGATACAACTCTTGTTATTTCTACATCTACAAATGCCTTATCTGTGTCTGGCTGTGCAATTTTGGACTTTAGCGCCCTGATTAGAGGGTTGTCGCGGGTGGAAAGGATCGGGAATGAGGTATCACTACCCTCAATGCTTTTTTCTTTAGTTACAGTCCTGTCTATAGAGGAGACACAAGGTACTGAAAATTGGCAAGCTTTTTTTAAATTTTCAAATATTATTATTTTTAACGCAAATTTTGTTGCGAGCAAATTATAAAAGCTTTTTTGTAACGGGTATTTTCTTCTTCAAGCTTCATCTTCAAGATTCGTCTTCATCTCGCCTGATGTTAAGTGGTGATAAGGCGGAAAGTAGTTTAAAATTCCGGTCGAAATGCACTTCAACTATTGGCCTACTTACCCTTAAGATATAAAAAAATGGAAGTGCATTTCACACGGAGTCCTCAACTCCAACTGAGGGACTGGCTATCTTATCTCTATCTGTTGAAACAACAATGCTTTATGATGTTACAGCGACATATTTAGATAATATGATGGTAGCTAGCCAGCAGGCGGACCTAAATCAAGCCTACCTACCTAACTAACCAAGTACAAAAATATACCTCCCGCTAGGAATCGAACCTTGGATCTCTAAGTCTGACACCGATGATCTTAATCTTAAAACCACAGAGGTAGTTTAAAGTTAGTGTAAACACAACAAGCGTGGCGATTACGGCAAATACCCCTCATATCCTTGGGGGAGGCCTTTGTCCAGCAGTGGACGTCTTTTGGCTGAGATGATGATGATGATGATGAAACACAAAATAAGAACACTGCAGAAAGTAAGCTTCATACAAGGGCGGGGGGGATTCAATCTAGGGAAAACTGAACCCAAGATTGAAGAACTCCTATTCTCAGCATTTGTCCAGTGCTGAGTCTGGTGATCGGTCTTGGGGGAGAGCGCAAGTCGTGTAGATCCCCAAGGCAGGGCTAGAGAGTTATCCTTCAAGTGGTTGCCGCCTGTTATTGGTCTGATTCCCTAAGAAACAGACGTAACCAAAACCTCTAGCTGAAAACTCTATCCCTATCCAAACCCTACCCTCCCTGTCCAACACACCCTCCCCCCCATCCCCATATCTCCTACATCTCTCCCCCCTCCCATCCCAACCCACCACCCAACCTCCCTACCCAGCGACCCGGCAGCCCCGGAAAAAAAAAAAAATCATTATGACAATGAGCGCGGATAAAGAGAAATTACCCCAGGAGGGTACCGGTCACACCGGAGAATCCCTCCCTGGGCCATCTAGTGGCCCAGGCTGCCCCTCGTATTCTGGGGGGGGCACATCAACGCAAATTGCAAGCACAAGCAAGAAAACAGGCGGACAGGAGCGTCCAGGGAGGTCTCTCTCGGAGACCCTCGGGGACGACCTGAACCGCATGAACATCGGAGAGAACGATGAAAAGAGCAGCGATGGCGAGTGGATCCCTCGATCTCGATGGAGGAGGATCAAAGCTCGAAAGCGCAAAGAGCAACTTCAAGCCACGAACCAGACCCAACCCAAAGGCACCTCAATCCACATGGCGAGGATACCAGAAGGAAGGGCAGGCCCGAGGGCACAGAAGTTAAAGAGACAGGGTACTGATCCGGAGGAACAGACGCAGCAACGCCCACCGAAACGCCAAGACCTGGGCACCCGTCACGAGTGCACATGGAAGCTGGCTACAAACCAGAACCCAGACTATGCAGTCGTCATAGAACGGGTGGATGGGGTAGCGGTGGACGAGGCTGTGGCTGCCGAGATCAGGAAAAGGCTCACCACAGAAATAGGGAACGCCATCAAGAGCGGCGTACGGGGCCGCAACCTGGCATTCGACGCCTCGGGTTTGGTTGCTGAAGGATACTTCCTTGTAACAGCAACCACCGAGGAGGCGATGACATGGTTGCTGAACTGCGGCCTAGGCGACCGGGAGGGCATTCCCTTAAAAGTCAAAAAATTAGACAAGTACCGCATGGCAGTTTGGCTTCCGGGCAGCACAGCAGACCTAACAGTGGACCCCCTAGACTTCATCAAGGTCCAAAACGAGTATAGGGAGGAGCTGAGAATGCCGGAGTGGACCCTAATCCGAAGGGAGGTACTACCACTTGGAGTGAGACTCATAGTGGGAGTCCCCAAGGAGGTGGCCGCGGAAGGAGGGGTGGCACTCCACTACCAAGCTACCAGAGCATACGCCCGCACCATCGGGAAAAGCCCAGCCCAGACCGAAGAGAAGTGCGCATGCTATGTGTGCCCCAAACACGACCCAAAGACACGGGGTAAGGAGCATACCGGAAACCAGTCCACCAACCTGCCTGAGGCCTACAAGGGTGCACAGGCGGAAGGGAGTAAGACGGTCCAAGGAAGCTCAAACCCCAGCAGCACACAACAGGCATGTAACACAAGGGAGCAGACCATAGGCGGGGGAGGCGACATACAGCCAGGTACCCCGAAGGTGGGCGCCGCTGAGACTCGGAGGCCCTGCCTATCGGACTCTCCCGCACAGCACCGCACACCACACCCTCTCCCTACGACGACGACGCTGAAGGATCGTACACCACCACCAAGTGTAGCACAACTACAGCCGCACTGGTGTGGGGGGTCGAAGCCTGGGACGGAGTCCAAATAGGGAGGGAACACAGACACAAACACACACACACACACACACACTAACAAATGAACACACACAGCAACACACCACAAAAACACACACAAAAAATAAAGATAGTTCAAGTGAATCTTCATCACTGTATAGAAGCCATGACAGAGCTTCACAGATACGTGATGGAAGAGACAATAGACATCGCTCTGCTGCAAGAGCCATACGTCCTGAACGGACGTGTGACAGGGCTCGGCTCTATGGGTAGAGACATCATATACCACGAAGATGGTGAGTCAATCCCAAGAGCATGCATATACGCTAGCAGCAGAGCAAGAACATTAGGACTAATAAAAGCAGATTGTTACAGCGACCTAGCCAGCGTTGTAGTAACAATACAGACAGGCGCAGAAACAGAAGAAAGGGTGCTCCTAGTCTCCGCATACCTGCCTAGCGAGGGGAACTTCGAGCCGCCATCCCGAGAAATGGAAGAAACTGTAAGAAAATATCAAGGTAAGAATATTCCTATTATTATAGGGTGTGACGCCAACGCACACCATATGGTATGGGGTAGCACAAACTGTAATAAAAAAGGTGACTTACTTCTAGAATTTATAAGCGAAACAGGCTTGGAAATACTGAATGTAGGCAACACACCCACATTCGTCACCAAGGTAAGACGTGAAGTGTTGGACATCACTATTGCAACAGATAGAATAGGCCGACACATAAGGGATTGGAAAGTAGACGAAAAAGACTCTATGTCAGACCACAGACGAATCACTTTCAGTCTGGAGGCCAAGACGGAAAAAATTCTGATTAGAAATGCGAGGAAAACCAACTGGGACACATACCAACACTATATGGAGAAGTGGAGCCCAGGACGAGACACCCCGCTGAAAGACGCCTTAGAAATAGAAAAGGAAGCCAATAGACTGGACGAAGCTCTAAGGGGAGCATATCACAAAGCATGTCCCCTTAGAGAGATAAGAACAGAGAGAGGACAACCCTGGTGGACGAAGGCACTAGGAAAACAGAGGAAAAAGACACGGCGAGCTCTCCACAAGGCTCTGAAAAAGAACGACGATGAGAGCTGGCAAATATACAGAGAAGAAAGAAACACATATAAGAGAGAATGCAGGAGGGAGAACAGGAATAACTGGAAGGCGTTCTGCGCAGGAGTCGAAAAATACCCTGAAGCGGCGCGACTAGTTAAAACGTTCTCCAAAGCCAACACGCGCAAGCTAGAAAGTATCAAGAACGGGGAAGAACTAATAACCGACCCGGAAAAGATAATGGAAGTTATGTTGAAAACACACTTTCCAGAATGCGAGGAATACAGAGAGGATGACACATCAATCCTCCCAGGTCCCACAGTGGACCGGGAGCCAAAGACAATCATCACCGAAGAACATTTATTGTGGAGCGTCCGATCCTTCCAGCCCTATAAGGCAGCGGGACCGGATGAGATCTTCCCAAAAATGCTACAGACAGCTATTAAGTATATAAGCAGAGATCTGCTGGCACTATACAACGGCAGCATCAAAACCAAGCACATACCGAAGAAATGGAGAGAAGTGAGGGCAGTATTCATCCCAAAACCAGGCAGGGCATCCTACCAGGAAGCCAAAGCCTTCAGATGCATCAGCCTCTCTTCATTCCTATTAAAGACACTGGAGAAAATCCTAGACAGACTAATTAGAGAGCAAATAGAGAAAAGCGGACTCCCACTTCACCAAAACCAACACGCATACATGGAGGGCAAATCCACCGAAACGGCCCTCCATAACCTGGTAACGAGAGTGCAGAGATCACTAAGCAATACAGAGTACGCGATGGGCTGCTTCTTCGACGTGGAGGGCGCATTCGATAGGGCGACCCCCGAATCAATAGAGGCCACCCTAAGCCGTGAAGGAATAGACAGTGACGTATCAGACTGGGTGAAAAACATGCTAAGACACCGGCAGATACGAACAGAGCTAGCAGGGAAAACACATGCGGTGGTGGCGAAAAGAGGATTCCCCCAGGGAGGATGCCTGTCGCCACTACTATGGTGTCTGCTAATAGACGAACTAGTAATCAAGATAAACAGGATGCGCATATACACACAGGTGTATTCCGATGATGGCGTGCTCCTAGTGACAGGCAAAGTTCTCAGTGTCATGTGTGAAATCATGAACAAAGGCCTAAAAGCAGCCCTAGAGTGGTGCAGGAGCAAAGGTCTGAATCTAAACCCTGATAAGACCAAGCTAGTTCTATTCACAAAGAAAAGAAAGAGAGGACATGCTGAACCAGTGAAACTGGACAACCAAGAGCTGGAAACAGTCAAGGAAGTCAAGTATCTAGGTGTGACACTGGACAGCAAGCTCACCTTCAATACCCATATAAGTAACACATGCTTAAAGGCCAAGATGGCCATGATGCAGTGTAAAAGTATAATAGGCAGAACCTGGGGCATGAAACCAGCGATGGCACTATGGATATACAAGGCAATAATCTTGCCAAGGATCCTACACGGAGCCATCGTATGGTGGCACAGAGCCGCAGTAGGGAAAAACAAAGCAGAATTAGACAAAGTCCAAAGGCTAGCAGCCTTAGTGACCACGGGCGCGATGAGAACATCGCCCACAGCCGCGCTCGAGATCCTACTGGGGCTAAATCCCCTGGACTTAGAAATAAAGAGAAGAGCCACTGAACAATGGTTCAAGCTAAAAAGCACTGGCATATGGGCCGGGAACTTCATGGACGAGGGTCATGCCAGTATAAGCAAAAACTACGAAGACAAGCTGTCAATGGTCTTCTCCAACAACGATTTAATACGAAAGGAAAGGATCTTTGACAAAAAATACAGAATACACATAGGAACAAGAGAAAACTGGAGCGTAGAAATTGAAGGCACTACTTGCTATACAGACGGCTCCAGAAAGGAGTCAACAAAGCTCTCTGGATCCGGTGTGCATATTAAATGCGCAGACGGGACGGAGGTGAACAAGTCTATACCGTTAGGAAGATTCGCCAGTGTTTTTCAAGCGGAAATATACGCAATAATCGCAAGCGCTGAGATGGCCGAACACCTCAATATTACAGGAAAGATGGTCATCTACAGCGACAGCCAAGCGGCGCTGAAGGCACTAGGCAGAGAAGAGACGACATCAGCAATCGTCAAAGAATGCAAGGAATCACTGAAAAGGCTGACCGAAAGAGCGGACCTGACGATAGCGTGGGTCCCAGGACACGAGGGAAACACGGGAAACGAACAGGCCGACGAACTAGCTAGAAAGGGAGCAGAGGAAAGCTTGGTGGGACCGGAACCCCGGTTGCCAATAGCGCACAACATCACCAAGGGAGTAATCAGCTGTAGTATTACAGCAGAAACCAATCGAAGATGGAGATCATCGACGGGCATGAGACAGTCGAAGGTCTTCATCAAGGGAATGGACAAGAAAAAGACTAGCAAACTGATGGGACTCTCCAGAGAGAACATGAGGCTAGTCATAGAGATCATAACAGGACACTGCCGATTGAACAGACATCTGACAGTGATAGGAGTGAAAACCGATCCCATATGCCCGGAGTGCACGGAAAGCGAAGAGACCAGCCTCCACCTACTCGCTGAGTGTCCTATATACTCACGGATAAGACGGGAGCAATGGGGGTCGGATACACTAGACATAGAGGACCTGAAGGATCTGGAGGTGGAGCAGATAGCAAGATTCACCAAAAAGACAAAAAGATTTGACGGGGCGCCGTGAGGGCTGGATTAACCTTAACCCCCTCGAAGGGGAGAACGGGGAAAAGGACGAAATGGCCCGCAAACAACGCGGGCGGATCGTCCGTTCGGCCGGCGACGTCCCCACCAGAAATAATAATAATAAAAATAATAAGCTTCATACAAACGTGTATTTTTTTTTAGAGAGTTTGCTGATTGCCTTTGGTCATTTTCAACTTCACCGGGCTTTTTTGGGGGCGGCCAGAAACTTAAAGAGTTCCCGAAGGCGCCTCTAAAGGCTCGGATCTCGGCTCGGGTTGACCGGGTCGTGGGTGTAGGGAGAAGTGCCCAGGTGCATGTATGTAATAGAGCGCGTGTAAACCGGCTCGTCGTACCCTTGTTCTACGAGTACGGTGTCTTGGGCCTAAACTAGTGTGCATGTTTAGTGTATTCTGTAATGTGTAAGGCCTAGAGCGGCGATAGTCAGCATAGCTACCGTCGGTCAAACACATCATCCGAACCCTCTACTAGTCGTAGCGGTCTTCCGTTCCACTAGACCAAGGAGGGGAGGACGAGCGTGTGTACCTGCGTTTGCGCGTACGTTTGTGCACCTAAATATCTTCTGCGCATTTGAGCTGCTTCCATCATCATCATCAATGTGTCGTGGCATTTAAAGGATCGGCTGGTCACATAAACGCGCTCGAGCAACGCACACATAGACAACCTCTCACGGACACGGTATCTCGCGACAGCTGCGCCTGCGCTCGGACTCGAAGAGCGGTTACCTGACGACATATCCGTAGTAGTGACAACTGATAGTAAATTGACATTGAATGACCACGTAAATGACATTAATAAAACAACAATATCAATGATAAATTGGCTTAATATTATTAATTTAAAAATTAATATTGACAAAACCTATTTTTAAAATTTTTATGAATTTTAACTCTAATTTACTTTTGTATGCTACTTAGTTAGCTGAATAGGATGAGCCTAACAATGTTATAACATCTCCCCATGTATCCTGTTCATACGCAAAATATTCTATTCTATTCTATTCTATTCTACCGAGCGCGATACGTATTAAGCTTACCTTCTGGGGTCTCCTTATTTTGTGGCTTAAAAGAATATGTATGAAATCAAAGCAGTTGTTTACACACATTTCGCCTCTTCGCATAAAAAGTGTACAATATCGAAAATATTGCGAAATTTTGTTATATCTACAGATATATACATATATATATTTTTTAATTATTTTGAGTTTTGCATTCACAATGTTATCTTATCTTATACTTACCTTTAAACGAGCAATTCTTGTATATACCTATTATAATCTGAATCTCGGAAACGGCTCTAACGATTTTCATGAAATTTAGTATACAGGGGTTTCGGGGGCGATAAATCGATCTAGCTAAGTTTCAACATTGTAAAAAAAATAACGAGCAAAGCTCGGTCATCCAGGTACTACATATATAGTTACAAGATTATATTTTACTAGAAAAAATAAAATAAAAAAAATAAAAATCAACCAGCCTCGGTAGCTCAGCGGTCAGAGCATTGGACCAGTTATCCAAAGGTCGTGGGTTCGATATCCAGTCGAGCTTCTTGAGGCTGGTTGATTTTTTCTAGTAAAAATGTATAGTAAGGATTCTTAGAATTTCTGTACTTAGATCAAACTTGATATCGCATTTTTTTTCAATATTGTACTTTTCATGACTACAGACGATTTGTCGCTAGATGGCGCAAAATCTTACAAAATTTTTTATCGTTCCAATAGTAAAAAAAACTCGCATTTAATACACAGCTCGTACCGGGCAAGGACTTTGTGTATCAACCGTGACGGTCGACTTAGTTTTCTTTGAAAGAAAAACCGATACAAGTTGTGCGAAGTTTCCGTTCGCACTCCTCGGTGTGTTGATATCTTTCCCTTTTTTCCTTTTTCGTTTCTTTTTTCTCACTTTTGTAACAGTTGACGCTATGAGCGTCGATGTAACTAAATGTTTCATGGATGATTTAAAACAACAACCTGTATGTACTGAAACGAAAGATTTTACTCGTTGCTGTTGTGTTTCGTCTGGTGAGTGAACGTACCAGAGGCCCATCTCTCACCCCTCCCCCTCCCAATTCCTACTTCCTCCTCAAGATCCAACTCGTTCCTCAAGGCCGGCAACGCATCTGCGATTACCTTGGTTTTGCGGGTGTCCATGGGCGGCGGTGATTACTTTCCATCAGGTGACCCGCCTGCTCGTTTGCCTCCTTTTAATAATAAAAAAAATATATGTCTTCGTTGAAGTGACAATACCTCCTAACTATATTTAGAAACGTTTTGAGTTGTAGATATTAGATATTCAGAGAGATATCCTTTGCCCCCGTGTGGTGCCGGGGGTAAAGAATTGCACCACCCCATCTTTTCCCGCGGGTGTCTTAGAAGCCGACTATGGGACCATTCCAGAGGATGGGCAGCAGCGTCTCTCTGTGATTATTCTCACCTTACTGCGATCGCCAACCCGCCTGCCAAGCGTGGCGATTATGGCAAATTCCCCTCAAAATGATTAATCCTTGAGGGAGGCCTTTGTCCAGCAGTGGACGTCTTTTTGGCTGAGATGATGATGATGATCCTTATACTCGTCATCATCATCATCATCAGCTCATTTTATGTCCCCAGTACTGGGGCACGAGCCTTCCCTAGGGATGGATAGGGACGGATAGGTTCTAAAGCTGTAAGTTCTTATTTTATTCTTCCGGAAATTTAGCTGGCTGGTAGAAACTAGCCATCAAACATAGGGCTATTCCATGACTGTTTTAGTAGGTATATAGGTACTTAATAATAATTCGTATATGAGAACTAGCCAAGTCAGACCTTAGGCTTCAATATATTATCCTAATTTATAAGAAGAAATTATATTTAAGTTGTTATAAAATATTTTATGTTGTTTTAAATAAATTTCAGGACTGACCAACGAACTTGTTCTTTTGTCGTTGAAGTCAACAACCAAGGCATATCTTAATCATAATATTGAACTTGGCTCTCATGTCACATTTATGTTTTTGATGGGATCAATTTATACAAATCCAATCTATACTATTTATAAAGAGATAACGTTTGTGAGTGTTTGTTTGTTTGTCGGGGTTAATCTCTGGAACTACTGGTTCAATTCCAAAAATCTTTCACTGATAGAATGCTTTATATCTTGTGGGTAACAGGCTATATTTTATTTTGATAAAAAAGATTTTTTTTATAAATCTCAAATACACGCGGACGAAGTTGCAGGTAAAGTGCAAAATCTCTTAGCGTAGTGCATAGTGGCCAAAATACATAACAGTTAAAATAGTAATTCATACTGTTTTAGTACCGGCAATAATCAGAAACATCAAAATATCATATTGTATGCAATAATATGCAACTGACATTGTTGTAGAACATCAATGTGTACACAGTACGGGCTTGCCGTAGTAAAACAGATAGTAAGTAGTTAAAGCCTTTATTACATTCCTTATTTCAAAGCTTTATAATTCTTTGAATTATAACTTCACAAATATTTCGGAAATTAACTACATAACAACATAAAGCAAACGTGGGATGAATACGGAACAACCCGCAAAAACGTTTATCTAAAAATATATTAATATTCTTAGGGAAATAATTTATTTATTAATACAAATATAAATAAAAAGTTGTAACGCAAAATAATTATTTGGTCAGCAGAATTATACAATCGGTCAGCATAAGAAATCTTTACTGTTGGTTAGGTTAAGTTAAAAAAAAAATTCCCGAGCGAAGCGCTGCGTAGCGAGGGCGAGTCACGGAAGGAGGGAGCGGCATAAGACTGCCGTTCAGAATGTATAAGTTGAAGACTGATTTAGAAATATTTGCTGACCATAAGTTGCTGCCCAACTAGTTGTTTTACAAAAATACGAATACTTTGCTAACCGTTTAAATACTTAATATACTTACTCTTTACATATTCTGTATTTTCCTTTAGCATAGGAAGTTACATAAAAATTGGTTTATTGATTTATAAAAAAAAAACTGTGGAGTTTGCATATGATACCGAAAAATAATTAAGGAACATACCTACTTAGATAAAATAAGGCTAGATTCTAGTCCATTGTTTTATCTGTTAGAAATGAAGTTTTTGAAAGAACGTTTCCAAATATCTTTTAAACGGCACATTTGGTTATCGCGTACGCTCACTTATTGACATTCGACGCTGCCGCAGCCGTCCATTTTGTTTTGGCGGGACGCCACGCCGACGCCATGTTTGTTTTTTATTTTTCTTTTTGGTTGAACGCTCCTGGTAATTGACAAGAACGGCCAGTTCGATGCGCAAGCGAAAACTTTTTGGTCTTTTTCTTGTAAATAATTTATACCTCATTTTATTAAAGTGGCAACCGGAAAGGAGGATTGTATTTATGACATCGTTATAAGGAGGCTGACATACATTGAAAAAGGTTGGTATTTAAATTTAATAAAGGATATTTCGGTTCAACTGTCGCCCAGGAATGAAGTACCTGCGCTGGATTCTTGACACCGATCTATAACTCTATACCTAACGTTTTTAAAATCTAACCTAGTTCTTGAAAAAAGTTTTTTTTAAGTTATTTAGATGATTTTTTTTTAATGTGTGATCCTTTGATTTTTTTGCACATTAGAACTTAAGTCGAAGTCTAAAATGTATTATAACTAGTAGACATGTAAAAAAAATATTGAAACTACTATAGTCACTTGCATTTAAGTAATTACTCACAACAAGATTCTTGCTATTTATTCTGATATATTGAATACTAGCGGCCGCCCGCAGTTTCACCCGCGTGGTTCCCGTTCCCGTGTGAATATCGGTATAAAAAGTATCCGATGTGTTAATCCTGGTTATAAACTATTTGTATGCCGAATTTCATCTAAATCCATCCATCCGTTGCAGCGTGAAGAAACAACAAATATACACACATACACACAAACTTTCGCATTTATAATATTAGTGTGATTAAGGGTGGATTTCACCAACATCCAATTTATACGAGAGTAGCTATCCAAGTATATCTTTACTCTTATGATTTAATCTACGGCTAACTTTGGTTTCATTTCACCAGATTAATCTATGGGTAAGTTACTCTCGCATAGTTACTCCGTGATGATGAACGAATGAAACGAACGGAAATATTAACCACCAAGCGAAAAAGTACATTCATACCATGCCTGAGCAATATGACGCTGCGTATTTTTAATTAGCCAGGGTAATACGTCTACTTGACGTTTTGAATAACTTCAAATATTCTGTTATGTTGATTGTTTGTTGACGGAGAATATTGTAAAGCAATAAGAAGTCATGAATAGTGTAATTCTTTAATACGTTCCTGTTGGTACGTACATACGTAAATACAACGAGCGCATACAACTCAGGTGAGGTAGGTACCTATTTGTAACATACTCCAGACGATGCTCAATTTTTTAGCAAATTATACACAGACGCTTTTGACAAACGGAATCTTATATGGCGAAATCGTAGTCGTCGTTATCCTCAAAGTACTATGTCCTTTCTTTAAACCATGTTGAGCGACGGCCAAAATAATAATATATCGTCATTAGTCAATAAATTGATTCAAACGTAACGACATTTTGTTAGGTTATCTATAGAATTTGTCCGTGACAGTTATTGTGACGCAACTTAATCTACGAATAACAGCTTACTCGGCCGAAATCGGCCGTATAAGAAGTTACTCTAGTATAGTAAATTTATCCTTGGGTTAAAGGTTGGTGAAATGAAAAGTTCGTTTACTCTCGAGTAATTAGCGATTTACTCTCGGAATAAGACTTATACTACCTTGGTGAAATCCGCCCTAAATGTAAAAAAAACTTGGTAAGAATTCCGTTAATAATAAATCGAATTACCTAAATAATTCCTTAATGTTTTTTTGATAAATGACGCCTGGATTTAGAGTAATAGATAGAGTTATAGACAGATGCCACAAAACCAATGAAGGTACCTCCATTCCTGGGCAACAATCAACAATTGTAACGAAGTTGAGCAATCTCCTTTCTTGGAAATTTCAAAAGTAACGTCGTCGCCCTCTTTTGAAATTCACCTAAAACAATTTGCGAGTCTACATTTCAACGACAAAAGCATTTAGATAGCCATTTACTTAAGTTATTTTCATCCATTATTGCCTCCAGCTAAGAAATGTTTCTCCGCAAACAATCGGAGCGCAAGCTTTATATCTCAATTTACCATCTTCGTCGTCTTCACCACAGTGTAAATATAGTAGTAAGTCTCTTAACAGTGCAAAAGGTACAATTGCTCCAACCGTATCATCTTTTTTAGGGTCCCGTATAGCCAAATGGCAAAAAATGGAACCCTTATGGGTTCGTCATGTTTGTCTGTCTGTCTGTCTGTTCGTCCGTATGTCACAGCCACTTTTTTTCCGAAACTATAAGAACTATACTGTTGAAACTTGGTAAGTACATGTATTCTGTGAACCGCATTAAAATTTTCACACAAAAATATAAAAAAAACAATAAATTTTGGGGGTTCTCCATACTTAGAACTGAAACTCAAAATTTTTTTTCATCAAACCCGTACGTGTGGGGTATCTATGGATAGGTCTTCAAAAATGATATTGAGGTTTTTAATATCATTTTTTTCTAAACTGAATAGTTTACGCGAGAGACACTTCCAAAGTGGTAAAATGTGTGTCCCCCCCTGTAACTTCTAAAATAAGAGAATGATAAAACTAAAACAAATATATGATGTACATTACCATGCAAACTTCCACCGAAAATTGGTTTGAACGAGATCTAATAAGTAGTTTTTTTTAATACGTCATAAATCAACAAGAACTTTTATATTATGTTACTTGCTGCTACGGAACCCTTCATGGGCGAGTCCGACTCGCACTTGGCCGCTAATTTAATATAGCTTATCCGTAAACACAGTGCCTTCATCTTACCTGATATCAAGTGATGATAAGGGAAATGGTGGAAGCGCACTTCACCCAGGATCCCCAACTACTTACTGAGGCACTGGCTATCTTATCTGTCGTTTACTAGTAGAGAATGCTTTGGGCATAGAGTTCGCCATCTAATAAGTGTTGCAAAAGTTTTAAAAAAAATTGACGCGTCGCAAACGAACGTCGTCGTTGCGTCTTTAAATTATCATATATTCAAAATAAACTACGCTTACATATTAATATAAGCAAAATTAGGAGATTCAGTGTCTGTGAAAACACAGCTTTAAAAATAATATATTATTCGTCAATATAAAATACCTACATGTACTGTTATAAGTAAAATATAAAATGGAATGGAAAGCAAAAGATAGCAAAGAAAATTATTATCATTGAACATAAACGCGTTTGAACTGCGTTTATTGAAGTTAAGTGACTTTAGCAAAGGCCGGTTATCAGGTGGGGTGACCTAAAATGTATCATCTCTCGCTACTCCATGTTTCGGAAGGCACATGATGTCATGTCTTCTCGTTAGTCTAAGCTACATGATCAGTCGTTAACAACCAAAGCTCCGCACTGCGCAAACGTGGTGGTTCATAGCGATCCATGTGGTGTTTTCCAAGGCTCGTGCTCCAGCAGTGAGGACAAAATGAACTGGTGAAAACGACCTACTACTTCAATTTACTTGTGTCCCCGCGAAGTGATCATTATGCAATAAATAAAAACGTACTGCGCTTTACAATTTCCTTTAGTAGGCCTCCAGCCATATAAAACTGCTTACGAGACTTTTACAGTTCCGATTACCGCTACCAATCCGGGAAAATTGTATGCTGCCAATTAGATTAAGATGGTCATTACATTTTCTGATAGCGATAGCTATTGTACTCGTTTAAATCAACAGACTATAATTAAGTTCTCACTTCTTTATGGCTTTCTAAAGTTTACGAGAGCACTATACCACTAAATAAGGAGACCCTAGAAAGTAAGCTACCACCGCGTTCGAGCAACGCACCTATACGCGTAGACCCTCACACGGACACAAATCGGACCATCTCGGAATAGTCCGAGCGCAGCTGCTGTTGCAAGAATCCGAGAGTTGCAAATTGCAATACCTTCTTGTGGGTCACCTTATTTTGTGACTATGATTTATTGGTATGAAACAAATAAATGTAGTATTATTATGGATATTCTATAGAAATTTTAAAACTCCAAGTATTTCAAACCAATTAGCCAATTTAAATGAACTTTTACATGCTGAAATTGTAACCTTCTAACGGTTGGGATGCTCTCGATGTAACTCTCCTATTTCTATTTCTTTATTCTTCCAAAGATCCTTATTTCTTAGGCTGAGCGTATGCTGAGACGCAAGCGACGCAGCACCGCGCAGCGCAGAGCAACGCAGATTTTGTAATACATGGATGTGCTAAGAACTGCGTACGCTGCGGCGCAGGCACGTGCGACGCAGACATGACATTGTGACTGCCCTGCCCTGCGCCTCGTTGTAGTGCCGGCACAAATTTCTGCGTGACGTGTGCATATCGACACTTGTTTTTACAATGACAGAACAATTTATTAAACTAGTTCGTTGTGAACCGTGTTTATATGACACTAATCATCCTGATTACTCAAAAATACTTTTAAAGAGTTATTGTGGTAAATATTGCAAATTGCTAGGACGTGAATGATGTCTGTCTGACGTCTTTGCTGTGTCATTAAGCTGCGTCGCAGCATACGTTCAAAGCGGTTTCAAACTTTCACCGTTTACGCTCTCAAAAAAAAAACTTTTCTGTTTTTGCAACATTTTTCATTGCTGCTCCACTCCTATTAGTCATAGTGTGATGTAATATAGCAACAATAGCTATCAGGCAATATACAATAATAAATCAAATATATTATTGTATATTGCCTTCCTCAATAAATGAACTATTCAACACAAAAATAATTTTTCAATTCGAACCAGTAGTTCCTGAGATTAGCGCGTTCAACCAAACAAACACACAAACAAACTACAACAACAATATATGTAGCTTGCCTAATTCTTAACTGATCTTTAATATTTGTAAAAATATTAAGATCGATCGAATGTTGATGACGTAGTTGTTGACATTAAATAGGGCTCCTTTGGCTTACAGAGTAAGAGTAGATAGTGTTGATTAATTTCGGCGAGTTAGATAGAGCCACGATAGCATAGTTGGTAGTGCACCTGACCCGGCGTGTCATGGGGTGCGGGTTCGAATCCCGCTCGTGGAATTTCAACACTGTCTTTTTAGGGTTCCGTAGCCAAATGGACAAAAACGGAACCCTTATGGATTCGTCATGTGTGTCTGTCTGTCTGTATGTCCGTCTGTATCACTTTTTTCCGAAACTATAAGAACTATACTGTTGAAACTTGGTAAGTAGATGTATTCTGTAAACCGCATAAGATTTTCACACAAAAATTTATTTATTTATTTATTTATTTATTTATTTAACTTAATACTATCATTACAGTAGTTCCCAATTCGATAGTAAAGTAGAAAATTATAAAATACAGTGAAAATAACTTATAATACTTATAAACATTCAGTGTAACAAAAACAATCTGCTTTTATACATTCAATATATAAATTAAATAACACAAACAAACCATTATAATTTATTGTAAATGTAGAGATTAAAAAATAATTGTATGATATTATGTAATTATGTAATTATGACCTATAGCACAATACAGATAATGTAACTCTAGTAAATTCAGGCATGTGGCAAACAAAAAGATCGACTCTTTCTGCAACACTGTTAAGTGTGTGCAGGGTGCGTGTCAGTGGCGCCCTCTGCATTAATGCTGTTCGTGCGGCGGGCACACGGAACAACCTGGGACGTGGCCGGCGCATTACGTACAAGTCAGGGACACAGAACTCTATTGACTTAAGTATTTCTGCATTCAACAACTTGCCACGCAATAATTTCAAAATGTAAGTCGCAAGAGCAAGATCTCTCCTAACTTCTAGTTGATTGTACCCTACCATGCCGAGCACAAAGAGAGTCGGATACATTAATGGGTAAAATGGATATACCCCGTACAGCTTCAGATAAAGAAAGCGTGTAAATTTATTTTGTATTTTCTCCAACATACTTTTATATTTGGCTTCATGCGGAGCCCACACCATAGCATTATACTCCAGGTGTGTCCTGACATTAGCATCATACAGTGCACGTAATGCCCCTAGGTTAGTGAATTCATGCGCCTGTCGTAGAGTAAAGCCCAAGCTTCGGTAAGCTTTTTTGCATACACCGACAACATGATCTTTAAATGTCAGGTCCTTCCTGAATTTAACGCCAAGGTCTTTAACTTCTGAGACACGTTGAATGGGAGCACCGTCTACTGTATACTGGTGATGTAGTGGCATACGAGCTCGACTAAAGGAGATAACAGAGCACTTCGATACGTTAAATTTCAGGAGGTTATCTTTACTCCATTTAACTACCTGATTTATGTCACTCTGCATCCGGCCACAATCGGAGCCATTCTTAATATTTAGCAGTAATTTTAAGTCATCAGCGAACAGTAAGCAAGTTGAATAATTAACCACGTCAGGCAAATCATTAATCATGATTAAAAATTCGAGAGGGCCAAGGTTACTGCCCTGACTGACACCCGAACGCGTGAGGTATGGCTCCGATTTGTAACCTCCACAGTCGACATACTGGCTTCTGTCTTTCATGTAGTCAGCAAAAAACGAAAGTGTGTGGGGCGTACATCCCATACGTGCCAACTTCTGGAGTAATATATCATTGTTAACCGTATCGAAGGCTTTCCTGAAATCAAAATACGCCACGTCCACCTGGTCACCAGCATCCACAGCAGGTACCAATTGCGCCATCATGTGCAGAAGATTACCCGTAGTACTCCGAGCAGGCCGGAATCCATGCTGCGCGTCCGACAGTTGCGAACTGACCTGCACGTACAAAGACTGGTGTATTGCACTTTCAAAGATCTTTGAAGGTGTACATAGGACAGCTACGGGTCGGTAATCACCACTGGACGCGCCACCTCCGCCCTTTGGTACAGGAACCACCCTTGTAAGCTTCCAATCTTTTGGAAAGGTTTTGGAGCTCAAACAGGTATTAAATATGTGCCGAAGTGGAGCAAACAAAACATCACGGCAATCTTTGAATATGAATGGTGGCAAACCGTCCGGTCCTACGGAGTACTTGGGCTTCAAAGCTTTCAAAGCGCGCATTATCTCTGCGTCAGTCAGGCTTTCAATGTGCACGCGCGCCGCAGTCGGCGCACCTCGCTCGCTTGCAGCTGCCAGAGCCGGGTCTAAGGTCGGACTATCAGTATCATATACAGAGTAGAAATACTGTGCAAACTCATTAGCACATTCTTGTTCTGATAATGCACGACCATCCTTAACTAATCTATACCTACACCTATTTCCCTGCTTAGATCTTACATAATTCCAGAAACATTTAGGGTCTCTTGCCAAATTGCTCTGCACTCGGTCGCGGTATCGGTTATGAGCGAGTTCAGTCTCTTTCTTCACTTGCGCACGACATCGAGAAAATGCATCATAATCACTTTTTAACTTTGTCATTTTGTAACGCTTGTGCAGAATATATTTTAGTTTAATACTACGTATTATATCTATGGTATACCATTCGGGGTAACGATCTCTTGAATGTACACACTGGGGCTTCTTTAATGGTACAGAGTCATTCAACACACCATTGATATTGTCGTAAAAGTAATTAACAGCTGACTCCGCATCACTGATGGTATATAGATGTGACCAATCTATACATTCTATACGGAAATAGAGATCCTGAATGTCGGCTTTGTAAAAATTCCACTGCTGGGTACCAAAAGCACCCCGAATGTTATTGCCAGTTTCACGAGATAAGATAGGGGCCCGTGAAGTCACCGCTCCAGAGAGTCTCACACAGATGGCGAGCGGGGGGTGATAGGGATCCACCGGGTGCATTCCCTCATCTGCCTTAGATACACTAATTAAAGACCTCTCCACCTCGCTGAGTACTAGATCTAATTGTCTACCACAGCAATTAGGCACCGAGTTACTCTGGACCAGCACACAATAGGACACAAAATACTCATAATAACAGACAATATTACTATTACATGAATACAGATTGAAATCTCCTAATATAATAACATTTCCTTTATACTTAACAAATAACTTTCCCAAGCAGTCAAACATTAGCATATATTGATTATCATTTGTACGTGGTGGTATATAAACTACACAACATGCAAATAAAAATCGGTTTCCCAGATAAACGGCAGCACAAACAAGTTCAAATTCACAACTGTGTATATCAATATCTATAGGTACTTGCCGCAGATCAAACCGGTGTGCAGCCACCAACAATGTGCCACCTTGCTTTCGTCCGTCTGTCCTATCACATCGTAGTATATGATATCCAATTGGAACTAGCTCGCCATTGCTGATCGATTGGTTGCACCCCGTTTCTGTAATGGCAAGTAGATCGGCTCCTGAAGACTCTGTCAAGGATAGAAATTGTTTTGTTTTGGTTCGTAAGCCCCTCACATTCTGGTACAAAATATAGATTTCACGTGTTCTGTTATCACTGTAATGTTGGTGTGGCGCCTGTTGCAAGTTGGGCTCGCCGTTGCGAGCGTGGGCGCGCAAGAAACCATTCCGTTACCCTGACCCCGGGTGGCCACGCTGAGGGACTATTGAATACAGCGAACAATTTCTCTGGTACTCCTACAACAAACGCCGCATGCCTATCAGTTTTAATCTCTCGTCTTTCCACTGAAATATTTTCGTCGTCCGCTATTTTCAAAAGGTACTTTTTAACTGCTTCAGCGGCAGTGTCTGGTCTAAACGACCAAGCCTGTAAGTATCTAAATCTCATCGCTGTTTTTATTTGGTCGTCTTCTACTCCAGTTCCAACCACTATAGGGCGTTTTCTCAAAGTCTTTGGCGGCTGCTTATTCGAGACCACGATCAACTCTCCTCTTATGTTGTCGTCGTTGGGATCATCAGTCTTTTGCTGGGTGTTCCTAGTCGTGGAAAGTGAATCTACAGGTGCGTCTGGTTGCTGCGATTTCTTTACTATTCTACCTCTGCGGACTGATCGTGTCTCTAGTGCTGCTGGAGTGGACGATATTAAATATGGGTTACGCACTGTCCTCATCTCTAGATCTCCCGTCCCTGCTAGATCCCCCACAATTGTCTCCTTTAGAGTGTTTTCGCCAGCCATGGAAACTTCACTCGCTGTAGCCACCACGGAGACAATTGATTTCTGACTCTTTTCCGGGTTAGCTTTGGCTTGTACCTCCGCACTATTACTTTGCTGATATTTGCCGGATAAGTCGGTTTTCAGCTCTCTTATCGTATCTTGGAGTTGTAAAACAGTTTGCTTTAAGTTAAGTATTTCCTCTTTTAGCGGGATTATTACTTCGTTCTGACTTTTAATGGCCATAATTTCCATATATAGATTTGACAAAGTGATTCTGTCATTCTTATTTAAATCGGTTTGAGTTCTGTCATCCTGTAAGGGATTGCATGTGGTCGCCTTCCTTGGATTTATGTTCACAAATTGTACCGACTGGTTTGCCGTAGTCGAAGCATTGCTGTGTTCCCACCTGGTGATATTATCACTAGAAGTGTAAGTTGTATTGACGCTTCCCCCACGCAATGGTGTATTAACGTTTCCACATTTTGGTTTAGCACTACAGCATTCTGGACAGATCCACTCTTCTTTATCTTCCTGTGTAAAGGAGTCAAATGCCTTTTCATTAATCATTAGACATTTTATGTCGTAAAGTGCATTACATTTCTTGCACTCAAAATAATAAAGAGACCGTATCTCTCCTCTACATGCGTTGCATGTCGTCTTGTAAGTAAGTGGCGGCGGCGGCGGCATCTCTCAGGCCGATCCGTTTGTTTACGTATGTATTTGTAGGCAGCAGGCGTAAATAACACTATTAGTTCAATGTTATGTTGCCGTAGCAGGTCGTAGCACACTTGTAGTTCCGTAGATGTGTCGTAGCAATGCGTAGACCCGTAGATAGTAATCGGTAATTTCAACGGCGCTGGGCCTAGTGACCGTGGTCGAGTGGTTGAGGGCTGACTACTTACGCCAAAGGTCCGGCGATCAAACCCCGCCGCGCCTCAAAACAAAAAATGTTTTTTCTTTACGACGCTGGGAGCTTCGCATCGGTCTTGACGCTGCTTAGGGCGAAATCAAATTAAATATATTATTTAAATAAATTCAAATTAGGACGCACACGACCGCTTACTCGGAAGATCGCACGCCGAAATAAAAAAAAACAATAAATTTTGAAAATACTTTGAACTGAAACTCAATTTTTTTTTTATTAAACCCATCCGTGTGGGTATCTATGGATAGGTCTTTAAAAATGCTATTGAGGTTTCTAATATCATTTTTTTCTAAACTGAATAGTTTACGCGAGAGACACTTTCAAAGTGGTAAAATGTGTGTCCCCCCCTTTAACTTCTAAAATAAGAGAATGATAAAACTAAAAAAAATATATGATGTACAATACCACGCAAACTTCCACCGAAATTTGAACGAGATCTAGTAAGTAGTTTTTTTTAATACGTCATAAAGTACGGAACCCTTCGTGCGCGAGTCCGACTCGCACTTGGCCGGTTTTATTTTCTATTTTGCCAGTACCAAGTAGTATTATTATTATAAACTAAGAATTTGTGCGGTAGATTAAGTTGGAAATGGAGTCTCACAACACGAAATTTACTCGGATGAAACTCGAGAATTACTTAATTTTAAATAATCAAAGCTCTTTTGACTGACACTTAACACGACGGATTAAAGTTGCTATCAGCAACGTCTACGCGATATGCGGTTGATAGTACATGCATATTGTATGAAGCAGACGTTTAAGGGATGAAATTGACGTGACATGGGATATAACCCGTCCGTGGTTCCTGACACTTGCTTGGGGTAGCAAAATTGCTATTAGCTATAGTGTTAGAATTGGAGTTCCGTTATGAACGGTAACTTGCTAACTGCTTCTCGGGGACATACATAACGAGCCTGCAGAACGTAAGCTTCTTACTAGGGACACGATATCGAATCCGATACTTTGCTCATATCACTACTTTTGATTCGATACTTTGTGTCCGTGCAAAGGGTCTATGTGTGAGTTGCTCAGGCGCAGGATGTATTAAGCTTACCTTCTGGGTCTCCTTATTATGTGTCAGGGATGTCAATTAACAGTAATGATTACTTAAGATGGAGTATCCCTAAATACGCGATGTTACAGTAACTACTTATTACTTAATATGTGGCGATAATGAAAAGTAAAAGAACCAGTTAGTGATACGACATGAGTAATACGACAAGCTCGATGGCGCAGTGGTTAACGCGCCCGCGTTCTGCGAGTGCTGAGGTTAAGCAACTCTCGCAAAGGCCGGTCATCGGATTACCAAAAATTTATCAACTCGAGCTGCTACGTGCTACGGAAGGCACGTAAAGCCGTTGGTCCCGACTGCATTAGCAGTCGTTAACAACCACCAATCCGCACTGGGCCCGCGTGGTGGTTCATGGCCCGTTCTCCCTATCTATCCATAGGGAAGGCTCGTGCCCCAGCAGTGGGGACATAAAATGAGCTGATGATGATGATGATGATTATGAATACGGATTCGTACACGACGCTACAAAATTTAGTTGAAAAAACTAACTACAAAAACTTCGCTTTACTTTTTAACTTCACTTGGGAATCAAACCCAGGACCTCTGGCCATGGGCCGAGTTCTTTGCCACTTGACTAACGCTTTGACTTGAGTTTAATGATGGAACCTTTGCTTTCTACCTTTCCTTACTCTATTTAAGGTCGTGCTCTTTTTTCTTTTTTTTTTGAAATTATAAAATTTATAAAATTGTACGGAAATTCCACAAGCGGGACACGAATGCTGCACCCTGACATACTGGGTCAGGTGCACTACCAATTATGCTATCGTGGCTCTGGCCAATCCGTGCAAATTTATCTTAAAGAAATCTTATTCACTGTGGACAACTACGTCATCAACTTCGCCAAATATCAAAGATCGGTTAAGAATTTGGCAAGCTACTTATATGTATATATGTATAATAAAAAGCAGCGTACGTAGGTATATTGTTTTCTTCCAACAATTTTCTGTAAATCTATAAATAGCAAAAAACAAAAAAAAATTGCAAAATTTTTTAACACTTTCTTACGTTACTGGAGACGTAGGTACCTACTGTCATGCAGATGAGCCGTTATATAAATCACTCGGCACTCTATGACTTGTCACATGTCCCCGACAAATAGAAGGAGGAGGGGGGAGGGGAGATCGGGACACCTGACGAGACCATCACTCACAGAGTAAGTGTGGTTGTGCCGGCGACATACTGCGAGACGTCTCTACATTAATCATTATCTATGGTTAAAGCCGCCATTGGCGTCTAGCGGTTAGACCATCGAGCTCAGAACTGGAGGTCCAGATTCGATTCCGAGTGGAATTTGAAAATCATAAATATTAGTTTTTACAGCTGACCTAAACTACCTGATTTATATTAGTTACAACCGCCTCTGTGGTCCAATGATCTATCGTCCAGTTGTTTAGACCGCCGGTCTTAGAACGAAGTTCCGGGTTCATTTCCTAGCGGTGGGTACATGTTCTATACTCAGTTTGGTTGGTGGTAGGGCATTTTTGTCTGCCTGGCTAACTACCACCATCTTATCTAAATATGTCGCCATAACATCAATGTTTGCAGCATTGTTACATTCCGGCAACAAGAGACAAGATAGCTAGTGACTCAATACAATAGTTGAGGACTCCGGATGAAGTGCCGCTTCCACTTTCGGCCTTAAATCACTTAACATCAAGTGAGGTGAAGGTCGAGTGCTTACCCGTCAGCAATAAGAAAAAGATGTTATTTTCCTGTAAATTTTCATGGAAATAAATAATTAAACAGTCTATACATCTTCAACACCTATTTCTAGGAACGAGTCATAATATACATATTTCCAGATCGTTAAAATTATCCGATCGAATAGCTTTTGGCGTACATAATAAGTTGTAGACTCGTTCTTATTATTTTTAGGGTTCCTTACCTCAAAAGGAAAAAACGGAACCCTTATAGGATCACTTTGTTGTCCGTCTGTCTGTCAGTCAAGACCCTTTATCTCGGGAACACGTGGAGGTATCGAGTTGTAAAACTATATACTTACTTAAGTCTGTGGTCCCCTGAAGCTGTGAAAAAATTAAACTTCTAAGTTAACGAAAAAAAAAGATACGGCCGTTTATGTCGCAAAAAACGTATATTTCGACACTCTCAAGGCAATCAAAATTCATAGGGTACTTGCCGTTGACCTAGAACTATGAAGTTTGGCAAGTAATATCGTCTTACACTACAAGTACAGGGAAAAATCTGAAAAACTATACATAGGTATTTAATTAAATCAAAAAAAAACAGGGCCTTTATCCAAGGAACGGGGGTCCAAATTTTGAAGTAAGTTAACCGTGTCATGTGGGCTATCGTATGAAAGGGCTTCGTTTGCACAAGTTTAAACAGATTTTTCATTATTTTTATGATGTATAGTTTTCGATTTATTTTGGGAAAAGTTCGAGATTCGATTCCTGAACTATATAATAATTACCCATGTACGGAAACCTCGGTGGGCGAGTCCGACTCGCACTTGTCCGGTTTTTTCTTATTTCTAATGTTTTTTGGAGTGGAAATTGTACAATGGACTTTTAGGTAAGTTGGATTGGTACTTTATATTTCTGGAATTGGGCATAGAATGTAACGCTTTGTGTATGTAGTAAGAACTGCGCACTAAGTGCCCAGTGTGAGTTTTTTTTTGTATTCCATTACGTTAACGTAAACAAGAATCAAAGCAGCGCTCCCTGGTGACAAAGTAGGAGAGTTAAAATTTTGTGATATTAAATTCTCGTTCCTGTTTACGTAAAATGAAACTCACACCAGCCAGAAATGTAAACAGAATCTTATTTTTTACGCTAACACAAAACTTATAATTTTTGTTTTATTTACTTGGAACATTTACACGTATTAAATACTGCATTTGCCCATCAGAGGGACAGTTTTATATGCTATCACTATATCACTATAATAAACTTTCCATATTCGACTTGAATACTTACATAAATACAGATGAATGTTTTTAAATGTCACATCTTTCCGCTCGCCTTTTATATATACAATTTGTGGGAATGATTTCGTAGAAAAGGGACGGAAGTACGTAAAGGTGTGAACCGTAGCAGCCACCAGTGATCGACACTTCAAGCCCAATGTCCGTATAAGGTAGTAATATTTGTGGGAGTGATTTCGTAGAAATCTGATCGTAACAGTGTGTTACTACCGCACAATTTATGAACGTATTAAGTACAACTTACTGTGTTTGTGATTATGATATTTGAGGTGCTGACATTACGATCTATTTTCTCGAAACTGTTCACTTGTTCTTTACTCAGTGTGTCAGTGGGACATGTCTTCTAATGAGTATTTACTGCATTCTCTTTATGATTTGTAAAAAAACATACGTTATTGTTAATTCTCTAATATATTTTCTGGACTTCTTGGCGGGAAAGTGAAGAGTCATGTCTGCGGTTATGTTTTATTTTCTAAAATTTGTGATAAATCGAAGAGTATTCGTGAGTGTACATGAGTGTTGGCAAATGAAACAATACAGTGCAACGTCACTTTTCAAATTCTCTCAAGAAGTCCCCCCGAGGATTTAGTAAAGCCCCACATCTTTACTGAGATACTCGAGGGGTTGGGGGGTATATCATTTTTTACTTCTCATTTCTATTATCATTCATCATCATCATACAGGAAAGAAATATTGTTTATTTATGTATTACTTGTAAGAAAAATTTATTTGACACTGGCTAAATGTGCTAATCGCACAAAGCCATCAACAAAAGGAAAAAAAAATCTATTTTCTATTGTAATATTGATTTCAAAAGGTGAGATGTCAAATGTTACACATCATAGGCGACTACTGTAAAGCTCGTTTTTTTTTGTAATATTTGTACTAACTCTCTATATATATTTATCTCTATGATACCTTAAGCATAGAAAGTTTCATTATAATTGGCTTACAAGTTTTCAAACATTTTTATAAAATAATTATATTTTGTATGAGATACCAAAATGTATGAAATGATCTTCATCAAACAATAACATTGCATTTACATCACAAACAGGCTACTCGATTGTTTTGTATGTACTGCAAAATATTTATTCTGTATCCAATATACACAATTTTACCAAAAATGTTTGCTCTGGAGGTATCTGAAATAAGTATATTAAATTTAACTCGGATATTTCGCGTAGTGCAATAATATAAATTTGAATTTAAAGTATTATCTATATTCAGGTCCAGGGTTTGAGATCGCACAGAGTACGAAATACAGTGTACCTATGTAGATCTGTTTTTGATTTTGATTTCCATGTGTTGTTGTAGGAAGCGTTTTCTTTTAACTTGCATTAAACTTATAATTAATACAGCATATAACAAGTACTGTATAATTTCGAGGTCTTCACTTTATACCGCTTCAGTGGTCTTGTGGCTAAACCACCGGTCGTAGACCCAAAGGTCCCGGATACGATAACCAGCGTGGGTTACAAACGGTTTGATTGGTGTCAGGGTTTCTTTTATTTCCACCTAGCCGCTACCACCATCGTATTTAAATCTGTCACCACAACAGATTTTCATTGTTAGAAACAAGGTTTTATGTTTCCTTGGAAGTTCAGGATTTTAACAGTCAGATATAAGACAGCCAGTTCCTTGATAGTTGAGGATTTTGTCAATTAGATATAAAATAGCCAGGTCCAAATAGACCAAAAAAGCCAAAAATGCAGTCACGGTTAAGTTGACAGTATTTTCAATTATATGAAAATACTATCGTATTAAATAAACAAAATATATATTTAGTATCAAAGGTAGGGTTACCATCCGTCCGGGTTTCCCCGGATTTGTCCTAGTTTAGAGGGCGTCCGGGGAGCGTCCGGGCGGGGTTTCATTTGTAGCCCGGGTTTTAAAAATTTAAAGTCTTGGGCCGCCGCGCCGCTGAGCGACGAACGAACCGACACTGGCACTGCACTAATGATGATGATGGGACTCGAATCGAAAATTAAAACTAGAATCAATTTGAATTTGAGTTTCATAAAAACCTCTTGACATTTTCGGGATCTGGGCTCCAAAATCCGGGGTTTTCACGCGTCTGGTCCTGGTTGCCAAATTTTAGAGATGGCAACCCTAATCAAAGGGAACGTGTTTACAATTAGTCTGATCCATAAATTTATAACACACTATAGTTTTTTCTACAATATCATTTAAAGTTGTGCAAAAATCATGAAAACGAGTGGCGGCGTTTAGTTGATATCTTATAGTTTATTTAAATTATTGTACCTCTGATTTTGTCTTAACAATCACCAATGTCTTAACTACAAATCGTGCGTCTCATATTTTCGATTTATCAAGCGGTTATTTAAATTATTATTTTTCAAATTAACACGTTAAACTCCTCGTACAAAATTAGTATGGCCACGCGGCATCAAATAAATTTGGACGAAGACATTGATTCAAATAAAATATATGACACTATTGACACTTGTCACTTACGGACGGCGCACTCCGATAATCAGTAGTTGAGGATTCCTGGTGAAGTGAGCACTTACCTATATATTCGGTGAGCTAAAGGCCAAGCATTTCTTCGTTGTGAAAAAAAATACCATGCGTTGTAATAGGTATACTTGTAATAGGGTCCGGTCACCCAGGTTTAATTCCCCAAATGTCCAGTCTGTCTATTTCGTCCAATTCCCAGAATGTCCATTTCTCCAACGTCCAATTCTCCAGATGTCCAATACCCCGGATGTCCAATCTTTTCACTCGCTGGCAGACCAGGCAGTCTCTTGCAGAGGCACTGGGTACCCAGTGTTAAATCCTCAGGCAAATATAATGTTTAAGATTAATAATAATAAATTAAAGTAAAGTATAGTTTTATGTGATTATGATTTCTGTATATTGACATTTTAAATGTAATTGAAATTGCTAAATATTGTAATTGTGCTAAGATAAGTGTTTTTCAATATTTTTTTTATATTATTAACAAAATAAGGATCTAAGTCATCTAGAAATAAATGATTTTGAATTTGAATTTAAATTGTACCTACTTGTGGTTTGCTTAGCTTGCTCGATCATAACTTCAGTTAAAACTAGCTGTAGTGGTCGCAATACTGCTATCATATAGGCTGTGACTGCCCTGTACACCGTGATACATATCACTGTCTTGGCAAACTCATAGAACGACTTTTATCTCAGCCAATTGGCACTCTATTACCGATCCACTGTGTCGGATATATTGTGTTGGTTTCTAGTTTTCTACTTCTAAAATACACGTTGATTTGGTACGACACGTTCCATTGAATGCCAGGCTTTTTCTACTAAAAATACTTGAGGAGTTCGATGGCACAGTGATAAGCAACTTTCGTAAAGTCCGGTTATATAGTCGGTGACTGAAAGTTTATCATCTCGAGCTCCTTGCTTCGGATGGCACGTAAAGCTGTTAAAAAGAAAAGTCCAGACACACTCACTGACTGACTATGCAATCATCATCATCATCATCATCATCAGCTCATTTTATGTCCCCACTGCTCTGGCACGAGCCTTCCTTATGGATGGATAGGGAGAATGGGCCATAAACCACTCCCGGGCCAGTGCGGATTGGTGGTTGTTAACGACTGCTAATGCAGACGGGACCAACGGCTTTGCGTGCCTTCCGAAGCACGAAGGAGCTTGAGATGATACATTTTTGGTCACCCAACTGATGGTCCAAGGGGTCCGGACCCCTCCTCCCTCCCCCCGAAAGTGTTATACGTACAACATATACACATACAATAACACACATTTTAAGAAGTCCCTTGTCCATCGTTGGCGGGGATTGCTTCATCATCATAATCATCTCAGTCAAAAAACGTCCACTAGACAAAGACCAAGGATCTCCACAACGACCGGTGTGGTGCTGCTCGCATCCAGTGTCTACCCGCGACCTTTACCAGATCGTCGGTCCACATTGCTGGAGGCCTGCCCACACTGTGTTTTCATTGTGATTACTGACCATCAAGTAAGCTGCTTACTAGCCTGCTACGTCAAAATAGGAGCTAATTAAGAGCAGATAAAACTAAACACAATAATACGAGTGATCTGCACGATCTCGTTCCTCCGGCCGTTCCACCATGAGGGAATTAGACGCAGGTTAGCCTACCACCCGTGCGATGTCGATATTCCACCTTTCCGTACCAAGCTGTTTGTTAGTTCTTTTCTTATGCGAACCGCTAGAAATGGAATGCGCTGCCTGCGTATATGTGCCCCGTTCACTGCGACCTAGATCTTTAAGGCAAGAGTGAATACGCATTTCCTGTCTAAGCATGTATCACCTAAGGCCACATCCTTCTCACCAACAGGCTGGTTGGTGGCCAAATGCTCAGCCAGTAGCTATGCATAAAAAGTAAAAAAAAAAACAAAAAAAACGGACCACAGAGCAACGTTAAGAAAAATATGGTCGAGATTCTTCAGAATCTAATAGTGTTGCGATCCAACTCACTTTTTGGGACATTAATTCATTAGGGCGGGGGCAACCCTTCTAACTGGCGGCACAATGGGTGGAATTTTTCTCAGAGGAGAGTGGTGTCAAATAAAACACGCCTTATGAGGGTGCCACCGAGCTGCGAAGCATTTGAGACGCACCTCCATTACCTAGTACGGATTTAGACAAAAAGTTGTTCAATGAAGGAGTGACGGTAATTTACTTAATTTTTCTTTTGTTAAAAATTAATACCTACCTACGAGACAAGATGTTTGGTAATAGGTGTATACCGGGTGTAATCGTTAAGTGTGTTCAGGCGATTATTCCGTTGTTTTTTTGTTGTAAAGTTTTTTGATATCTGTAATAGTTATTACAGATATCAAAAAACTTTAAACTGATATCGAAAGTACGTTACACTCTCATACATTTAGTATGAGATTAGTATAAAGGTTTTAGTTTTCTTATTTTAAAAGGTTATTCTAGCTTATTACAGATATTAAAGGAAACTGTTTATTAACCTAACAAAGTAATAAAACTATCTTTTAATTGAATAATATTTACTTCTTAGTATGTACAAAATTTTGTATTCAAAACATATGTTCGAAGTGACGTCCTTGTTGTGCGATACAAGTAATTTGAAGTGGTAATATAATCAATCTGCACGTGTATCTACTTGAAAATCATTATTATCATATCATACGTAATCATCAAATATGATTAAGGTAAATTGAGTACCGACTAGGAAACTAAAACCTTTCTACTAATCTCATACTAAATGTATGGGAGTGTTTAATGTCAACATTTTGGATACTTTTCGTTTGTTCTTTAATAAGTTATTGATGTCATTTTACTCATTAGGTAACGTACTTTCGATATCAGTTTGAAGTTTTTTTGATATCTGTAATAGTTGCGGAATAATCGCCTGGACACACTTAACGATTACACCCAGTATACCGAAACACCTACCACAAAATAAGGAGATCGCAGACGTTTATAAAAATGATTTTTTTTTTTGGAGAGAGATTGCTCATTGCCTCAGACGGCATTTTCAGCTTCACCGGGCTTTTTTGGGGACGGCGAGGAACGTAAAGGGTCCTCAAGCCGTGTGAAACGAATCACCTTCGGAGGTTTTCTAGAGGGAACGGCATCGCGCACTAGTGCGCGTCCCCGTGCCCTACTAGATTCTCCGAAGGGTTCGGATCGGATCGGGTATATAAACGAGCTCGAACAATTACACATAGACACCTCGAACCTCGTATCCGTTCGAGGTGTCTTATATGTAGTTGCTCGAGCTGGTTTGTATGAAGCTTATTTTCTGGAGTCTCTAAGTGTGAGTAGTTTGACAACTAGTCAAATTGATCAAAAATTTATTAAATGCGAATCAATTCTGTTAAAAATTTAGATCATCGCATTGTACATATAACGAAAGAATAAATCAGAGCAGCAGACGTTAACCTTAAATTGTATGAAACTACTTATTTGTTATACCTACATAATATATAAGGAGATAAAGTAATATCTACGTAACAACATGTTCAAACAAAAACCAATAAGCTTGCAAATGAAAGTTCGAATTTCAGTATTCCTTCATCCAATGCCCGCTCCACAACTTCATCCTGAACACTCCTAGATAGCATTAGATAAGGATACGAAGCGACGTATGTAGGTTGAAAAGGGTGCAGGACTCAACGCCTCTGATTGGGACAGGAATCTATTCTCCAAGATATATTGTCTTTACACAAGGTTTTTTTATTATTTCCTCTCTCAGTTTCTATAGATTCAATTATGGGACGATTTTCTATTTACAAACGGCTCGTATTGTTTTTGTAAGAGAATAAGGTTTTATGTCGCATTCGGGAACCTAATTACATTTGTTTTACGAAGTCGGCTTAGAAGCTTAAGGTCTTTTGATTATAAGCGATCAGCGCTCAGCCTATTGATAGACGATAGACTTTTATATGTGTTACTGCCGTTTTTGGAGAGAGTTTGCTGATGGTCTCATGCGGCTTTTCCAGCGTCACCTTTTTGAGGGCTGCAAGAAACTTGAAGGGTTCCTTAAGCCGTGTGAAACGAAAGGTGAATAACAATAGCACACTATAAGGAGACTGCAAATAGTAAGCTTCATACAAACGCACACATCTTATCTTATCTTAAAGGGGCCTGCTGAGGTTTCCCTCTTGCAGTAACACTTCGACCCATCGGGATCTTTTATGCAACCCCATCCTTTCACTCTTCTTCCGCTGTAAAGATAGATGCCATAAGTTTGGCAACGTCCTTAAGAGCGAAGAGCCTGAAGTCCTTCGGTTTCGGATAAGCCGACCCCAGGAGTCCCATTCTTTTCCTAGCCAGAGAGTCGCAGTCACACAGTAGGTGCTGCATTGACTCCGTTTCCTCTCCACATGCTCTACACTGACTATTTGTTGATAGACGCATTCTGTGAAGCATTTGTTTTGTGGCATAGTGCCCTGTCAAGGCACCGATGGTTAATCGGGCCTGCCTTCTACTGCCTCCGCATATGAACTTACTCCGTCCTAAGGCGTTTTCGCCTAGGAAGGATTTGGAGTGTTTCATACCCGGCTGCTCTTTCCATTCGATGCCGTGCCTGTTTATGCTGTAATCTTATAAGGCCTTGTTAATGGTACTTGGTGCAAGTGCCACGAACAGCTCAGGACCAATAAGCTGGGTCTCTGAGCCCTCACTGGCAAGTGCATCCGCAATCTTGTTGCCGTGGATTGATGAACGCACACATAGACAACCCCTCATCAACACGCAATGTATGAAGCTTACCTAATGCTATACTTATTTTGTGACAATGGTGTATTTGCGACCTCCGCGCTTCGGAAGGCACGTATATTAAGCTCTATGGTATACAGATAGGGATGAATATTGCTTAACTGTAACACCACCCCACGATATGGCTGCCGGTTGGCAAAGTCGCTTTTCTACAATGAAGCGGTCAGTTCTGCAAATTCGTCAATACAATATCGATAAGGAGAGAGCTCGATGGCGTGGCGCAGTGGTTATAGCCGGTGATCCCGGCTGCATTAGCAGTTGTTTGCCCGCATGGTGGTTTATGGCCCGTTCTCCCTATCCATCCATAGGGATGACTCGTTTCCCAACAGTGGGGACATAAAATGAGCTGATTATAATAATGATGCTAGTTATCATTTGTGGAGCTCGATGGCGCAGTGGTCAACGCGCCCGGTCTGCGAGTACTGAGGTTAAGCAACTTTGGCAAAGCCCGGTCATCGGATGGGTGACCAACAATTTCTCGAGCTCCTCCGTGCTTCGAAAGGCACGTTAAGCCGTTGGTCCCGGCTGCATTAGCAATCGTTAAGAACCACCAATCCGCACTGGGCCCGCGTGGTGGTTCATGGCCCGTTCTCCCTATCCATCCATAGGAAAGACTCGTGCCCCAACAGTGGGGACATAGAATGAGCTGATTATAATAATGATGCTAGTGATCATTTGTGACCTATCCAAACACAAATAAATGATATTTGATTCTAAGAAGTGAGGTTTAAAAAGTAATAACATGACGTCGACTTTTCACTTACTGCAGACGGTGGGTACTAACAGTGCACTTCCAATAAAGCATGCCAAAGTTTCCGGCAAAGAAAATCCGGATGAGTTTCGTATCGCGATCGCGGCAGCTGTTTAGTTCCGGAAAATCCGGAATTGAGATACAGAAATCTTTTGGAACTTTGCTGTTACTTGTTTGTGTGGAGTGTTTGTTAATGAAATACTTGTACGAGTGCATCTGCTTTCTTATGTCTTTCGGCAAACTTCGTGTTTCTTCGTGGTTCTTCGTGTCATCGAATTTCTATCAGTATTTTTGAAGTGAAAACTTCTTTAGCGGCGTTGTGCACTTTTTTTGGAATGGGTAAAAAATGTTAAACTCGCGTCAGGACACGTGACCTGATCGAAAATTCGTAAGACGGATGGAGAGTAGACAGCTGGCGCGGCGTAATATAAATTTTTGGAATGAGTAAAAAATGTTAAACTCGCGTCAGGACACGTGACCTGATCGAAAATTCGTAAGACGGATGGAGAGTAGACACCTGGCGCGGCGTAATATAAATTTTTAATATAACTTAATATAACTTTTTAATGTAATATAAATTGTCATGTTTGTGTACGATAGATAAATAATAAATAAATAAAAAAATAAAAAAAAAAGAATATATATATATATATATATTGTATTCTACCACATAAATGAGAGTACTTTTATACTGATAATTAAAGCAATTCGTGCAAAATTATTCCCTAACCATTCCAAAATATCAAATATGCACAACGTTAATATTCAAGTTTTCAATTCTGCCGGCACTCCCAGAGTGCAACCCGTCTTTTTTTTTTATATCTTACAGGTAAGCGTGGCCTTCATCTCACCCAGGGCCGTAGCTAGACTTGAATTTAAGGTAGGGCAGCTGTGGTAACACCAGGTAGGGCGGAAGTAAAAGTATTACTTGATCAGGTGGGTTACTCTTGAAACTCAATTGCAATAATCAATATCCAATCCCAAATCTAAAAAATTCAAATGGCACTCTTAAGAGCGATAATAGCGCTACATTGGAATTAAATTGCGTGGAAATTTAGTGAACAAATTATTATCGAGATGGGGCGTTCCAAAATTGCGAAATTTATCCCAATATCGATACATATTAATCGCAGGGCCTCTTCGCTACGGCCCTGATCTCACCTGATGTTAAGTGATGATAAGGCCGAAAGTGGAAGCGGACTTCACCCGGATCCTCAACCACTGAGGCTATAGAGTATAAAGAGTTGCTACTATTCTTTTTACTTATTACTTTTTATTTTAGACTGAGGGGAAAAACTATTGTGTCACACGTAATCGATTTACGATTTACAGTTCACTTGGAAATCAAAACAAAACAACAAAAAAAGTTTGTTTGTTCTAAATTCGAATTATTAATGGTCATGAAATATGTTTATCAAATAAAAATAAAAAAGTAAATAGCCTACTATCCCACTGCTGGGCAAAAGCCTTTATCATCAAATGAAGTCATCGCCACAATTGATAAGTTGGTGATCTCAAACCCTATGCATCGAAAAATTCGTAACACACTTTGCTTGACCCGAGACCTTCGAGTATTGGGCTGAGCGCTTTCCCACTCGGCCACCGAGGCGTTATAAATAAAGTTTTTTTATTTATTATTTTATTTTATTTACGACGACCTCCTTGGTCGAGTGGCTTGCACACCGGTTTTCATGGTGTCGCTATCTCTGAGGTCCCGGGTTCGATCCCCGGTCGGATCAATTTAGAAATACCTGTTTTTCTATATTGTTTCGGGTCTGGGTGTTTCCTATGTATAATAAGTATGTATTTAAGTATATTAAGTATGTTTATCCGTTGTCTAGTTAACCATATAACGAGTTTCTTAAGGAAGCTTTTCTTGGGGCTAGATAATTGGTGTGAGTGTGGGAAACATTTATTTATTTTATTTATTTTATTTATTATTTTTTTAAGTAAAAAAATTAGTTTGATAACTCCAAGAATTAACCACGGTTAATACAACATAATGTTTGAAGGAGCACAAATGTACAATAATCTACCAAACGACATTAAGGAATGCAACTCATTTGGCCTTTTTAAATCAAAATTGAAAGTACATGTACGAAAAAGTTTCTTAATGTTATGTAAATACAGTGTGATGTGCTGGACAATATTATAATTACCTATGTAGGTATGTTTGAAATTTCAAACATTTTATGTTATTAAGCTCATTATAAGTGAACCCCCTGTTCTTTATGAGTAATAAAGTTTCTTTAAACCGACAATAGTTATTTGTTACACAAGAGTGCAAAGTTGCTTTTTAACCGCGTGCTCAATTTTGATGACCGAGCAAGCGAAGGATTCTAAAATTTAAAAATTAGAATCCTGAGCGTTAGCGAGGGAATCAAAAGAGCACAAGGTGAAAAATCTTTGCACTCGAGTGCAACACGTAACTTTTCATCCCACCTCAGCGAGGAAATGACTAAATGCAAAAAAAAACATTTACAATCACAAGATACTTTTATTTCAGTTTAGGTATTAACTACTACATTATGATAGGTAAGTATCACAGAATAATCTTTAAATTATAACAAATAATCATCATCATCATCATCATCATCAGCTCATTTATGTCCCCACTGCTGGGGCACGAGCCTTCCCTATGGATGGATAGGGAGAACGGGCCATGAACCACCACGCGGGCCCAGTGCGGATTGGTGGTTGTTAACGACTGCTAATGCAGCCGGGACCAACGGCTTAAAGTGCCTTCCGAAGCACGGAGGAGCTCGAGATGATAAATTTTTGGTCACCCATCCGATGACCGGCCTTTGCGAAAGTTGCTTAACCTCAGCGATCGCAGACCGGGCGCGTTAACCACTGCGCCATCGAGCTCCCAAATCAAAGCTAACAAATAATACTTAGGTATAATTAAGAAAAATTGAAAGTAACGTTGCTACAGTTACTTAAGTTGAGTGTAATATTTTTGTTAGGTACTGTAATGTTGGTGTTAGTGACTTGTGTACTGATAAATTCGGCACCATGGAGGTAGAAGTAAATACGTTTAATGATGTTTTGAATTCACAAACTTAGTGCACACGATGTTCTAAATTCAATTTACTTTATCCTCTAGCGGATAAAAACGGCTTTTGCACTCAGATATCGAAAAGCAAAAATACTCTTTCCGAGATGGGGGGATGAAAAAAGAATTTGTTGTAGGTACAGACGCCTACACATCAACCCATACAAAACTGTCTTTCTTCAATACATTTTCAACCATATAACTATTTAAACTATTATGGTCACTTGCAATAGAGTAATTATTCATTTTACAACCCTCAGATAATTTCGACAGAACGCCACTACGTCTAGATTGGTGAAAGAAGCGATTGATATTACGAAATACAAAAAACAAATTAAAAAAAAACAAATACCGGGTCCAATTGTAAATCTAAAGCATTCTCTAATCCACTTGAACACACACAGAAAATTTCATCCAAATCGGTCCAACCGAGCAGAAGTTCAATAACATACACACGCACAGAAGATTTATATATATGTAAATATATAAAGAATTGCTAAAAAAATAAGGTTACAAAATGGTCGATATAAAACTAAACTAAATGTTACTTAAAGCTATAAGTATATGTACTCGAACGCTCGAAAACTATATAACAACTTCCTATACATTGTTTTTAGCTAATAAATTGCCCCTTCGCATGGTTGCGGTCGTTAAGATACGAGATCTTTTCCTGCGGGAATGATTTCCTATAAAATAATTACAATGTGAAAAAACTAAGCAATTCTCGATAAGATTCTGATGATGCTGATAACATGGTTGATATACTGACTTGCATTATGTATTAATATTGGAGTTAGGCTCCATTTTGTGCTTAATTATCCATATTTATTTTTATAAAAACATTTTTAAAACCTGCATAATGCGATGACATAAATTTACGTTATAGTAAATGATTAATAAAATTTTAATGTATAATATTATCTTAAACAGCTATGGCTGATATAATAATAATAATAATAATAATATTATCTTTAGTCAATGTTGGTTACATAGAATATTATGATTTCTAGAAGATTAAATAAAAAGAGCAATTATGAGTCAATACTATCTGTAGCAAAATTCCATGGCTCTACGCGTAAACCTAATTTCCTAATCAAACCCTTTGTCGCTTTTCGAACATGTAAATACCGTAGTGAGCCCACTGTTCGACACAGTAGGCCCACTGTTCGACACCAAGTTGCCGCCAAATCATTATAAAGAACTAGCTGTGCCCCGCGGTTTCACCCGCGTTATTTCTCGTTTTTGTAACATTTTTTATTGCTGCCCCACTCCTATTAGTCATAGCGTGATGTAATGTAGCCTATAGCCTTTCTCAATAAATGGACTATTCAACACAAAAATAATTTTTCAATTCGAACCAGTAGTTCCTGAGATTAGCGCGTTCAGCCAAACAAACAAACAAACAAACAAACAAACGAACAAACTTTAATTTTTTCACTATTTTTATATAATACAAACATACATACATACAAAAATACAAAGGTTTCCTCTTTATAATATTAGTATAGATGAACTTCTGTGCGTGTGTATGTTATTGAACTCCTTCTAAACGGCTGGACCGATGTGTATGAAATTTTCTGTGTGTGTTCAAGTGGATTCGAGAATGGTTTATATTTACAATTGGACCCGGTAGGTGGCGCTGCTATAGGGGTCCATCATGAGATACGGGTGTTCTTAAGCGGACGAATGATTTTTTTGTTTTGTTGTCATGGAAACTGTCAAAGTGGTACGAAGTCCGCCGGTCAGCTATTGGGTAGGTGACTGATCAGTCAATAGATAAACTTATAAGCAATTGTCAAAACGATTTTTTTATAGAAATTGTATAGTAATGGAAACCATGACGTTCCTTTTTTTTATTTCGTCAGTGTTATTAATTACTTTTTAGGTTGCAGAAATTCATGTTGTTATGTATTCTGTGGCTTAGGTGAAATAAAGTAAAGTAACAAAGCCTAAATTCTGTCCCACTACTGGGCAAAGGCCTCCATCATTGAAATAAAGTCATTATACAGTGTGTTCCGGATTTGGTTGATTTCGTATTTGGCAAGCATGGTGATTAAGCCAACACCCATCAATTGTAGGTGAATTTGAAAAAAGACAAAGTGTTGAAAAAATTCCACGAGCCGGATTCGAACCCGCACCCCATGACATGTCGGGTCTGATGCTCTGCCAACTTTGCTATCGTGGCTCAATCCAACTCGCCGAAATTAATCAACACTATCTATTTTTACTTTATAAGCCAAATGACTACTCAATGTCGACAACTACGTCATCAATTGGTGCTATGTAGATTTTTCAAACCAACTGAAGCCAAGAGACGTCAAAAAGACAGAAAACTAAACACAGCCTCCTCTTAAAGTCAAAATTTTAAACAGAAGTCGTCTCACAAAACGACCAATTTAATTAAATTTGTTCGAACATATTCATAACTATCATCATCATCATCATCATCTCAGCCAAAAGACGTCCACTGCTGGACAAAGGCCTCTCCCCCAAGGATCTCCACAACGACCGGTTTTGTGCTGCTCGCATCCAGCGGCTTCCCGCGACCTTCACCAGATCGTCGGTCCACCTTGTTGGAGGTCCAACCATTCATCCATCGGTCCACCATACATAAGGTAAACGGCCCATTACTCGTCAGGTTCTGAAATAAGTTGACTTTGCAGCCCTCCCACGTAAAAACCAGTTGACTTAGAAAAAAATTGATTGCATGGCGAGGTAAACAATTTATTCATCTTTTTAGAAAATATTGCATTATTATCGGTGAAACACAGCAAAAAATTAGATATTTAATCAATTAAAAAATGTGCCATATGTACCAATAGTCGACGGCTTTGTCCCAATAATCGTCAAAATGACCTAAAACTCGTCAATTTTCATCACCAATTTGAACTCTTTGTCTTTGAACTTAAAGTTCATTTTTTAGACACGATTTTTTAAAAACAACTAAATAGTACAAAATAATGTAATGTGCTTAATTGAAAAACGCTTCTCAACTTAGCAATTTACATTTTACTGTAAATATTACAAAAAGCGGGGTTTTTACCATGTTTTGATTTGTTGTCGAGTCCCTGATATTGCGGCGCAGTTGCACACGCCATGATCACGGAGTAACCAATCATTACCGTACAGTCAGTTATATCTTCATCTCTTTCGAACACCATCACTTTTGTCTTAGATTTGGGGTGGTTGTGGATTTACATCCTAGCAGTCCGCCCCGGGCAACGTCTCCCCTGTCAAGTAGAGGCGGCTGAAAATCCCCAATAGCGGTGGTAGGGCTCGAAAGGGTCCACCTGGCTTGCTATCACCTTCCTATTTAAGTCTGACGTCAAGCAGCTTGCAGTGTTCCGTCGTAGCGTAGTAGAAATGCCAGTGACTTTGGGAGCTTGATGGCTAGCAGTAGCTTCAAAAGGACCGTTCTCGGACTCTGATCAAATCTGTGTTGGAAAGCTCATCGTGGAGGGTAGCGGGATGCGTGGCACGGTTTTAGCCGTTGGCCGACTGCAGGCAATAGGGGGCCCAAGTAGTGCGCCAGCCACGTACGACAGGCTGCCCCGTGAAAAATCCTGGAATGGCTCCACCGTGCCAGTTGGCGACTGGAAGGAAGGACCCGGTGGCAATTCCCAGGGGGGCACGGGCGCCCCCGCGGTCTCCACATGAGTTTTTTCATTAGTACATTAAAGATTACGAGTGCCGTGTTTGGCAACCAAACTGCGCCTCGCTGGCTTTTGAAACCCCAGCAAAACCACCTCACCTTAATATGAAGCAGAAAGTTTTAAAAAGTAAGGTGCACTTTGATTTGAGGTGCAGCCGTTTGTACAACGGCTGCACTTCCTCCCAATCAAAGTGCACCTCACTAACATCCGAGGTCTGCACTCAAACCTCCAACCGGTCCACTACCATCTCGAGACCGAAAAGCCACACTTACTCTTTCTTACTGAGAAGAAGATAGTGAAACCGTTGGACGTAGCCTACCTTAAGTATCCCGGCTACTCGCTTGAGCATAAGTTCAAGAAGTAAGCCGTGGTCTGTGCGTATGTCCACGATGACGTGTGCTGTCGACGTCTCACCAGCTAAGGTAATTGCAGGTGATAACGACATTTCAAATTGACAGTCAGGAAAGACGCATTAGTAAATGTGCTAAGCCCTTAAATATATTTTTTCTCTGAAGTTAATTTTTTTTTATTTATTATTACTAAATTTTGCTTTATATACTTATCTGCATAACTGAAAAATATTTTTTTAAATCAGAAAGACAACTGCGGGTAATAACGAGGGTCCTCACATACCGATCAGTTAATACCGAGGTATTTACCGAGGGTAGTCACTCGTCTATACTCGGTAATAGTTTCCTATAGGAAGCTGTTTCCGAGTGACGAAAAATTTTATTCACTCGTTGATAAAACATTGTACTGAAATGGTATTACAGAGTGTAATAACTGTGATGTAGTAACTATATTGAAATAAAAAATATAAATACTTACATCGGAAATGCATTAACTATGAGCATGTTTTACCGACCCATATCACTCGGTAATAGGTTCTCATACGTGCTAATAACGAGGGTTGTTAATTTTTCGGTCGGTAAATAGTGTCGGTAATAGGCTTTGCTTTCATCTTATACCGACTCACAAATTAACGATAGTTGTGTTATATAAAATCCAAAAGTGGAAATAAAAATGTCTATTCTACAATCTGCTATTACTTAATAGGGCAATAAATAAAATAAAAAGTATTATTTATGCCAAGCAAGACGTCTTTTTTGTTTAGGAACTTTGAAGAAATTATATTTTATGCTTGATGTTTCTTGCCAAAAATTAAGATTTCTAGCTGATAAATTGTACCACGGAAATGTCTCAAAACTATCTTTGACATTTGAAAGTATCATGGCACTGTTTTTGATGACAAATAATACCGTATCTCTAAATATATAAAAGAAGAAAGTGACTGACTGACTGACCATCAACGCACAGCCCAAACGGCTGAAGCTACAATCATGAAACTTGGCACGTAGGTTCCTTTGGTAGTGTAGATGAGCACTAAGAACGGATTTTTGGAAATTCTAATTTTAAGGGGGTTAAAAGGGGGGTGAAAGTTTGTATGAAAATCCGTCAGTTTTGAAGTAATGATCTTATAATTTTGTGTTTGGACTGAAGATTAAAAAATAAATTACACGTGTCTCAGCGATTTTGATTATTACATCCCCATGAGGGTGAAAAGGGGGATGAAGTCATGGGAATAATGAAATCGTCTAGAGACTTGAAATTTTGCACATATATGCTTTATATTGTGCAGGCATCTACTAAGAAAGGATTTTTGTGAATGCCACCCCTAAGGGGGTGAAATAAGGGATGAAAGTTTGTATAAAAGTCGGTCAGTTTTGAGTTAGTATCTTCGAATTTTGGGTTTGGGCTGAAGATTAACGCAAATTAAGGTTTTTTGGGAATTCTGTCCTTGGGGAAGGATCATGCGGGATGAAATGTTGTGTAAAAAAGTCTTTACAAAGGCAAAATTATTAAAAATACTTTTAAGTCTTTACAGTCTGTTGGTAAGTATAAAATGGCTCAACGCATAGATATAGGAATTAAATAGGGACGGGATAGGGATAGACCTAACTTATCAATGTTAAACATTGACGTGTAACAATTTTACCGAAATAATTTTCATTTTATATCGTTTTAATTTCATTTTCTGATAAGTACATAAGGGGTCATTTTCTGGTAAGTATAAGTCTCTCCTAAGAAACGCACGTTCACATTACATTATTTTTATCATCATCATTTTCTACTTTTTCTCTACATACTGTTAAAATAATGTTAAGGAAAAGCATGTAGTCCACGCGTGCGAAGCCGCGGGCAAAAGCTAGTTCTAGAATAAAAATCAAATAAACTCAGCTTTCACTGATTGCTTTTACCGAGGGTACCGCGGTAAAAAGCAGTAACTGCCATATCCTGGAAGCTATCACGGTGTTATTATATTTATTGATTTTATCAAAAAGAAACATATTGAAATACAAGAAACGTGCTTCATTTGTATTCGAAAGAATACTAGCAACGACTTATTAAATAGGCGTTGGCATAAATATCATAAAATGTTTTAAAAAACTCTTAAGAAAAAAATGAGTGTATTTACGTTCGGCGAGAACGCTTCCTATGGCACGAGCACTTGCTGCGCGAGCGGCGCACAAACTGACCGTTTCTCGTGGGGTTGCCAGATTGGAACAAATTTTTGGTATAGACGATATGATTGAGGGACAAAATCTTTATTACTGTGTTTTTATTTTTTCATGAAGTTTTTCATTCATTTATAAAAGTACACTTTGTTTATAATTAAATTCAAGAAAATAAATTCAACCTCGGTAATATATGCAGATTTTAGGGGGGTCGTTATTAGCTGCATTTACCTTACGAGGTTTTAGGGTCATCCACACTATGGTTGCTGGTAGACACCGGCATAGAGAAAACTCTCTATGTCGATGTCTATCGGTCGCAAAGCGGAGATCAGGAGGCGACTCGGTTGTTTGACCACCTCACTGAGGCAGCTGATCTGGCCCAACGAAGGTATCCAACTGCGGAGCTTGATTTTCTGGGAGACTTCAACGCCCACTATAGCGATTGGCTATTCCCTTTCCATGAAAGGTGCGCAAGTTTGCGTTATCGCAAAATCTCTCCCAGCTGGTGAACCAAGCAACCCGCATACCTGATGTTGATGGCCACACACCCAATTGCCTAAACCTTCTGCTGAAATCTGACCTAGGCAGACACTTAGTATCGATCTCGGCTTCACTGGGATCTTCTGACCACTGTCTGGTGAAATCCGTATCTATATGCTCTTCTCCGGACACTACCCTTCGGAGATCGCGGATCGGTGAGTATGGAAAAATGGGTCGGCAGATTGGGACGAGATGCGGCACTTCTTCGCGTCTTATCTTTGGCGGCAACTGTGCTTCTCTTCGAGCGAACCTTCTGTCTGTGCCGGCGCAATCGCAGACGTGATACGCCAGGGAATGGAATATTTTATCCCATTCTCTGACGTCCCCATAGGCATTAGGGCCCGTCCATGGTTCAATAATGACTGCTCTTGCTCACGCTGAAGCGCGGTAGGAAGCAGCGTACCAAGCCTGGGCCCAGGCTCGCGGTTGCAAACGCAGGGACGGCAGTATCCACGCAAAGAAGAGAGCCTTTAACTCTGTCGCCAAGTACTGCAAATGGGTGTTAAGGAAGGCACGTTTCGATCATGTTATATTTGAAATATATTTTTGCAAAAGTAAAACTATAAAAGAGTGCAAATCGGTAAATTGAACTTAATAAGCGGCTTCAAAAAGCAAAAGTTCGCAATTTAACCCATATATTTATGTAATCTATTTTTAGATATCTGCTCAAAAGTACCTCCTCCAAATATAATACAGAAATATTTTTATTCAATATAAGCAGTAACATGCATTTTTTAAGTCAGACTCTATGCTACTTTTATGATGGAGATTAATAAATCTAGATAGATTGAGATTTTATTGGGTAAAATAATAAATTGACTAGGCTATTGCACCTATCTCAGCTCTCATTAATACTAGGTCGTAGGTATTCGGTATGATAACTTATAAGTTATCAATATAAACCAGAAACATATTTCACAACCAACTTATTTAATCATTAAATGACTCGTAAATTGTAGGTAATTTAATTTTAATTCTATATTTAATCGAGTCAAAGAAAAATGAAACGTAACTGAAGGTAATAAAGTTCAATGACGGGCTTAGGTACAGCAGTCACACGCGCCCCGATATCCGTCGCCAAGTAAGTATACGATTCTCTTTTGATTCAAAGGAAAATAAAACTTAACTCATGGTAATAAGAACACAACGACGAGTTTAGGTGCAACTGTTGCTGCGTGTCCCGATACCCGTCAGAAAGCATACGATTTTGACGAGTTTTGGGTCATGTACTAATTAGAGAGTACCAATAAACGTCACATGCAAAAAAAGCTATATACATATGAAACTTATTACAAATGATAGGTTATAACGTTAGACAATCTATTTAACTATCCCAATAAACAAATACACTTATCGTGTTGTTATCCGAAGCGGCCTGACAAGTGAAGTAATACGCGGTGGTGTTTACTCAGTTTAGTAGCAAAATGCGGGCAATCGCAATTTTTTTCGGGAAGCACACTTTTCTTGCTAAGTTCTTCCGACACCATAACACTTTTAGGCAAGTGTTACTTTTACAATCGTACATTATAATATCAAGAATGTATCGCCATAAGCAATATTTAATTTTCTATTAATAGAAACACACAAAATGCTTAAAATGTTTAGTTGACGAGTTTCGGGACACTGACGACTATACCAGCGTTTACCTTAACTGTCGCTTAGCGGCAAACGCTACGAACGGAGCTAAGATAGTCTATCAGAAACTTGCATCTTGAGGCTGTAATCTGAGAAACCCGCTGTAATCTTAGAAACGCAGGCCAACCGTTAAGATAACAATGCAAACCACGGTTAAGAAGAATGAACATGAAATGAATGAAATAAAAAAAAGCAAAATAATGATAATGACAATTTAATTATTGACTAATTAATTAGGTAACAACTGGACTGAAAGCCTCTGTTTCTTGCCAGCTCCTTCCGGGCTGTTTATTAGTATAAGAATTCTTTATTTATTTTTGACGTCAATAAGTGTCTTATATTGAATAAACGACTTGACTTTGACTTATTTATTTTATTTTATTTTTTATTCTATCGTAATCGGAGGAGACCTTTGTATTTTTGTATGTATGTATGTTTGCAACGAAAAAACTCAAAAACTACTGGACCGATTTAAATAGTTATTTGTTATACAAGAGTGCAAAGTTGCTTTTTAACCGCGTGCTCAATTTTGATGACCGAGCAAGCGAAGGATTCTAAAATTGAATCACGAGCGCAGCGAGTGATTCAAAAATTAGAATCCTGAGCGTTAGCGAGGGAATCAAAAGAGCACAAGGTGAAAAATCTTTGCACTCGAGTGCAACACGTAACTTTTCATCCCACCTCAGCGAGGAAATGACTAAATGCAAAAATAAACATTTACAATCACAAGATACTTTTATTTCAGTTTAGGTATTAACTACTACATTATGATAGGTAAGTATTACAGAATAATCTTTAAATTATAACAAATAATACTTAGGTATAGTTAAGAAAAATTTAAAGTAACGTTGCTACAGTTACTTAAGTTGAGTGTAATATTTTTGTACTTAGTACTGTTTACTAGTGTAATGTTGGTGTTAGTGACTTGTGTACTGATAAATTCGGCACCATGAAGGTAGAAGTAAATAGGTTTAATGATGTTTTGAATTCACAAACTTAGTGCACACGATGTTCTAAATTCAATTTACTTTATCCTCTAGCGGATAAAAACGGCTTTTGCACTCAGATATCGAAGAGCAAAAATACTCTTTCCGAGATGGGGGGATGAAAAAATTATTTCATCATTAGAATGGTACATTAGCGCTGAGTAACATAGGATATATTAAAAATATCTTAAATAAAATGCTAAAAACGACAATTAAATTTTCCAATACAAAATGTTTGTTTGTTTTGTTGTCATGGAAACCATTGATAATTAACTCAATGATGGTAACTGTCAAAGCGGTACGAAGTCCGCCGGGTCAGCTAGTATTTTATATAAATATTTAATTCAGCTTGTAGCAATTAGCACTTAAAAAAAGTAAAAATTTACTATAGCGTTGTGTAATCAAATTTGTGGTATTCATCTGCAAATATAAATCTGCATGTCCATCGGTTGCAATGATCGTTGGATAGATGGCACTAATGTCGCTGTAAAAAAGCAGTGGAAAAATTCAGTGCTTACCTTCAGCCAGCTTCTTCTGCCAGCCTTCCCGGTAGCATAGCGGTCAGTGCAGCCGCCCGGATTGCGGAAGACCCAGGTACAAAAATCAACAACATTACATTACATTACCACAAAAGTCCATGATAACTCAACTGTATCGCGCTGTACCATTATCAATCTCGATAATAAAATGTTATGGCGGATCAATATACTTAGGTATTAGGCACCCGGTAGTATTTTTTATAGTTATGTCAAAGCACTTTGCCGGTCTGTAAGGATATTATGCACACGACGGAAGATGCGAATGACAGCGTAAGTAAGTAGGTATCATTTTGAAAAAAGACAAAGTGTTGAAAAAATTCCACGAGCGGGATTCGAACCCGCACCCTATGACATATGGTCAGGTGCACTGTCAACTATAGTGCCACCATAGCATAGTTGGCATTGTAATTTGTTCGCAACAATATTTGCGTAAAATTATATGTAAATAATCGTAAGTAGATATCACTTTGCAGTTTTGCAGTCTCTTGTCAGGTTGTTAGTTTTACCGATAAACCGATAACCTAGTCTTAACTTATATATAAACGGTATTAGATGGTGAACATAAATAGGAGATCACAAGGTCCCTGGCGGGCACGCAATAGGATTTAGAGGAGATGAGGCGCTATAATGATAGCATATTTAAAATTAAAAAAAAATCAAATATGACATAAAAGTAATGAAAGTAATTTTAGGTGGGAGATTTAAAATGTAATTTTTATTTATTAGTGTCATTGAAGTATTCATGAAAACCGTAATAGCATTTATTTATTAGAAATTTTTCGAATTGGTTTATAAACAAAGAATATTTATTTTCGTTAATTAGTGAAGATGGTAGTTTATTATATATTTTAATTGATGAATGCAATGTACTATTAGATGTCAGTTTTAGTCTGGAACTGGGTAATATTAATTTATTTTTGTACCGTGATGGATATTTAGTTATTGGAGGGAAGGATTGATATATATTTATTACTGGCTGACTACCCAACCGACACACCAAATTTTCTTTTTGACAACAACAAAAAAGCATTTTCTTTATTTATCCGCCATTTTGTTTGGTCGTGTGTCACTCGGTACAGTGCACAATGCATTTTCGCGGTGCAAAGTTCGTGCGCACCCACCCGGACGCGAGAGCTTTCTGCTATGAGTGAGAAGACCATTACATTTTATGGACGGAAATCGTTTGGCCCGCCATGTTGGCATCATTGGTATTAAAGGTGGTTGAGATTTGAGGTCTTTTTTCAAAATTTAGTTTCTGGTTTAAGGCATTTGTTTCTCAAAACAGAACACAACATTCACGTTTGTATACATAAACTACATTATTATTCTATTCTTCACTATAGTATTCTGTACTATTCTATAATATACTATAATATTCTTTTCCATATAATAGTATAGAAATCTCACACTCGACTACGAGACCAAAACGAGTTTAAGACAAAACAGAACGACCGCTAACTTAAATGCAAATGTCATACAACACTGAAGTTTCGCTTAACTGTAAAATGTACTTATTTTTATCAAGTGTGTACTAAATAAAGCATTACTAAATTATATACTATTCTAATCTATACTTTTCTATACAATAATATTCCATAGAATACGAGACCAAAACGAGTTAATCGCGCGTTAAAGAGTAAAAGACATGATAGAGCGGCCCCTCTAGCCTTCCATTTAAAATAAACTGTTTTTGTTTTGTTTATATAATTTTTAACGCAAATTGTGTTGCGAAACAAATTACAAAAACACAAATGTTGAAAAAATTTCCACGAGCAGGATTTGAACCCTTCTGACATACCGGGTCAGGTGCTCTCCCAATTGAGCTATCGTGGTTCTAACCAGCTCGCCGAAATTATTTAACACTATTTATTTACTTTTTTACTTTGAAAGCCAAAGGCGCCCATTCAATGTCAACAACTACCGTCGTTAACATCCGATCATAATATTTTTACAAATATTAAAGATCAGTTAAGGAGTAGGCAAGCTATTTATAAAATGTTTTTGTTTTGTTGCAAATCCTGCGGGTCGACCGCCTAACTCTCTCGCTTTCGATCGCTTTGAAGGCGAGGCGAGGAGGAGGCGTCATCTTGTCATTTCGAAAGCAATATGAAAGCAATCAGCAAGCAGCAAGCTTTCGTTATTATTCGGTATTGTATCTGCTCGTGGAAATTTTTTCAACATTTGTGTTTTTCAAATAAACCGACTTACAACTTAAATGAAAATGTCATACACCACTCTGAAGTTTCGCTTAACTGTAAAATGTATTTATTTTGTACAGTGTAAACTAAATAAAACATTATCCAATCCTACACTATTCTATTTAAAATCTATACCATTATATTCAAACTTTTTACTATTCTATTATATTATATTCTATACTATGATGTTCTATACTGTACTATCCCATAGAATACGATACCAGAACGAGTTAATCGCGCGTTAAAAAGTAAAAGATATAATATAGCGGCCTCGCTAGCCTTCCATTTCAAATAACCCGGCTTACAACTTAAATGCAAATGTCATACAACACTCAGAAGTTCGCTTTGCGACATACGGACGTTTCGCGAACTGTATGCAGTTAGCGGCTAGCAGTTTAATTTGAAACTTTGTCTGAAATCTGCATACGACTGAGTGCAGACAAATTAAGTCGATGTATGGGTTAACCATAAATGTCATTGTTATAGATTATTGCACTCAAATTCAAATTCAAATTCAAAATCATTTCATTCACTTTAGGCAATAAGTGCTCTTATGAATGTCACTATGCCTTCTTTACTACCGCCACTAAAAACTTATCTATTTATTTATTCTTTATTGCACAATAAAATAAAATAAAGTACAATCGGCGGACTTAATACTAAATGGCATTCTCTACCAGTCGACCTAAGGGCTAGACAGAAAAATTGGTAAGCGGTGCGACAAAGAACGTAAATGAAACATATACTACATAAATTTATAAGAACTGAAATATACATATTGAGTTAATTAAATTAAATGATAATAATTATAATATACATACTATAAAATAAAAAATAAAAAACTTAAATAAAAATAGACTACATAAACATACTTAAACATAACAGAAGAAAAGATGATGGGAATCTCTTACGTGGGTGTTGACTCCTGTAGGAACAGTTTATACACCATTATTTTAAAGACCCGCCCCCCAACCGGCTAACACTCTCGCTTTCGATTGCTTTGAAGGCAAGGCCCTCGCCTCGCTTTCTAATATAATATCGAAATATAATATCGAATAATATCGAAAGCTATAGCCTATAGCTTTCGATATTGCTTTCATATTGCTTTCGAAATGACAAGATGACGCCTCCTTCTCGCCTCGGCTTCAAAGCGATCGAAAGCGAGAGTGTTAGGCGGTCGACCCCCAGTTTACTTGGAGCTTGTCTGACTTTTTCGGGGAGAGTGTTCCATAAAACTTCAATCAATTATGTACTCGTTTCCTTGTCGCAGTTCCAAAAGATGGAATAGTCTACAGCACATTTTCCCTCCTTCCTATGACGTGGGGTCCTTCAAACGAGGCGTGAAGGCACCTTGTGGGCCGGCAGGGTGAGAGTGACTGATTCTCCGTTGTTTTCACGCTGCGCCAGTTGTCCTTGCGTCTGGACTCCGTCTCCACTTAACATCAGGTGGAGTGGAGTCATTTGCCGAGCTATGAAAAAAAAATTACTAGATAAAGAATCCGAAATCAAAATGCATCTCAAAAGTGGTCTTGTTTGCTCATACCTAGACATTTAAATTTCGAATACCAAATTATGAATAACATTGGATAGCATCAACAACTTCAGCTTACTGTGAACCTTAAATCTTACACATAAAGATTAAATTAAGGTTGCAAAATATTTGTACTTAGGGTGTGTTCCGATATACACTGCGAGCACTGTCTTGTTCCGTTATAGACTGACAGTATACTGCCGCAGTATCCTAGGGATTTCCCTAGATATACGGTAGAGATTATGACGTCATATATTTATATGACGTCATAAATCGTCGCCATTTTTGTACTGTAAGCACTGGCATTTTCGAGGTAAGGTGCTCTCAGTGCTTTGATCACGTGATCAACAGCGTCCAGAAATGACATGGAATACATTATACTGGAATCCGTTCCGTTTTAAACAGTAACCAGTATAGCTAACTATAAAGGAACGGCTTCGCAGTATACTAAATTGACGTCACACCTTACAGTGCTCGCAGTGCATATCAGAACATGCTGTCATCGCCACAAACGTCATTGTGGCTCCGCTCCGTGGCCCCAAAGTCGCGTACCGTTTTGAAGCGCTCATCGGGTATAAGTATATGTATCGAAGACTAAAAAGTAAGTAAATAAGTAGTACCCTTAAAGCCCATGTAAAATGGAGGGTGCCCAAATGAAAGCTAGGTAGCAATTTAAAGATGTTTACTTGTCGGAAGCCAGTGAGAAGTGTCTTCTTTTCATACAATGTTTTGGTATTTATGCTAATTCACAAAGACACTATATTAAGACGTCAGCGCCATCTCTGATTTCGTAAGCAAGCCATCTAGGTTGATGTTGTTACAACAGTCCAGATGGCGCTGGGTGTAACAGCCCAAAAAAAAATTCGTTTTTTTATAATTTTAAGAGATGACAACTTGAAAGCAAATAGTCTGTATTCAGTTTTTGCTTAACATTGAAATCAATTGTTGATATCTATTTTTAATGATTAAAGAATGCTGCAAAACTGCCATATCCGCTACTTTCCTACCTGAGACTACTATTATGTTTAAGTAGGTTTATTTATATATATGTCATCATCATCATCATCAGCTCATTTTTTATACCCCCACTGCTGGGGCACGAGCCTTCCCTATGGGTGGATAGGGAGGACGGACCATAAACCACCACGCGGGCGCAATGCGGGTTAGTGGTTGTTAACGACTGCTAATGCAGCCGGGACCAAAGGCCTTACGTGCCTTCCGAAGCACGGAGGAGCTCGAAATGATACATTTTTGGTCACCCATCCGATGACCGGCCTTTGCGAATGTTGCTTAACCTCACACATATTTAGATAAGATGGTGGTAGCTAGCCAGGCGGACAAACAAGCCCTACCACCAACCAAACCGAGTACCTACACAAACATGTACCCCCCACTGGGAATCGAACCCGGGGAACTCTGGGTCTTAATCGGTGGTCTTAGCCACTAGACCACAGAGGCGATTGCTGGTGCTGTTGATTGCACTGAATAACCAATGCTAATCTTCATCGATTCGCAACCGGTGCTTAACACGATGTCCCATTTGCGGCGAAACATGATCGAACTTGAATTATCAGGAAGCCTGTGTGAGTTTTGTTTACTATCCGCAAAGAGATTTAATAGTAATAGAGCGGCTTAAGACTTTGAGCTGGGGCGCTAGTAACGCCATCTAACGTTGAGAAGCAAAACAGCGTATTAAAATCAATTAGAATAAGTTTCTACCACACGGTAGGTGTCGCTAGTACACCAGTAGGGATGTTCCGTTATGATTTCGACGTTTCGATAACTCTTATAAAGGTTAACCAAAATCGGTATAAAAATACACAGAACAACCAATAACCAGACAATTGAAAACCAATTGTTATAAGTTCACATGTGAACCTGCGGGGCGTCAGACATTAAGTTTAATATAAGTAGTAACATTCTGATTCAATGATCATCGCGTCGGGGGACCGCTGAGGTATCATTTAGTTTTACTGTTCCAGTGCATAACAGTCCTCCAACGCAATGATCATTGTATCAGAATATTACTACTTATATTTAACTTACGGTATAAAAATATTATCTATAACATTAATCGACAAATAAAACGACATCACTTGAACATCACTAAATCATCTACAAAGTCTACATCTTCCCTAAAAGTAATGCTTTTGCTTTTTACCACTAGAGGGCGGTATAGAGCATAGGCAAATGTTCTAGAATACTTTATTGGAAATTATTATATAGGCTGATTATTGGGTAAATATACAAAATACTTAAGAAAATAAACTGTAATTACGTTCAGCCGTTTTACCATATCGGGATTTGCAATATCGCAATACGCAATTTGGCATATTTTTTGTAGATTTTGTCAAATCTATTCGCGCACAAACACGACTGCATTTTAGAGGTCGTATCACATCAAACTGAGCGGCTTGTTACCACTTGGTAATAAGTTGTGGATTACAGTGTCGATCTCTATGTCCTGTAAGTAAGTAGTTAAATGTCTTTGACTATCCGTATTCATTCGATTACGTTTACGAAAACGAAAATTGGTATGGCATTGAAGCAGCGCCTCCTGGCGACATACGAGAAGAGTTAACATTTTTTCATACAAATTCTCGTTTTCGTTAACGTGATCGAATAGCGAATGAAACTCGCATTAGGCACCCTTTTCATTTCTCAGAATCTGTATACAGAGTATACAAATACTATACAAAATACTGTATACAAATATTAGCCAACATCAGTAGCTAAACTGAAATCGGGAACAACGGCGGTACCACAACCACCCAGAGCCGACACCGTATCGAAAAGTTCGTTTTCGACATTGACCCCACCGGGAATCGAACCCGGGACCTCAGAGTAAGCGCCACCCAAAGTCCGGCGAGCAAGCCTCGGCTACCGCGATCGTCGATATGTTATAATTATAATTCTTGGTCAATGAACATACGTTAAGTAGTAATAAAAATAAAAAAACACCCGACTGCTAAAACAACTATATAAAAAACAATTATATACTAGTAAAAACCGGACTAACATAAAAAATAACAGCAAAAAGAAAAAACTGAAAAGAAAAAAACAAGCTCTACGATCCCAGAATTCAAATTGATGCAACGTGAAATATTTCCTTGTCCGATACCTATACTGAAATAATAAAATCTATACTAATATTACAAAGAGGAAACCTTTGTATTTTTGTATGTATGTAGAAGAAGAAGAAAAGAAGAAAAATATTTATTGACACACACACACACAAAATACAATACAGTCAAAACAAAGCAAAAATTAATAAGAATAAAAAGGAAAACAAGAAAAAACAATTAAATGAAAATATAAACAAAAAGCAGTGTGAGGTCAACAAGGACCCTGTATTAGCATAATACCCCCACGACACTCAAAGATGTGCTGAGTACCTGAGTACCTGAGTACGTACGTATGTATGTATGTATGTAACTCAAAAACTACTGGACCGATTTAAAAAATTCTTTCACCGTTAGAATACTACATAAACGCTGAGTAACAGGCTATATTTAAAAAAATCGGTACGAAGTCCGCCGGGTCAGCTAGTCTATAATAAATGAGTATTAATAAATACATTGAATATTAATATGGCGGGGACAATCACCAACCAAAGAGAGTGCGGATTTATTTGAGCTAGTCACGGCCGCTTAGTTTTCGTGTTGAAAAATCCAAAACATACTTTGCCTAACCTAGGAATTGGACGCGGGACCTTAGGGTGTCGGGCCGTCAGTTAGTCAGCACAAAACTTTTTCATCATCATCATCATCATCATTAGCTCATTTTATATCCCCACTGTTGGGGCACGAGCCGTTCCTATGGATGGATAGGAAGAACGGGCCGCAAACCACCACGCGGGCCCAGTGCAGATTGGAGGTTGTTAACGACTGCTAATGCAGCCGGGACCAACGGCTACGTGCCTTCCGAAGCACGGAGGAGCTCGAGATGATAAATTTTTGGTCACCCATCCGATAACCGGCCTTTGCGAAAGTTGCTTAAACTCAGCAGTCGCAGACCAGACGCGTTAACCACTGCGCCACCGAGCTCCTCAAAAATCAAAACTTTTTGCGGACACAAAACTAATGATTTTAAACGAGTACGAGTGTAAGTGATAACTGTTTACCTTTCAACTTACTCATAATTTTTCTCATAGACATTATGGATCCTCGGAAAAGCACCGACAATTCTGCCGAGGTACTGCGCAGACAAAACGGAAAATTTACAAAGACTTCTAGCACAATGCAGGAACTAAAGGTTGCCTGCGCTTATGTGTGTATAATTATAGTCTGACATGGACATAGAAGTGTTCAGAAGCGACATACAGCTTCAAAACCTTTTACTAACACACGACTCCCTAAGATCGCTAAGATATATAGATCACTAAGTTTTTATTTAGAGCATCTTGAGTGTGTCATGCTCTCTTTACTGTCTCTGCGGTGGTGGCGTGTGCGTCGGGTCGTTACCTACCCTAAAATATGGTTGAGCGAAGCGACGGCTGATTCATATGTCATACTCGTGAACGGGTGCCGCCTGTGGAGGCTGGTCTGCTCACGCATAATTTTTATACTGATATGATAGCCTTTATCAACAGTGTCCTACAGATAACAAACAGCGTTGCGTTAAATAGATCACTAAGTTTTTATTTAGAGTATCTTGAGTGTGTCATGCTCTCTTTACTGTCTCTGCGGTGGTGGCGTGTGCGTCGGGTCGTTACGTTCCCTAAAATATGGTTGAGCGAAGCGATGGCTGATTCATATGTCATACTCGTGAACGGGTGCCGCCTGTGGAGGCTGGTCTGCTCACGCATACTTATCTTATTTTTAGTATTTTACACTATAATTCGACTTTGTTTTTCTTAAACAATTTTTTACTTTTACGATAGTACTGTAGTGGTACTGTATGACATTGTGGAAATTACAACTTTTACCTGATGCAAATTTGTTAACGTATATTTTTTATTTTGTGTTTTTTTTACATGTTGTGGTTGTCTTCTATATTTTTTGTGTTTATTGTAATGGAAAGTGTCCTGCTATGATAGGGCATTTTCCAATATTTTTGACGCTGTAAGGGAGAAAAGAGCTGGACACTTGCTGAGTTTCTTGCCGGTTCTTCTCAGTACAAGATCTCCCGCCCAGAGTAAAATTACGAACCAATGGCATAGTGACATTCATAAGAGCTACTTGTAGCCTAAACTGAATAAATGATTTTGAATTTTGATTTTTTTTAATTTTGAATTGGGTTTAAGTGTCGGAGTGCCTAGTGTGAGTTCTGGGATTCATTTGATTACGTTTACGAAAATTGAAAATAACTATAGCATAGAAGCAGCGTCTCCTGGCGACATACTAGAAGAGTTAAAATGATGCCATACAAATTCTCGTTCGAATGTCAAAAATAACTCCGGAACGTCTCGTGTATCTAAGTCGCGGAACTTTTTCATGTTTTGCTGTCTCGAGTCCCGGGACTTTCAGGTCGAGACTCGAGACATTCGAATCGAGACTCGAGGCATCAAAATATGGAAGTTTAGAATAAATTAACATCGACAATAGAAAAGCAAGTGACACACGACACGATTAATGGTGATAGATTGGAAGCCGAACGAAAAGATGCTTGTATTGAATGCGAGATGTTGTGGTTCAAACCCACCGTTAGACTACTGATGTTCTTTTTTCTATGCTATTGATTAAATGACACAAGCATATTAAATATTTATAAAATACAGTAAAAAAATCAAACGCCGGTAGCATAGCGGTCAGTGCAGCCGCCCGGATTGGGGAAGACCCAGTTTCGATTCCTGGCTGGGTCGGGTGGGCGTTTAATTTTTTCACTGTATTTTATAAATATTTAAATGCTTGTATTATTTTATATTTTCAGCTTCTGTGCAGCAATTAGCACTTAAAAATAAAAAGTTAAATTTACAAGCATATTAGCTCTATAGGTGGGTTAATAGGGCTGATATTTATATGCTAAAAGAATGTGTTAATATTCTTTAAAAAATAAAAGCTCGACCCGACGTCTGGAGGTCGTGGTTTAATTCCCATGTTGGCAGTGTGTTACGTATCTATTCATGTATGAATTGAGGCGATCGATGTTAGTAAGATAAGATAGCCTTATGACTGTCCCACTGTTGGGCAAAGGCCTCAGATCAGAAAATAATCAGAATCAGAATTATTTATTTGTGAGATGTAGGTTAGTATTACGATGATGAAAATTTATAAATTTGTTAGTTTCACTACAGACCTACGCCTTGGTTAAGGTATACAAATAAAAGTTGAAACAAAATGGCAAATCTTAAATAAAAAAATACCAAAAAAAAATACTTCACCAAATCATATAAAATCAAAAATAAATTAAAGATACCATCACTACAATTAATGGGTAATAGCTTAATCACTACGCTTGTCAAATGCGGGTAGGTAATAATCAATCATAAACCCTATGCATCGAAAAATCCAAAACACAATTGCCCGATCTGGGAATTAAACTCGAAACACAAATACTCGCTAGAGAACAACGATTCATCCCTAGGATGATACGCGAGGCTATTGAAATTAAAAAACATCCTAATTTTAATAGAGAAGATGGTTGGAATCTACCCCCCGCCTGGAGATCCCATCATACAAAATATTAAATCCCAGCACCAACACCATACTGCCAGACCAAAAGATACTGTAAGCTCTTTCTGCGTAAAACGGAACGCACCTGATTAAATTTAAATGAGGGTATATAAGCTACTAACTAATTATGAGACGACCAACACCTCAGTCTCCCTGTGACCACGGACCCCGCAAAGAGTTCGAAACATCAGGATAAACATTAAAAGTAATGTGTAAAATAAACGCGAGTAGATCCGTAAAAGTTGTTTCATTTAAAAGACACATCCAGTATTATAATCCTAGGTTCAGCTCTCTCCTAGGCGTCTACGGTTAAAACAAAGCCTTCGCGCGCTGTCTAACGCTTAATTACTGAGAGCTTGTTTTGCATTTACATTTCTTACTTTTAATAAGTACAAAACTTCATTTACACATGTATGAGCTCGAGGAATCGAGGCAAAATGGCGGAACCATACAGTGCACTTACCTACCTACACTTAATTTACAAACTTTATGCAAACGCTTTGCACACGGTAAATATGCTCTTTACAGTATTATGTATTATAAATATAGTTTAAAATTGTATAAACATTAACGAATATTTACATATACGTCTACAATGATAGGCTTGACTGATTGCTCAACAGCAGTATTGGATTCATTTACAATCTGGGTGCCTGGTGAGAGTTTTATCTATGACTAATATTATAAAGAGGAAACCTTTGTATTTTTGTATGTATGTATGTTTGCAACGAATAAACTAAAAAACTACTGGACCGATTTAAAAAATTCTTTCACCATTAGAATGCTACATTAGCGCTGAGTAACATAGGCTATATTAAAAAAAATGTCCACCCGTGCGACGCAGGGACGGGCCGCTAGTTTGACATAAAATTAGTATGGCATTGAAGCAGCGCCTCCTGGCGACATACGAGAAAAGTTAACTACTGCGCCATCGAACTCCTCAACTAATTAGTTTGCGATAATCCTTTTATAACCATGGTATACTGGCCTGGTCTGGAACGTTTAAAGAATGTATCAGCAGATTCTAACTTCCCCTGCATGTCGTAAGAGCCGTAAAATTTTATTTGAAGCGCACCTATGGGTGTGCTTCGTGGAATACTTTAGGTGTGCTTCGTCTGGGTGTGCTTCGTTTAGGTGTGCTTCGTGGAATACCTCGTCTGAACGGCCAAGGGTTCCAAGATACTCGCAGATCAGGCGATCGGCTAGCAATCCATCACTGATGTTATCTATTTCACCTCGGAACTCTACTTTGTTTATGCTTAATGTGGCGTCGGGTCACTATTAACCCATTTAAACCGATCAGGCGTTTGTGTGTTGTTGTAAATGAAACTTTAAAAGTATCATAATTAGGGTACATCTTTATACTGTTTTTAAAGGTGTTGTTACACCCTGTCAGACTAAGTGGGTTAATGGTGAGTAAGATACTCAAAATTAGTGATTACATGCTCTGTGTCTACCCCTTTTTTAACCGCCTTTGTGGTCTAGTGGTTAAGACCACCGGTTTAGACACAGAGGTCCCGGGTTCGATTCCCAGCGGGGGGTACATGTTTGTGTCCCGTTTGGTTGGTGGTAGGGCTTGTTTGTCAGCCTGGCTAGTTACCACCAACTTGTCTAAATATGTCGCTCTAGTCGCCATAACATCAATGTTTGTAGCATTGTTGTGTTCCGGCAGTTAGAGATAAGATAGCCAGTGCTTCAGTAGTTGAGGATCCCGGGTGAAGTGCGCTTCCATCATTGGCCTTATCATCACTTAACATCAGGTGAGATCAAGGCACTGTGCTTACCAGTAAAATATATAAAAAAGAAGGATGAGTGTGTACGTATGTAAGTCCAAGCGCCTCCTCTTTTGCAAAATATGCAGACCGCATTCTCACTTATTTTTTATTTTTTTTATTTATTCATAGACACATTACAGGCAACAGTAAAGTAGCACAATTTTTATGTAAAGCTTATACACTAAGTAAGTAAGTAAACAGCCCAAAACTGTCCCACTGCTGGGCAAAGGCCTCCATCATTGAAATCAAGTTATCGCTACAATTGATGGGTAATGGCTTAATCACCACGCTTGCGAAATGCGGGTTCCTAATTGTGTTTGGTTACCAGAATAGTTACATGATGTTTTAAGTTTAAGTTGATTTTGTATAAATAAATAAAAATATGAGATACTTAACTGTTTTTTTATTGTAACTTTTTTTCGAGGGAGTCCGGGGTAAAATTTTTATTTCACCCAAATGTCCTGGGTTTTTTAAATTTTTGTCCTGGGTTCGTAACTTAGCTGATGGCAGCCCCAAACGGAGCTATAACTATCACCCAAAAGCATGCATCCCTGACATGAGTATAAGTTAATGGTTTGACATAATGAGATATTAACTATATTGGTGGTGCCATAAGGCCGTGAATGTTTATTCTACAACTAATACGTAGATGATTAAGGCCCGGTTTTTCAATCCTCAGATAAGTTTTATCCAACGAATAACATTGTCATGTGATATCTATACTAACATTATAAAGAGGAAAGTTTTGTATGTATGTTTGCAACGAGTAAACTTAAAAACTACTAGACCGATTTAAAAATTTCTTTCACCATTAGAATGCTACATTAGCGCGGAATAACATAAGCTATATTGAAAATAAAATAAAAAATGCGGTACGAAGTCCGCCGGGTCACCTAGTATTTTCTAAAGAGAAACTGTCATTATGTCAAAATTATTCAATGAAAGATCAGCCCTAAATTATATATTTTTTATTTTATTTTATTAGATTTTAGGTATTTTGTTCAATCAAATAGAGTCTTCTGATATGTGTTGTAGTGATCCCAGAGTACAATATGACTGATGTTGCTAGTCGCTATTGCGGTCAGGTCGGGAGGGAAGCTTGCCCAAACCCCTGTTTAATACATTGTTAGTATACCTCAAAGGGTTATAGGTTCTAATCAAAGAGTTTTAATAAAAACTAGTCACCATCATCATCAGCTCATCTTATGTCCCCACTGCTGGAGCACGAGCCTTCCATATGGATGGATAGGGAGAACGGGCCATAAACCCCCACGCGGGCCCAGTTTGGATTGGTGTTTGTTAACTACTGCTAATGCAGCCGAACGTTAACGTGCCTTCCGAAGCACGGAGGAGCTCAAGATGATAAATTTTTTTGGTCACCCATCCGATGACCTTCCTTTGCGAAAGTTGCTTAACCTCAGCACTCGCAGACAGCGTGTTAACCACTGCGCCATCGAGCTCCTCTACTACGAGTGTATAAGTATAATATATACATACATATAACTATAAGAAAATAAGACTACCTAGTGGACGCATTTGTTAAGGATCTTACACTTCCAATTCAGCGGTGGTGGAGTGTCTCGCGGATGTTTGTACAATAGTGGCAGACACTAGAGCGGTAACGACACCGCGCGAGACAGCTCTAGCCCCTAATTGCAGACTGCGGAGTTTTCCAATGGTGTCGACACATTTTAACAAACCAGGGAGACACATTGTAGCACAGACACCTGAACATCAGGAAACAGCCGTGCGATTCTGTAACAAAAACTGCGATCACTTCGACACCAATTACACTTGTAGCTGTCAAAGTCGTTATTGGCACGTCTTGAGTAAATTCTGTATCGAGTTCGGCGGTGATTTTGTTTCAGAATCGCACGGCGGGAGTTTAGGTGTATAAATAAATAAATAAATATATTTATTACTAACTAATAACCATGGTAATAACTAATGTTTAAAGTTAGGTATAGCATGTAGTGAGGTCTGCATCAGACAATCGAAGACTGTCCAATATCTTCAACAAATATTCAAATACGCCATACAAATAATAAACAAATACAAATAAATTTATTTTATAAATGCTTACATACAAACTTAAAAATACAGTGGAAAACAGTGTTACCTAAACAAGCATAATTTTCAAGGAGGCTGAGTTTTTCTATGACCCCACACTAGGCACTGCCTGACCTGTGGCGGTCAAGTATAGGCAACCTAGGCATAAAGTTAAAAGTCGATTTATAGATTTACAGCTTTTTATAGACTGTTATGCAGGCGTGTGTACCGTGAAGTAACTTGTTTAATTCTATCTAAACAATTGTTAAGGAGACTATTGTAGAAACATATACTTAGGTCTTGCGATGCTTGTACAATAGTGGTTGACACTAGAGCGGATTTGATCTTACAACTTACTTAATTAAAATTATCTAAGTATATGTGGAGATTTGTAAATGGCAATGTTGAACTCACATTATCTAGTTATAGTTGATATTTGACTGTAAATCTTCCAAAAAAATTAATAAATAAAACTTATCATAACACTTTACTACAGTACCTACAAAAAAAGCAATAAACCTACCTATACACACAAAACACTTACATTTAAGTACCTACAATAAAAAAATACTCTAATCCACTCTATTCAGTTCAATGGTAGTACATACATCCAATAAACGTCAAAATTTGTGTTCAGTCGTAAATATAAAACGACACACGCGCCTCCAACTGGAGAACGACCGCGGAACACGAGTGAAAAACACGTAAAAACACACTCGAAACGCGTCGGAGTGTTTGTGGCGCTCTTGCGCGGACGCGACGCGACGCGTGCGTGACGCTACATAGACGAATAGGTGCAAGCGATAAGCGTATGCGATGTCTTGCAAAAGGTTTATTTTCCCCGCCCGATCCTCTAAGCGCCACTACACATTTACAGAATACACTAAACATGCACACTAGTTTAGGCCCAAGACACCGTACTCGAAGAACCTTGTTCTTCGAGTACGATGAGCCGGTTCACACGCGCTCTATACCAGGTACAGACATGTACCTGGGCGACTCGCTCTTCACCACTACGGCCCAGTCAACCCGAGCCCAGGTCCGAGCCTTTAGAGGCGCCTCGGGTTGTTCCGCGCAACGATCCGATCCGAAGCCCTCGCAGAATTTAGGAAGGCACGGGGGACACGCACTAGTGCGTAAAGCCGTTCCCTCTAGAAAACCTCCGAAATTGATTCGTTTCACACGGCTTGAGGAACCCTTTACATAAGTTTCTCGCCGCCCCCAAAAAAGTCCAGTGAAGCTGAAAATGCCGACTGAGACCATTAGCAAAATCACTCCAAAAAAAAGAAGGTTTTGGCTTTCGAGATCGTTAATACCACTGGTCTTAGACCCAGAAGTTTCGAGTCCGAATACCAGCGGCAGGGACAGGTCTCGTAACCCATTCAGTAGCTTTTGAAGAGGTTTCGAGAAGAGGTGTGCTTTCCAAACCCGTTGCGCATTAGAAGCCGTTCAATTCTAAAGAATAACCCAAAGAATAGCAATTGAATGGGTAACCCTTTAGTTACCCTTTCAAAGGTTGAATGCAGCTTCATTGCCGATATGATATTTTTGCTATTACTGTTTGACGTTAGGTCGATCGCTACGGCGACGGCGGCGCGGCGGTGCACTGCGTGATTTCCGAATTGCCGCGAGCCCACCGGGCAGTTTTACAGTGCTATGGTGCTTAATGTTATGAACATACTTTTTAAATTAACTTGGCAAGTGATAAAGAAAGTAAGAGATTATAAACCTTTGGATTACCCTGGGGTTACCCTCTGGTTACCCTTCTGAAAAGGTTATCAAGTCGAAAGGGTTACACTTTAAGGGATACCTAAGTCCTTGGTTTGGTTAATAGTAGAGCTTGTTTTAAGTTCGCTTGGCTAGCTACTACCATCTTATGTAAGTTTTTTTTATGTTAAAAGGAGGCAAACGAGCAGGCGGGTCACCTGAGGGAGAGTAATCATCGCCGCCCATGGATTCGCAAAACCAAAGAAATTGCAGATGCGTTGCCGGCCTTGAGATAGGAGTTGGATCTTGAGGAGGCAGTAGGAATTGGGAGGGGGGGAGGGGTGAAAGATGGGTCTCCGGTACTTTCATTCACCGAACGAAACACAACAGCAACGAGTCCCATTGATTAGCGCCGATCTGTGAGTATCGAAAAGGGTGGTATTACGCCGGGCGAGCCGGCCCATTTCGTACTGCAACGCAGCGTGGCTCTACCACTCAGAATTTGTCGTCATAACATCAATGTCAGTAGCATTATTGTGTTCCGAGAGCAACAGTTAGAGATAAGATAGCTAAGTAGTAATTAAGGTCGTTAAACGTCGCCCGCATACTCTTCCATCTTGGGCCAACCGCTGAAAGCAAGCCAGACTTAACGAGTGGTGTGCATGAACTATTCAGCACCCTTGACATATAGCTAATGTACTCGCCTGTACGTGTGTCTGTGTCGATGCGTTTTTGTTGATGTCAGTACACAGCAGAGTGGCTTTTCAAAAGATTTCCTGTGTCTCCTCGTGTGGAGGATGTTTTTTTTAAAGCTTAATCCTATGTGCCTACGTAAGATCACAGCTGTATACTTGCGAACTTGGTACAGCTTTGAAAGTTTCCATCATTGAGTTAAATATATATCATTGGATGCCATGACAACAAAACAAAGAAATCATTTTGTATTGGAAAATTAAATTGTCGTTTTTAGTATTTTATATATTTTTATTTTTTTTAATATAGCCTATGTTACTCAGCGCTAATGTAGCATTCTAATGGTGAAAGAATTTTTTAAATCGGTCCAGTAGTTGGAGTTGGAGAGTTGGAGTTAGGAGGGGGCCTACTTCGCACTGGAGTCTACTCATATCAACTTTTTTTTCTTTTAGTTGATGGTTTTGTGCGGTTAGCACATTTAGCCAGTGTCAAAGTTAAATAAATAGACAATACATTTTTTGAAAAAAAAAAACAAAGTGTTGAAAAATTTCCACGAGCGGGATTCGAACCCGGGAACCCGGGAATGGGATGGTAATTTTTTCAACACTTTGTCTTTTTTCAAACTGTAATTTGTTCGCAACAATATTTGCGTAAAATTATATGTAAATGAGGAGTGAAATGAGGAGCTCGATGGCGCAGTGGCTAACGTGCCCGGTCTGCGAGTGCTGAGGTTAAGCAACTTTCGCAAAGGCCGGTCATCGGATGGGTGACCAAAAAATGTATCATCTCGAGCTCCTCCGTGCTTCGGAAGGCACGTTAAGCCGTTGGTCCCGGCTGCATTAGCAGTCGTTAACAACCACCAATCCGCACTGGGCCCGCGTGGTGGTTCATGGCCCGTTCTCCCTATCCATCCATAGGGAAGGCTCGTGCCCCAGCAGTGGGGACATAAATGAGCTGATGATGATGATGATGATGATATGTAAATAATCATAGATAATATATGTTTTGTCAATATACATATGATGATGATGATGAATGATAATAGTAATGAGAAGTGATAAATGATATACCCCCCAACCCCTTGAGTGTCTCAGTAAAGATGTGAAGGCTTTACTTAAGTCCTCACGCGGACTTCTTGAGAGAATTTAAAAAGTGACGTTGCACTGTTTTGTTTTATTTGCCAGCACTCATGCACACCCACGAACACTTAACGGTTAATAATCCACCATTATTTCACATTAATATTCAACTTACCACTTATTTTAGAAAATAGAACAAAACCGTAGGCATGACTCTTTACTTTCCCGCCTAGAAGCTCATATCAACTACTTCATACCTAAAACACTAATGTTGAAAAATTTCCACGAGCAGGATTTGAACCTGCACCCTTCTGACATTCCGAAAAAATTTTTGAAAAGTGTTGAATAATTTCGGCGGGCTGGTTAGAACCACGATAGCTCAATTGGAAGAGCACCTGACCCGGAATGTCAGAAGGATGCAGGTTCAAATCCTGTTCGTGGAAATTTATCAACATTTGTTTTTTTGTTCGCAACAAAATTTGGGTTAAAAATTATTTGAACATTTTATAAATAGCTTGCTTAATTCTTAACTGATCTTTAATATTTGTAAAAACATTATGATAGGATGTTAGTGACGGTAGTTGGTTGACATTGAATGGGTGCCTTTGGCTTTCAAAGTAAAAAGTGTTGAATAATTTCGGCGGGCTGGTTAGAACCACGATAGCTCAATTGGAAGAGCACCTGGCCCGGAATGTCAGAAGGGTGCTGGTTCAAATCCTGCTCGTGGAAATTTTTCAACATTCGTGTTTTTGTAATTTGTTCGCAATAAAATTTCCGTTAAAAATTTTTTGAACATTTTACTTCATACATGCTCACCGGTTTAAGGTACCATTGACCTTACCTTTCGATTTGGTCGAGAAACATCCGCCACATCAGTTTCGTATACCTTTTTAGTCAATCTCTCCTTTTCTCTCTTTTATTAATCTTGCTGATCTATAACTAAAACTGCACATAGGTAATTGATTGAAGCATTAACTTAGCATGAAAAGTTTGGTGCAATATTTAGAGTAGTAAATTTAATTGAACAATTAATTATTGAGGCAATCCAAATGCCCGCAATAAAATACCAAACTCAATAAAATCATAGACAATTAGTTTAGCGTATTGTTTAATGTTTTAAAAATTCATCAACCGAAAAACGCTTATTTAGCGTTTTTCGGCCATGGCTTAGCGCCATTTACATAAATCCTTTTTAGATTAACTAAATAGGATTTTTAAATTGATTACTTATTTGATATTTAAGCTGCGATTACGATTAAAAATAACAATATAGAATTTATAAGACTAACTTTTGCCAAAGTAGGTATTTGGATGGGTGACCAAAAATTTATAATCTCGAGCTCCTCCGTGCGCTTCAGAAGGCACGTAAAGCCCTTGGTCCATGCTGCATTAGCAGTCGTTAACAACCGTCAATCCGCACTGGGCCCGCGTGGTGGTTTATGGTCCGTTCTCCCTATCCCTTCATTTCTTTAGGGAAGGGTCGTGCCCCAGCAGACGGCAAATAAAATGAGCTGATGATGATGATGACGTTGCTTTAGGAATTTACACATTTTTTTTTATATTTTACAGGTAAGCACAGTGCCTTGATCTTATCTGATGTTAAGTGATGATAAGACCAATGATGGAAGCTAGCCAGGCGGACAAACAAGTCCTACCACCAACCAAATCGAGTACACAAACATGTACCCCCCGCTGGGAATCGAACCCGGGACTTCTGGGTCTAAATCTGTGGTTTTAACCACTAGAGAGCCACAGAGGCGGTTAATTTTGATTGATTTCTCCCATTCAACCCAAGCATGTATCCTTTCAGCTACTGAAAAACTACGCTTTAGATTTAAAGTCGGTTATCGAGGGGGTCTCTATTGTTTTACGGTACTACTATCAATACACCCGTCTCTATTGATCAGAGATAATCGACAACCACTGACACCTGTCACTGTCACGTGTCACCATCTGTTACCAATTACTGATATCCCTGTGATGATGTGACTGATGTGACTGTGTTGCCATGTGCACCGTAATTACGGTAAATGCACCGTTCTCAGCAAAAGTCTACCACCTACTGTTAGAGCATAACAACCTTAGAGTAAGCATACGGTATAGAGTGCGTGTTTCGCTCCGGTCGCTTAGTGCGCATCGTAGGCAAGCGAACTATAGATAGTTATATTGATGAATGTAGGACTGATAGGGTTGTGAAATCAATGCGCGCTTTATCGATATTAATGTTACTGTAATAGCCTGAGTAATCGTAGTATTCTATATATTAATACGTGAAGGAAAAATGTTGTACCCGTTTTTACGAAAATTGCGCGGACAGAGGAGTATGAAATTTCACACACTTATAGTTTATATAGAGAAGGTTGTATGTTAATTTTTTTTTAATTATGCATAAAAATACATTAAATCAATGACCTTTTATATATATCATTGCATTAAATCAACAAAAACAACATTAGACACACTACCATGTATTTGACACACACGTATTGTTTGTCTTTAATGCGGCCGACGTCTGTCAATGCCAATCCAAACTCACATTCTATCTTTTTAATTTTTCATTGCTTAGGATACAATCCGTGCAGCCTTAATAAAATTACGATCGAATTTCGACCACTGGGCGACCAGTAGTATACTATATAATTGAGGCTAGAATCAAGCGTTTCAATTTTTAAAACCAAACTACGTATTACTAATTTTGTACTTTGTGAGTTATAATGATGAATGATCTGCAAGATCAAGATGTTTGCCACCTGCATGACACTGACTAATTAACATAACTCTACAAAAATCGATTCTAAATGAACAAATATATTTTTTTTACTTATTTCTCTGTTGCGTTCCTTCACCACGAATTTCGTTCCTTTTGAGACATCGGTGTTCTAAATCCCAAATCTGTATTGGCAACACTGCGTCGATCAGAATTTGGACATGGCAACACTGGATATGACGTAAAAACAACATTTTAAATTCTCTTTGTTACACGCTTCAAAGTCCTTTTTTCATTTGCAAATAAATTCTTATTGTGATATAAATAACAATATAACGCTCCCTTAGAGATTAATATACAGTCTTGTTATTGCGAATCTCGGATAGCATCGACTCGATGTGAGCCGTACGTGTCGTCACGTTGCGACCGTGTATCGACGCTGATATATCATTACTGGCACGCGTGACTGGAACGAAGACTAAATTAAACATGATGCTACATTACGATCGTGAATATTAAGCGACTTTCTCAATGGCTTGGCTCGGATGGGTGATCAAATTGAAGGTCCCTTTAAACGAGGTGAGAGGAAGCAACTGCGGGTGGGTAAGATCCGATCCGATTGGAACCCCTCTGACAATCTAGTAGAGAACTGGGACACGCAATAGTGTAGTAGGGTAGGTAACCTTAGAGAGTAACAAAACTTTTCTAAAATAATAACTCAACGAACGTATCTAACAGTTCATCGCGTAAATACGTACATCAAAATTTGTTTAACATTTTTCGATTTGTATGTTATTCTTCGAAATTTTCTAAGCATTTTGGTGATAACCGCATCAAAATCGGTATTCTCATGGTAACAACTATCAATGACAGACTCAAAAGGGTAAAGAACCCAGAGCTGTAAAACTCATTAAAAAAATTCCCCTATCTATACATATAATAAGAACGTAGGGATAAAAAAATCTGTAATTGCAAGATATAAAAAAAAAATGGACGAATGATTTGTTTGTTTTGTTGCCATGGAAACCGTCAAAGCTGTACGATGTCCGCCGGTCAGCTAGTGAATAAATAAATAAATAAAGATACGTGTAGACACGTTCTACTATCTATCCTACCTAGCCTACGCTGATGACGACGATGATGAAATAAATAATAAATATAGATTACAATCAATGCATGAGTACAGCCTTTGTATTTGTCTTTGTCTAAGGTGTGGACGGCTAGCGAGGCCCAGGGGGTCGACCGCCTAACTCTCTCGCTTTCGATCGCTTTTAAGGCGAGGCGAGGAGGAGGCGTCATCTTGTCATTTCGAAAGCAATATGAAAGCAATATCGAAAGCTATAGGCTATAGCTTTCGATATTATTCGATATTATATTTCGATATTATATTAGAAAGCGAGGCGAGGGCCTCGCCTTCAAAGCGATCGAAAGCGAGAGTGTTAGGCGGTTGGAGGGCAGTTCTGCCTCACTAGCTAGTTGGGAAGCATCTGGACTCCGCTTCTGCTTAATATCAAGTGGAGGGGAGATTTCCCTATTCAAATTTTTCATAAAAGGTCGCGCTCTTCCGCATTTTCCTCAGACATAAATGAAAAGAGCGGTTTTTAAAATGACTAATTGTGTGATATACTTACGTACTGAACTTATTTGTATTTCAAAGCGACTGTAATTTTTTTTAGGGTTCCGTACCCAAAGGGTAAAGGGAATAAATGTTTAATTATATATTTACCTTAAAAATAAATAATTAAATTAAAATAAACAAATAATTAAGGGCTCCCATACAACAAACATGCTTTTTTTGCTGGTTTTTGCTCGATATTGATAACGGCAACAGGTAGACGCTTGAAATATTTACAGAATATTGAGTTATATTATTCACTTTAAAAATAAATAATTAAACTCAAATAAAATTAATATTTAAGGGGGGTTTCCATACAACAAACGTGATTTTCTCTAATTTTTTTCTCAGTCTTAATAACGATAACAGGTAGAAACTTGAAATACTTTTATGGATAATGGTACGGAACCCTTCGTGCGCGAGTCCGACTCGCACTTGGCCGGTTTATTTTTTTACTAATACTACTTCTGTGGCTGACTGTATAACAATAATCGTACCTAGTGTGAAGAACCACGCTTTGTGTGTTGCCGTCTCTCGTTACGGGTTGAGTGTACGTTTTATTAGATTTGTCTTCCACCTGTATTCACGTGAAGGCGTAAACAGGGTGTTCCGTAATACCTAATACCTATCTATACTAATATTATAAAGAGGAAACCTTTGTTTATTTGTATGTAGGTATGTATGTTTGCAACGAATAAACTCAAAAACTACTGGACCGATTTAAAAAATTCTTTCACCATTAGAATGCTACATTAGCGCTGAGTAACATAGGCTATAAGTATAAAAAATATATAATATATAAAATACTAAAAACGACAATTTAATTTTCCAATACAAAATGATTCGTTTGTTTTGTTGTCATGGAAACCATTGATATATAATTAACTCAATGATAGAAACTGTCAAAGCGGTACGAAGTCCGCCAGGTCAGCTAGTATAGTATAATCCAGAATATGGCAGAAGTCCCATGTATAGTCCTGTAAAATTGGGAACATGCCTGAAAAGCAGCACATGACATTGATATTTAGGTCGTTTGTTACAAAGGAAACTTCCAAAGTGCAACCCTACGTGCAGCTGATACATTGTTCTTAGTCGGCAACGTCATAGTCCGTAAAAACAGAAGTCAAAACATGTCCTTATAACATGGTGGTGGCAGGCATTTTTTTTTATTTATCAATTAAAACGGTAAAAAACCAATTACATTAATTAACAGCATAATTACATATTACCAATACAATTCATAAACACAACAAAATAAAAACAAAGCAAATTCAATAAAAATATAAATTTTAATTAAAAACAAATAAATTTAATTATACAATCAAATATTACAGTTCATTAATTACAAGACAAAACAAAGAGCTTTTCAAATTTGATAATATAACATAACCCCCATGATGATGATTTCCTTTTTCCTTCACCTCTCCCATACGGCATGGCTACGTTTCTGCATTATACGCATCAAAACCAGCTCATTATGTCCCCACTGCTGGGGCACGAGCCTTCCCTATGGATGGATAGGGAGAACGAGCCATAAGCAAAGAATATATACACAATAAGCCACCACGCGAACCTAGTGAGGGTTCGTGGTTGCAAACAATGCAGTCGCTTCTGTGGTCTAGTGGTGAAGACCACCGGTTTAAACCCAGAGGTCCCGGGTTCGATTCCCAGCGGGGGGTACATGTTTGTGTACTCGGTTTGGTTGGTGTAGGACATGATTGTCCGCCTGACCTGTGGCCTGGCTAGCTACCACCATTTTATGTAAATATATCGCCATAACATCGATGTTTGTAGCATTGTTGTATTCCGGCAGCTAGAGATAAGATAGCCAGTGCCTCACTAGTTGAGGATCCCAGGTGAAGTGCGCTTCCACCAAATGGCCTTATCATCACTTAACATCAGGTGAGATCAAGGCACTGTGCTTACCCGTAAATATATATAAAAACCAGAACGGAGGACCTGGAGATGATAAAGTTTCGGTCACCCATCCGATGACTGGCCTTTGCGAAAGTTGCTTAACCTTAGCATTCGCAGAACAGGTTTGTGTGTAACAATGCGCCATCGAGCTCTTCGAACTACAGAACATTCTGTATATAACAGTCTATTCTCTTTCTCTGCGTATCATTTGCCGTTGGGAAACATGGAAATCTTAAGTCCGCTCCTATTTCAAAAGTCACTGGATTCCGGTGAAAGCGTAACGTTCCCTTTGTAAGTAAAACTGTGGTAAAGGGTAGCGGCACTACACTACACTACAGGCGATATTGGTATATTAGACACTATAATTTCATTTTTACTACATTAACATAGGGCCGAAAACCAATAAATAATTTCAACATGCTGCGCTCATTAAGACCCAATTGTCCGCGCCAAAACATAACATACTTTTTTGATGTGTAATCCGCTCGCTTTCTATATAAGCAATTTGTGGGAGTGGAGCAGCAATGAAAAATGTTGTAAAAATGGGAAAATATTTTTTAACGCGGGTGAAACCGTGGAGCACCGCTAGGAATAATATATTAAGCTGAAGAGTTTGTTTGTTTGTTTGTTTGGTTGAACGCGCTAATCTCAGGAACTACTGGTTAGAATTGAAAAATTATTTTTATGTTGAATAGTCTATTTATTGAGGAAGGCTATATTACATCACGCTATAACTAGGAGTGGAGCAGCAATGTAAAATGTTGCAAACAACGTTGGAAACATCGCGTGTGAAACCGCGGGGCACAGCTATTGCATATTATTAAAAAGAAAGAAACGTTTATTTGACATTTCAAAATATACATTAAATAAAAAATATTAAAAAAAAGTACAAAAAATTTAATGCTAAAACGGCTTCTCCTCAGCCTAATGTCACAACTGGAGCAATGGCGCTGGTTTTCAGGTGGAACCGGTTTGGAGGTTAGGTAGCGTTCTAAGCTACAACTAGTGTATTTCTTCTGTAGCTACAATATGATGCCCTTCTGCTTCAAAAGTAGATATAGAGTGTATGACAATCCCTAAACTAATTGACACCAATACTTATATAAAATACAGTGAAAAAATTAAACGCCCACCCGACCCAGCCAGGAATCGAACGACCCAGGTTCGATTCCGCAATCCGGGCGGCTGCACTGACCATGTAGGCTGCTCTTGACGCTAACTAAATCTCAATACAATTCCAATGCGATTATTATGTATCGATATTGGGATAAGTTTCGAAATTTCGGAACGCCCCATCTCGATAATAAATTTGTTCACTCAATTTCCACGCAATTTAATTCCAATGTAGCGCTATTATCGCTTTTAAGAGTGCCATTTGATTTTTTTAGATTTGGGATTGGAAATTGATTATTGCAATTGTGTTTCAAGAGTAACCCACCATTATGCTACCGGGAAGGCTGACATAAGCACTGAATTTTTCCACTGCTTTTTGATTTTTTTTAATGCTTTAGAGCGACATTGGTGACATCTATCCAACGATCATCCAGCAATTAACACTTAAAAAATAAAAGTTAAAATCTTAGTGACACCGCCAAGTCGTATGCTTAGGTAATGATCTATTATGTATTCTGTGGTAATGATTCCTAATTTTCGCCTGCTATAATTCTATCAATGAACGAGATATAGTTGTCACGTGATGTCGCCTATCTTAAAAGATCTAAAAGAAAATTGTTAGGTTAGGTTAGGTGAAATAATTGAAATGTTTTCTTATAAGATCTAAAAGCAAATTCATGTTATGTATAGAAAGTATTTTACAATTGAAATGTTTCTTTCAGTACTTAACCATTAGGGTCTAAATCTATTTACTTTCGATAGTATGGCATAGTGACATTCATAAGAGCTACTTGTAGCCTAAACTGAATAAAATGATTTTGAATTTGAATTTGAATTTGATTTTGAATTTGAATTCAACTTAAGAATGGTTCAGACTTGTACCCCCTCACAAATAAACAGAGAATAAGCTCCGAATAGTTATTCCGTGTTTTGTTCCTGTCATGTAAACGTCATTTCGAATGAGAGTGCCATTATCCCTACCCGTAAGTAAACTTAAAATAGTTATTCCGTGTTTTGTCCCTTTTACACTAATTTGAAATGACGTTTACATGACAAAAACAAAACACGGAATAACTATTCGGACCTTATTTTTTGTTTATTTATAAGGCGGTAAAAGTATTTGTAGCGTAAGTTCAGTAGTGACAGTCTTTACACACTTCATACTAACAAAAATGCTAATGCAAAACATTCAACGCGTTGTGGTTCTACTGTATTAACGCCATAAACATATTGGGACCACCCTGGGACCTAGGAATTAGCAAATAGGTAGCGGTGACAGTGCAGGAATTAAAAAAAACATTGTACTGCCTTTTTAAAAATTGTAATTTTAACAAGAACCAGTGCGTGATCAACACTGTTTTCTTTTAATCATTAAAAATAGAGGCTAGCTACTGATTTTAGTATATAGCAACCTTTGAATACAGACCACCAGATCCTGCTTCCTAGCTGGCATCTGGTAAAATTTCAATAAACAAAAAATATTATTTTTGGTGACGAAAACTGATGTCGGCTTCTTGGCGGGAAAGTGAAGTGTCATGTCTGCGGTTTTGTTTTATTTTCTAAAATTTGTGTTATGTCGAATATTAATGTGAAATAATGGTGGGTTATTAACCGTTAAGTGTTCGTGAGTGTGCACGAGTGTTAACAAATGAAACAAAACAGTGCAACGTCACTTTTCAAATTCTCTCAAGAAGTCCGCCCGAGAACTTAGTAGAGCCCCACATCTTTACTGGGGTGCCCTTCGGTTCGCCTAAAATTGTTTGTCCTAATATGGTTTGGCCAAACCGTTTTGGCCTAAACTTAAAACGTACAATTATTGTTTCGCCTAAAAATTGTTTTGCCACCATTATAGTTTGGCCTAAGAATTGAAAGGCCTAATTTTAGAATGTCTAATGTAAAATAGCCTAAACTATATTGGCATAACTTTATATTGGCATAACTTTATTTTGGCATAACGATTATTTCGCAAAATTTATAAAAGCTCTAATTTTAGCATATCTAAAATGAAATGTGCCAATAATGTATTGGAATAAAAGCATAGAATTTTATTAAGAAAATAAATTGACAGAAGCGAATCGCTGCAAACCCGACTCCACGTAGTCTTGTCTGCCCTACGCTAGAGTGCAATATAAAAGCGCGTAGGCGCGGAGGGGCGAGGCGGCCCGCGAGCTAAGGAGCAGGTGGGTTGAGCTTCGGCTTGCTGGCCGGCTTCGCCGGCCAGCCTCAGCCCCGGTGGTGAGCGAAAACCATCTGCGACGAAAAGCTCGCGTGGGACCGCCGGAGCCCCGCAGCGCCGAAGCCGTGACGGAAACTATGCATGCTGCATGCCTGCATGCATGCTGCATGCCTGCTTGCATGCTGCATGCCTGCTTGCATGATGCATGCCTGCTTGCACGCTTACATGCTGCATGCGTGCTTGCATGCTTACATGCTGCATGCCTGCACGCATGCTACATATCTGCATGCATGCTGCACGCATGCTGTGTTTCTGCTTGCATGCTGCATGTCTGCATGCATGCTGCATGTTATGCTGCATGTCTGCATGCATGTTGCATGTTTTGTTTTTAATTTTGTGCGAATTAATATTTAGGAATTGTAAACTTTAGGAATTACGAATTGTTCTGCCAAATGACGCATTTGGTAAATGACAATGTGGCGATAAAAAGTTAGGCGAAGTGAAATTAGGGCAAACACGATTCTGAAGAGTGAAATTAGGCGAAAAAATTTTAGGCTTTTCGTTTGGGTGCCATTGCAAATTAGGCGTACAAAAATTAGGCGATCCGATAGAGACCCCTTTACTGAGATACTCGAGGGGTTGGGGGGTACCTATATCATTTCTCACTTCTCATTTCTATTATCATTCATCATCATCATCATACAGGAAGGGAATTTTGTTTATTTATGCATTACTTCTAAGAAAACCTTCTTTGACACTGGCTAAATGTGCTAATCGCACGAAGCCATCATCTAAACGAAAAAAAAACTGATGCCGAACAGTGGGGTAGGTACTATGTCGAACAATGGTGCCACCACGATACCCTTCACAATATCACGCAAACAATATAAAATTAATACCCTAATTAGTTAGAGACTTCACTACCAGTTATCACGAAAAAGGTTTTAGATTGTACTAAACAGTTCTTTGTCTAGACCAGCCCTAAGCCCGTTCGTGAACCTACTCTGTAACCTTGGCAACCAGGTATCACTTAGAGCAAAGTGAAGCCACGACTCCGACTCGATTCTCGATTCGATTCTATTTACACAAACATAAAACTGATTAAACTAGGCTTGAAATAAACTCTAGAATTTATTCGTTTAATCCGTTAATGGCGAACCATAGACGAATTCTGTTAACTAAGAAGGTAAGACCTTCTTTAAAAATGTATTTGAAACTTCGCAGCTGTTACTTTTTAAGTACAGTCACAACATGTGAAGAAAAACTCTTATTACAATGGAGTAAGAGTCAAAACTAGTCAAAAGTATACATCGTGACTGTACCTAATAATCATGGAACAATAGATAAATACTACTTATCATTGTATTTTGTGTATTGTTAACATACTTTTGAAATAACTGTCACAACCATCAGCAATAAAAAAACAATAAATTGCTGGAGCTGCGCCTCTCTCTCACTGGTTCCACAGAAAATCAGCGCCATGGCATATCTATGTCACGGCATCAAGCTGAGTGGCCACCATTTCGGTAGCATTTAATTGTATTTTGTTTAGTATGTTTAAGTTTAAATGTTCTTGCTCCGAATAAATTTTTCATTCATTCATTCATTCATTCATTCATTAAAAAAGTCATTCTTTATCTATGAAATTAAAGTAATAATTTCAACGAACAAGAGGAGTCTGCGATTACTGAAGTTAAGTAACTTTCCCAAAGGCCGGTCATCGGACGGGGTCAAAAAAATTTCACATCGAGTTCCTCCATTCTTTTGAAGGCACGTAAAACCGTTGGTCCCAGCTGCATTAGCATTCGTTAACAACCTCCAATCCGCACTGGGCCCGCGTGGTGGTTTATGGCCCGTTCATCCTGTAATGTAGGTATCCATCCATAGGGAAGGCGTACCCCAACAGTGGGGACATAAAATGATCTGGTGATGATTATGACATAAACAAACAACAAGATACATCATAAACATCATCATCATCATCATCATCATCAGCTCATTTTTTTTATGTCTCCACTGCTGGGGCACGAGCCTTCTCTATGGATGGATAGGGAGAACGGGCCATAAACCACCACGCGGGCCCAGTGCGGATTGGTGGTTGTTAACGACTGTTAATGCAGCCGGGACCAACGGCTTTACGTGCCTTCCGAAGCACGGAGGAGCTCGAGATGATAAACTATTGGTCACCCATCCGATGACCGGCCTTTGCGAAAGTTGCTTAACCTCAGCACTCGCAGACCGAGCGCGTTAACCACTGCACCATCGAGCTCCACTCATGATACATAGTACGCCATAATATTTAAAATCAGTGGCCATGCCTCTAGCAAGCACACAATGAATATAGGTTTCCTTATTTATACTAATATTATAAAGAGGAAACCTTTGTATATTTGTATGTATGTATGTTTGCAACGAATAAACTCAAAAACTACTGGACCGATTAAATAAATACTAAATGCTATATTCAAAAAAATGTCCAACCGTGCGAAGTTGACCGCCTCTGCGGTCTAGTGACTAAGACCACCGGTTTAGACCCAGAGGTCCCGGGTTCGATTCCCAGCGGGAGGTACATGTTTGTGTACTCGGTTTGGTTGGTGGTAGGGCTTGTTTGTCCGCCTGGCTTGCTACCACCATCTTATCCAAATATGTCGACATAACATCAATGTTTGTAGCATTGTTGTGTTTCCGCAGCTAGAGATATGATAGCCAGTGCCTCACTACTTGAGGATCCCTGGTGAAGTGCGCTTCCATCATTGGCCTTATCATCACTTAACATCAGGTGAGATCAAGGCACTGTGCTTACCCGTTGAATAAAAAAAAATTAAAAAAAAGCAGGGATGGGCCGCTAGTTCTATATAACTAGGTACCATAAGCTCGGTGGTATAACCGGACTACCGGAGGTCCTGGGACTACCCAGGGTACAATCCCATTTCGGGATAAGCGTGTTCCAGAATGTTAGATGGATAAACCCGGGTCTGTGATCACCAACCCCGCATTTGGCAAGCGTGGTGATTAAGCCAATATCCCTCATAGCGTAGCGAATACTTGACTTCAATTTTCAATGATGGAGGCCCTTTAGCGGTGGGACAGTATACAGGTATTAGGCTATTTACTATTTTTACATACCATAGCATTTAGAGCACAAACTTACAAAAATAACGTATAAAAAACTTATAAAAACACAAATGTTGAAAAAAAATTCCACGAGCAGGATTTGAACCTGCACCCTTCTGACATTCCGGGTCAGGTGCTCCTCCAATTGAGCTATTGTGGTTCTAACCAGCCCGACGAAATTATTCAACACTTTTTACTTTTTACTTTGAAAGCCAAAGGCGCCCATTCAATGTCAACAACTACCAGTGGGAAATTTTTCAACATTTGTGTTTTTATAATTTGTTCGCAACAAAATTTGCGTTAAAAATTATTTGAACATTTATAAATAGCTTGCTTACTTCTTAACTGATCTTTAATATTTGTAAAAATATTATGATCGGATGTTAGTGACGGTAGTTGTTGACATTGAATGGGCGCCTTTGGCTTTCAAAGTAAAAAGTGTTGAATAATTTCGGCGGGCTGGTTAGAACCACGATAGCTCAATTGGAGGAGCACCTGACCCGGAATGTCAGAAGGGTGCAGGTTCAAATCCTGCTCGTGGAAATGTTTTCAACATTTGTTTTTATAATATGTTCGCAACAAAATTTGCGTCAAAAAATTATTGAACATTTATAAAAAACTTTTTAAAAACTAACTAGTTTAGGTACATTTATTGTTTTCTAAAGTTTACGCGAACACGTTTATGTTATGAGTGGGTGAGTCTCCCAGTGACCACGGACCCTGCAAAGGGTTCGAAACGTCACGATAAACATTAATTAAAACTAATGTATAAATAAACGCCAGTAGATCCGTAAAAGTTGTTTCATATCAATAGTTTACATTTACTGCCTCATTATGTAGATGACTACCAAAATACTAAGCAAAAATATGCCTGCCGTATTGCCTTCTGCGAATGACGTTTCATTAAATCATTACTTACGTTAACAGAAAGGTTGCGTAACTCTAAGGCTCATTATGTACTTACGCATGGTTTGATAACGACGCATAATTATAAGGGTGCGTCAACCATTAGTTATGGGAGTTTCCGTGGCTTTGATAGATGTGGACGAAGCTGCGAAGGGTTAACTTAAGGAGATGTTCAGGGTTCGATAGATATACTTGTATAATAAATATCGTAAAATTAACGTTCCACAGAGGATTGATACAATGCAAGGAGTGGCATTAGATACTTTTAGACGTCTTGAATTTCTAGTTGCGTTGTTACCATACGTAGTTACGTAAGTAGTACTAACTAACTACAAGCTTTCCTTAAAACTTGTTTATTCTGTGAGCAAAAAGGATAAAGTTGGTGTCCTTATTTAAATTATGCATCGTCTTGGTTTAAACTGTAATGTTGTATAATTCAATGTTATAATAATAATAAATAAATAAATATCGCTATGAAAGTAAAAGCCTACTTGGTGACTGGCTGAAGAGACAAGTTTGAGTGTTTAATGTGGATTTGTGTTTTGTTTTCATTGTTATTATTTTGTGTGTATGTGTACATGTCTGTACGTGTGCTTGTGCGCGCATGTACACACACCTGCACATTAGACTACCACAAACGGTCAAATTTCTTCAATCGACTTTGAATTTTATTGATACGAGTATGACATGTGGTCGCATAATCTTTTTCGTCATAATGTAGTTTGGCAGAACAGTTTCAGCATTAAGTTTTCTCGCATAAATTATGATAAGCAGATTGTTATAAACCCATAATGGTTTCAACTGCATAATTTTAACTTTCTATAATTGTCTTTACCATAATTTTAATCAGCATAAATGTAAAAAACATAATTGCTATACGTCTAAATTAAATTAATCATAAACTACGAATCGCTTAATGGATGTATCTATAACGGGTACGTATTTGTATATGCTAGCTACCTAGCTGCCCTACTCCTGTAGGTCACGTGATAGGTTAGAAATTTAAGACAATCGCGAAGCGCAGCGTAGCGACTGTCTTGAATTTTGAGGTTATTTTTTTTATTAGACAACAGTAAGAATAGCCCGTAAAAGCTCAATTTTTGATAAATACTTTGCCATAGGGTGAGATGCCAATAAATGTTTTAATTAGTAATCGTTATTGTAAAAACATTTATGCATGAACATTTGATACCGATATATCATTATTATAAAAGAAGTTATGGGGAAATTAATAATAGAATTTTGCATGCTATATTTTAGATTAGCTTAACATGTGGTTCACCCAAGTATTTTTTAACATCTTTATACCATGTTAAAAAGCAAATAAATAATTTATTTATTGTTTATTTATTTAAATAAAGTATACCTAAATTCTGAATGAACGTTATGCGAAACGAAGAGAATGCCAAAAAACGTTATGCAGCCTTACAATATGCCTCTTTAATTTATGCAACCCATTAAGGACCCGGTTGAATATTTATTGAAGAAATTTGACAGTTTTGTATAGATTGAAGTGCAGGCGTCTGTACATGTGCGCGTGCGTTTGCGTATACCCACTTATTAACTTTAGGCAGTTATACTCTACCTTTTTTTTGGAGTTTGCAGGGTGCCGCGTGTAAGTTTCATTCGCCATTCAACCACGTTAACGAACTCGGGAATTTGTATGGAAAAAAATTTACTCTTCTTGTAGGTATCTCGCAAGGAGGCGCTGCTTCAATGCCATACTAATTTTCGTTTTCGTAAACGTTGTCGAATGAATACGGATAGTGAACAAAACACACACTAGACACCCTGACTGAGTATAAAAGAGCTGCGGAAAAATAGTTTTAAAAGAAAATTGGCTGAATGGCTCATCTCAAATTGTTTTTATAGTGTTAAGGAATTTCTGGATTGGATCTGCACGCAGGCTGACTACAGTGAAACAAATGTTAATCTTAAGATCACAATTAAATTGTACTTTACCTGTAATCTGGCAAATAAATGATTTGATTTGATTTGATTTGACTGCCTCAGGCTACATTTTTAGCGTCACTGACCTTTTGTGGTCGGCGAGAAACTTGGAGGATTCCTCAAGCCGTGTGAAACGTAGCACCGTCAGAGGTTTTCTAGAGGAAACGGCATCACGCACTACTGCGTGTCCCCGTACTACTCTACCTGCCCCCCATCCGCGTAACACTCTCGCTTTCGATCGCTTTGAAGGCGAGGCCCTCGCCTCGCTTTCTAATATACTATCGAAATATAATATCGAATAATATCGAAAGCTATAGCCTATAGCTTTCGATATTGCTTTCGAAATGATAAGATGACGCCTCCTCCTCGCCTCGCCTTCAAAGCGATCGAAAGCGAGAGAGTTAGGCGGTCGACCCCCTGTTCCGATCACCAATAATTGCTTTACAAAATTCTCATTTACTTTATTTAATTGGTTCGATCCTCAGACCAAATAAAAAGTTTTTATTTGGTCTGAGGTTCGATCATAATTTTCATACATGCTCTTCAGTTCAGAGAACTTGGCTGTTCATGATTTATTTTAATTCTCTATCTAATATTTGTGTTATTAAAAGATTCAAATAAACAAGTATACCATTTATTCCTAAATATTAATTCACAAAAAAATTACTGACTATTTAAATAACAACACACAATAACAATTTCAAACTATATAAATTAGGTAAACATAACATCACTTTTTAAAGTAAAATAATATTGTTTTATAAATATATTACTCAATGTTTAATACTGTAGTAGTGTTATAATGAGAGTATACAAATGTATGAAACTCCTTAAAAGGTTCGGTCAACCCCAAATTGATTGTTGCATTAAAATAGTGGTCTTGAAGGAAAACAGACATTACAATTATGAGATTGGAGTTTGTTTTCGACTAACAAGTAAACAACTTGGGACAACTTGTCTATGATATATTACATAGTTATGCTCGTCTTTTCTTCACATAAGAAATCTGTGTTTCACTAGCCAACATTGATAAGAGAACACATGTGTATGGAAAACAAAGACTCGCCACTTTCCCCTGCAATGGACAGGGGAAAGTGGCGAGTTCTTGTTTGGGAGGCCAAGACTCACTTTGGGTCCCTGCGCCAATGGAATTAGTAAGTAAGTAATAAGAGAACATTTTAGAAAACAGAGGCCTTAAGCTCCTTTTCACCAATGCCCCGTAAGCTTTGGATAACCTCTTAGACATGTTAGGTGACTAAATATTTATGTTTATAAAATACAGTGAAAAAATTAAACGCCCACCCGACCCAGCCAGGAATCGAACCTGGGTCTTCCGCAATCCGGGCGGCTGCACTGACTGCTATGCTACCGGGAAGGCTGACGTAAGCGCTGAATTTTGTCATTGATTTTTAATTTTTGAGCGGGCACGGTGGTGCCATCTATCCAAAGGTTATTGCAACCGATGGCTATGCTTTCTCGATTCGTTCGATTCCTGGCTAGGTCGGGTGGGCGTTTAATTTTTTCACTGTATTTTATAAATATTTATAAATATTTAATTTAGCTTCAGCGCAGCAATTAGCACTTAAAAATAAAAAGTAAAAATGTTAGGTGACTGTTTTCTCCGGCAACTGTCACCCAAGCTCAACTACGAGCACGCAACGCGTCTTGCGACAACGACGCGGCGAACGGCTGGCTGACCAGTGATCGGAATAGGTAGAGCAATTTTTTGTACTTGCCATATGTTGTATTAATATGGACATTCCCGAAATATTGTTGATAAACAATTTGAATGCTGTAGAAAGAGACAAAAACAAGTGCGTTCTTCTAGCGGCGGAGCCCGCTATTGTATTCTTTTGTTTCCAAAAGCCGTGTTGCGCGGCAAAATCGTGCGGCAACATTGCGCGTGTGTGCAATGGAAATTGGCAACGCGTCGCTAATGTAAGTTTGACAACGTCGTGGCGCCCACTGCCAATACGTATGACAAGCCTTCTTTTATCATGTTTATAAAAAAAGTTTCAGTTAGAATATCACGTAATGTCCATATTAACATCAACGTTTACGGTCAATGAAACAAAATAGCTCTACCTATGTATTCCGATCACTGCTTATTACCGAAAAATGCAACACCATGTTAATTGTACAATTGCAACGCGACCGCTCTAGTTGTTGATAAATTAGTATTAAGGACACAAATCGCTCAATGAATTTAAACTATTACATACATTTTAATCGCAAATGCACTTAGCTAGCTTTTTCGGTAATAAGTTTGCTGGTTTCTTGTTAATTACGCGCAATCTACGGTAGTCATAGTCGCAGCTCCGCCTCTAGACCTTGATCAGTGTAGAGCAAGAATTAAAAAAAAAGGCATTATCACTCATTCATTACAAACAGCGAGCAAAAGCAACAATCCTTTAGTTTTTTTTCACGAATTTGTTTTAGCATTTAGCATTTTGGCGCCCCTTGCCACCGGGCGTCAAGAGCGACCGACCGATCCACTCGCTCTAACCGGGTTATTGTACATTTGTCACAAAGTAAGTTCGTCACATTTTTGTATACTTACGCCTAAAAATATGTGTAAGTTCGTCACACGTTCAAACTAAAATATGACAAATTTACTTCATAAAAATGGAAGTGTGGCCAATTTAGACATACTTATTTTTGCGACGAATTTACTTTAGGGCAAGTGTACAATAACCTATCTTACCTCTAACCTAGCGCTGCGTAGCGGTGATAGAAAGAACGCAATAAACCAGAAATCCGCTCGCCGCGTCGCAAAAGGCTATTGGTCGAGCTGCGCGGTAACATGCATTCATCATCATCTCAGCCAAAAGACGTCCACTGCTGGACAAAGGCCATGCCTTGGGTAACGCCATAATCTTATTCGATGATGAAAACGAGTATTAGCCACACATTTATACATATGATTCAATTCAATTAAATTTCTTATAAGAAGACTCTCGCTACGATTTAGCCAGTGTCTAATTTTGGGGCGAGTTATTAGTGTTTTTTAACTTTGTCCATAACTCTGCTTAAAACTTTCGTAGGCATTGTGCTTGTACAAGCAAAATGTCCAAAACTGAGACCCAATTTTGAGGATACAGGTAACTACTGATTGATTGTTGAGGTACCTGAAACAATGACAAATAACTAACTAATTAAGCGGGTTAGTGAAGCAGATAAAATTTATAATTTAATATTATTAGACATAATGTACAAACACAAGACATTCACAAAATCAGAATTTATATACGATAATATGGATTTAAAATTAGTAGGCCGCGGTATGCACGGAGGAAGGAGGGAGTATATTATGAGGTATAGTGAGTTGGGGATATGATTTTTGACAGCGCAATTTTGTTTCTAAGGGATTGCACAGCCAATGAACTTTTGTTCGCAGACTTTCTTGTACGTCAAAATAGATCGTTTACACCTATATCAACTAACGTACACGAGGGACTAAAAGTAACAAAGCAAGCAGACAAGTCTGTAAGACAAAAGTTTGTCAACTGCGCACTCCCTAAAGGTAATAGTAGTTATTTGCTCTAATTGTTAAATTCTGTTCAATTGTTACTAACCAATAGATCCAATGGTTTGACATAAATTTATTGTTTATTATTATTATTAAGGCTGAATATATCGTCCCATGTCCATTTTGTCTTTGTTCCTATAATACTGACTAGTTCTTAAACTTAGTTTGATTTGATTCTGTCTCGCAGTCTTAGTAGCCTCTTGTACATTAGAAGTTTCTTGATAGGGAATGATGTTTTAGCTTCTTTTTCCTGTAAAAGATAAATTGTTTGTTAATATATAGATAGCTAGATATTGTAATGAAACAACTATATCAAAGGTAAGAATTTCACATCATATTGTCTTTTAACATTATAACGTTATATTTTGAGTTTCAAAGAGGAACTTTATAGAGACAGGGAAGGCACTAGTTAGGGTATATTGTAAACCAACTGCAAAAGTAAATAAATAAAACAAGTATCGACAACATGGTGTAGGACACCCCTTGACTAGGAGAAGCGATGATCTCGCAAGGTGACTGGCAAGAGCTGGATGAGAGTAGCCGCTTATCGTGCTCGGTGACATGCACATGGAGAGGCTTTTGTCCAGCAGTAGTGTAGGCTGATAATGAGGCTCTTCAACAATAAAAAAATATTTTATTTTAGATAAATAAGATAATTATTACTTACGAAAGGAAAGAAATCAATCTCCACCAATATGATTTCAAAAAATGTTGATGCTACTATAACGGGTCCACATTTTCGTTCACATATGTCTAGTTGAACAGCGAATTTCCCTTCTGGAAGTACAGCTAAGTTCTCAAATATAGGCTTAATCGCACGTTTCTGATTAGACAGACGGTACAGTAATATTTCTCCTGCTCTTGTTCCTATCAAAACAACATCAGCATAAAAGAACAGGGCAGTGATCGGGGGGAATTCCAAATAAAGATGTTGGTACGCATCTGTTTCAATTTTAAACAAATTACGGGAGTAGCAAACAAAGTTTTTGTCGTTAATCGCACACACATATTTGATTTGTTTAATCCATTCTATGGGGCAGTCAATTGATTTCACTTCAACGCTACGATTTCTGTATACATTCACAATTTTTCCACAATCTGTGAATATATGAATAACCCCATTATCATGTTGTAACGTCTTTATATCGTAATCACAATTAATTATTAATTCTGGTGACAAATTTTGTATTGTCAAATCACATTTAAAAACCTGTCTGTTGTTAAAGAAATATAAAGTATCAGGTGCTAATACAAAGTTGTCAGCTTTGAAGAATGCTTCTGCAGTGTGGGAAACATTATCAACTGTTTTCTGAACAAGTATACCAGATTTAATCAATATCACAGTAATATTATCATTGCTTGCTATTTTCAAGCAATTCCTTTCTGGTATGGCCACAGGAATATATTTGAGAGTCTGCGTGTCATACAGGACTATACCTCTTTGGTCTTTAAGGGGCAAAACGTTGTAATTAATCTCTAAAGCGTGGTTTTTATCATGCAGCGAAAACTTATAGAACTCACGAACTTTCCGCTCAAAAGACATAACGTCACCCCACATTTTAAGGTTCCTATAGATGTGATACCAACTACAGTCGTTACCTGCCTTTTCTTTTGCTATTTTAGATGAGTATTTAAACTCCTTTTTGCATATTTCGTGCCATAAGAGGTCGGTGCCATCGATACATTCTTTCCATCCGGTACACACTCTTCTGCATTTTCCGACTGTGGTTCCGTCTGTTTTCTTCAGTATTTCCAACAAGGTTTCCAATGGTAAACTCTCCATTCCAATCATGCTAATAAACGTACACTTTTCTTCAACAATAAACTACTAAGCTTGGTAGGTAGGTACTCTTTATTTTATCGCTTTGTATCTACTCATTATAAAAAGTGGCCTAAGACATGATAGGTCTCTAATTAAAGTTGTCAAAAACTTTGCAATTCGTTAAATTAGTTTATTATATTATTTGTTGTTTTTTCAGTAAAATCGGTTTGTTTACAATAATCACTGTGAATTTTGTTTGAAAAAGATCTCGTGATTATGACATTGACAGTTGACAGTTCCGATGGATCGGTCTTGTGGGTTGGCAGCACTGGTGCTCGTTCAGAGTTTGTTTGAAAAACTTCATCACTTGTTTGACTAATTATTTTCTTTTCTGTGAGAAAAAAACGAGCGAGTCGCATATGATGTCTAACAAACATTTGACATCTCACCTTATAGTACGAGAGGGGACCGTAAGATACTCTACGTCACTTGATACTAAGATAAGCGCTATGGCACACGTTCAGAAAAGTGATGCTAAGCATGGATAACTTAGTCAATGGATACCGATTTGGCCGAAAGTGCAAAAAAAGAGGCTACTTCTTGTAAAAAAAGACGTGACACTTCACATCATTTTGATACCGATTTATAATACTTACGGCATCAGTTACTACTTTATTTGTAGTGACAGTTTATAGCCAGTCTGCCGAAAGTACTTGGCAGACGATCTCAAAGTTGACGATTTTGGTCCCTATTTTACGTCATCTGAAGGTGAAGTGGCAAATGTTAGTTATCAACCCTATGTTTAAGTATAAATTAGTCTGCCAATGTTATTAAGGCCGAAACACCCCCATTGTCAACCATATTTTGTGATGAGTCTAAGAAGAAAGTTTTTCGATTATTTTATGTTTGATCTAATTTTAGATATTAGAATAGAATAATTTTATGTATTTATTTATGTTGTACTACGTTATTATTCGTTACTCGTCATTGGCCAACAGTACTTTTTTATTAGTTCTATTCAAAGACATTTTAACTACCTACCTACTATATAAAATCTCATTGATTCTATTTATTTATTTCTTAAATCCTCTCATAAAAGTAGCGTAATGCACAATTCGAATAAAATAATATAAAAACCTCACATGATTCCCTTAAATTTCGGCCATACATGAGGCGTTATCTAATTCCCATTAGTTTAATCCAATATTTGCAGAAGACTGAAATGGATTGAAATGGATCACGTTTATTAGAAATCAAAAATATACAACAATTAATATGAAATAGACTTAACTTAAACCTTAATTACTACATTCGTCTGACGAGCTACAAATATCACTACTTTCGCAATAGTCGTCACTGCTTTCATCGTCGCTTGTTATTGTGATGTCATGTACATTTAAAGGGGTCGGATCACCTTCGAACCAGAAGGGTTGTATTCGTTGTTCTCATTAATAACCCAACCATAATCTGTTGCGCAAAGTTTCAAGCAATCTTTAGAAGTTACGTTTAGCCACATAGTGGCCACGAAGACTGTTCTTAAATTTTTGACGTGACAACGTCTTATAGTTCGATAGAGCCGGCTGCACGCACGAAAAAGTTCGGCGTTACCTCGCTCTGAGGCGTTCCATGTAAGGCTTGAAGTGCAAGCGAGAGCGCGGAACGAGCGACAAAGAAGCACAATCGGCTGAGTAGAAATTTAGCCGTGCTGCTGTGCAAGCCCGTGTCCGGCATCGCCACCGCGGTACTTACCCCCAACACCCCCCGTCACCCCCAACACCTCCCGAACACCACCAACTCCTCCCGCCTACCTGTTCGACGGGCTGCTGCTGCTGTGCAAGCCCGTGGCCGGCATCGCCACCGCGGTACGTACCCCCAACACCTCCCGACACCCCCAACTCCTCCCGCCTACCTGTTCGACGGGCTGCTGCAGGCTGCTGTGCAAGCCCGTGGCCGGCATCGCCACCGCGGTACGTACCCCCAACACCCCCCGACACCCCCAACTCCTCCCGCCTACCTGTTCGACGGGCTGCTGCAGGCTGCTGTGCAAGCCCGTGGCCGGCATCGCCACCGCGGTACGTACTCCCAACACCCCCCGACACCTCCCGACACCTTCTTAAGACGTCACGTTCAACTATCGTCAGTAAACAGACTTTACAGACAACCAATTTTTGTATTTTAAAGTCTTCCAACATGGCGATATTACATTGGAGTTATATTTTTTAATTTTATTTTGAATTATCCATTTGAGAAAAGCTTTTTAGGAAAATTTCTAATCGAGCCAAATTATGTTTTATAAAACTAGATCACAACACGATATACTATAGGCACAGATTAGTTAATAGTTACTACATATGGGCTGCCAACATTAGATTACTTCCAAATGAAACTACTCACGATTTTTAAGCGCGGTCTTCCTATTTCATTTGTAATCGGTGTTAATAATAAACCTCCTAAGTAGGGGCTGGCGGACGTGTTCGGACCACAGTATACCTATTTATTTTAATTTCAGATTTAATTATCATTAGCCTCAGAGCATGTCATTGAGTATAGCTGCGAGCATGGAAAACAAATATATTGTAAAATGCATCATTTCAATAAGTCGATACACTCTTTCTAGAAAGAGACAAAATGGCTAGGCAGAGATAGTGCGATTCAAATAGGATGGCGGCTGTGAAGTTAGTCACAAGTCGCGTCGCAGTAGCGAATTTAAGGTGTCAGTGGGACGTTACAGGGCAGGGAGTTTTGACTGTACCTGCGCGCACCGGCACTCGCAGCATACTTCACAGCCGCCTGTGAAAGCCTATGGCGTAAGCCAATTAGGATTCTAGAAAGAGACAACTGCTGGCCTCGCGATCGCTTTGCCTCTCAGATTTTCTCCTGTTTACAAAACTTCACATTTCGATAGGAGACGCTCCAGTCTATTCAGTGGTTATTACCAATGCAAATGTAAAAAGACTTACCGGTCATCATGATAATGTATGAAAAAATATACTAAATCTTACTTTTCTTGTGTTTACTAATGTGCTGTATAGAGTGTATAAATATAATTAACAAAACAACCCAACATATTATGAAATAATTTAATTCACCACATTTTTAACAAATTCATTCAAAAACTACCTACTAATATCTATTTTGAGAATTTTATGGATATGTAAAGCTAAATAAATTAATGTGCTGTCACGATAAATAATAAGTAAACACATTTGTTGACCAGTGTTGCCGAATAATCGATAGTTCTATCGATAGAACTGTCGATATTCGATATTCGACGATCCCTCGGCAACACTACTTTTGACTACTTGAGTGTTATCAAGTGCCAGTGTATAGGTAGAGGTACTTATTATTGGACATGACTATTTCAGATTTTAGACTATAGCAGTTAATCTGAAGGAACATTTGAATCATATCCAAAAAGGTAATGGACACCCGTCTACTATATTATTTCTCTACATCAAAAGAATTGCAAATAAAAAAAATAAAAAAATTCTATCATTTAGTTTTATTGGATTGATCCACACAGCGTGATCAAAATATGTAATATTTAAAGAAAACTTTGATCCAATTGTTCAAGTCAGTAAGATAATGAAGATATCTCAACCATTTATTATAAGCCATCTACAAATCATATTGTTTATTCAAAATATGACATTTATTGTTTTCTAAAGGAGATCAACCAAAATGGTACCGAATTGTAATGAGTTGTACATTCGTATATTTTAGATATTATATTAAGCATTAAACAAGGTATATTATACGAAAAAATGGGAATCGAAACTAGCAGAATAAGCCTAAAAAAGTATTTAGAAGTAAATTGATAAATTAACGTAAAATGGAACGCAAAAAGCAAATCGATTAAAATTGATTTAATTATTAACAATGAATAAAACAATAATTCGTTTATATTGACAAAAGAAAACGCGTTTAAAAAAGTAAATACTTTTAATTCATGCATTTACATTGAGAAAATAATTATGTTATTTTATGTAACTAAATAAATCAATGTAATCGATAACCAATCGATTTTTTTCAGTTGTGCCCTTGTCAATGGTAGTCTATTCAAACCGCGCGCGGGGCTTATCTGTCACTGTCACTCGGTGTCAGACGTCAGTCACCCTGCCCTATAGTGTTTAGTGTCACTAGCATAGCAACTAGCATGCTTATTGCTGGCAAATGTGAACACTTGCAGAGCAGCTAGTTTTAAGCATGCTATATAATGAGCATGTGTGTCTGTACTTTTATATACCTATAATTTACGTAATATGCCTTTAGGTTGTTTTACATAAATAATAAAAAGGTTTAGAATATTGTTAATAACGGAAATAACATTTCTTAATTAAATTAGTTTTTTTTTTAAATTCAAGAAACTAATTGAGTTATCTCGTTAACTCTACTAGCTAGCAAACTCAAATAAAGACAATAATTATACTACTATAATAAGGTTTAAAATGGCAAAAGTTTTGTAGCTGTACAAAAAACTTATTACGGGTACCAAAGCTCCATACAAAGTGGTTGTTCTCCTTTATTTTAGACCTTGCTTTTCAAATACGATTCATAAATGTGTCATCCAAAAAAAAATATAATAAAAATATATCTATTAAAGAAAAAACTTAGCAAATGGCATTTTTAGACATCACTAACTTTATCCTTAACCCAATTAAACATTCCAAAAAGACTCAAAACAAAATACCACCATCATCATCATCGTCAGCCATATGACGCCCACAGCTGGGCATAGACCTCCCCCAAGGATCGCCACAACGATCGGTCCAAAAAAAATATTATTCGCCCAAAATACACAAATTCAAAAACTTTTACAAAACAAAATTGCATGGTTTGCAAACGTTATCTACTATATTGCAATTCATAAAACTGCAAATAAATCGAATGATTATTTAGACTTACAAACACTTAAAATAAGACATCAAGACAATGACACTGAAGCTTGAGTCTCTTCTTTTCTGGTAGGCTACTCTTGACGCAAACTCAATCTCAATACAATTCCAATGCGATTAATATGTATTAAGCACTTGTAGTTTCGCAATTTCGGAACGCCCCATCTCGATAATAATTTGTTCACTCAATTTCCAAGCAATTTAATTCCAATGTGGCGCTATTATCGCTTTTAAGAGTGCCATTTGAATTTTTTAGATTTGTGATTGGAAATTGATTATTGCAATTGTGTTTCAAGAGTAACCCTACTGAATGACACTGAATCTTGAATCTCTTCTTTCTTACTCTTAGGTTACCCTCCGGTAGGTCTTAGGGCTGACATAGACGCCACAGACTGCATAATGAACCACGCAACTGCTTGAGCGGTTCCATATTTGTTTGTAAATAGAAGACTGTAGTCCACTATGCAGTCGCAGCTTAAAGCAGTCGCATCCTGAGTCCTACCTGTTTCAAACTGCCCGTGTATGGCCGCTCTTAGTCCCCTTGTCTAACTTTACAAAATTAAAAGCTTGTTTACGCTAATCTGTTATGGGCTATGCATCGAAAAATCCGAAATACATTTTGCTCGACCTGGGAATTGAACTCGGAACCTTCGGGTACCGGGCCGAGCGTTCTGCCACTCAGCCATCGAAGCGTTTATAGAGCCGTATATAGATTTTTTAAATTATGTTACAAAAGAAAGTGACTATTGTATAGAGCTCTATGTTATTTTTCGGATTAAAAATAACAGCGCAATTTAAAAATGCAGTAAATAAAATGCAAACATAGGTATAACTTTACACAATGACCTATTCATATAATTAGGAATGATAAAATGTCAAATAAAAAAGTTTTTACAAACTTAATAAAAATATTAGATAGTGAGCAAATTATTATGACACAACCATTGGCAAATAAAATATTTTTTTACATTAAACTTTCGTAAATCTGTAGCGAAATAGATGCCATACTAAATTAAACCTTTCGCGTAATTATTAACGGGATTCTTACCATATTATTCGTGAGTACCTATCCGATATTTCGGCACAGTTGCAAGCGCCATGATCACGGAATCCCGTTAATAATTACTCTATTTCAAGTGACCATGATAGTTTAAATAGTTATACACCTTTCGCGTTGCTCATAAGAATGAAAACCGATTAACACGCTTTTCCTTTTATAGGATAAAAGTTATAAATCATTTTAACTAAATGACAAGTTATCACATTCATGTAATGTACAGTCAACAACACATACAATGTAACTGTTCCACATATTGTCAAAATAACGAGTTAATTTGTAGTTGAGAATTACTGGTGTTATATTATATAGCATGTGCATTTTCAACTTTATCACTTACCACTTAAGACGAAAACGGCCTGAAGCTATGCCGAGTATATTAAACTTAACATTTAACACATTTTATGTATCGCTGGGTGACATTTTATGTATTACTGACTGTACTGACATTGTAACATTTGATGGCAACAATCATTTTCTAACTAACTTAACCCTTAACGTAATTAAAAATTAATTTAAATAGTTTGATAGTTATTTTATAAATTATTCGCTACGTATTTTTGTGTTTTTTGTTCCAAGACGAGAATCTTTAGACATCGATTGTTTAATTATGAAGTCGTAGTCACCATGACCATAAAATTGCTTTATCAGTTTTGAAAAAAGACAAAGTGTTCAAAAAATTCCACGAGCATGATTCGAACCCGCTTATTAAATTTAACAAAAAGTTGCCTTAAAAAAAACCTTGGTGTTGTAAACAAAAATAGACCTTGTTGTTAAATGATATGCAATTTCATTGCCAACTTTACATACATAAGACTTTAAATTTTTCGTGTACATCACTACATAGTATAAAACAAAGTCGCTTTCTCTGTCCCTATGTCCCTTTGTGTGCTTAGATCTTTAAAACTACGCAACGGATTTTGATGCGGTTTTTTTTAATAGATAGAGTGATTCAAGAGGAAGGTTTATATGTATAATACATGCATATAGTAGAGCAACACTGATAATATCAGCATTGCAACCGTGCGAAGCCGGGGGCGGGTCGCTAGTTTTAAATAAAATGTCGAACCAGGGTTGACCCATACTTCTTTACATAGGTATCTAGGCATACCTTTTTGGATACCCGACGTTTCGCCCGAGTTGACGGTAAAGCTAAATATTAAACATCACCGACTGAAATCTAATGTAGTAAATATTAGATGCCTGGATATATAGATATAATTTCAGTTTCAATTGATTATCGAACATTCAACATAAACAAACGCTATCCATGTTAACAAAATAAACTTAATAATATCGCGATGAAAGATATACACATTATATTACTATTAAAGCGTGTACGATAAGCAACGAATCAGATGCAACATGAAAATTTGTTATTTTACAACAAAGTTTTTAATTATATACACAATGGCACAATGCTGCGTGATTTGCTGCTTACTTTACAATTATGAGTGACTACTTACAGAAACATAGACAATGCAACAAATATGTATTATGTTCTATGATAAACTAGCAATTGATTGATATTTAGAATGTCAAAAAGTATGTCATAAGAAACGATTGAAATTGTATTTCACATAAAAATATCAACAATATTTAATAAATTAATTGTAATATCACTAACACACTGTCACCAAATAATCATTACAAAATTAATAAACAATTAACAAAATTACTTATACAAAAAAATGCTAACAACTGGCTTGAGTTAACGGAAAAATAACACTTAACGCTTAAAGAAAACAGTACGTTTTCGCTTATCACCTATTCTTGAGCATAGTTGAAACGACTAGCATTGTAAAGCTGCCTACAATATACAGAGTGGCTGGAATCGAAGCAAGGAGTCTGTATCGTTCCTCTGAAAAAAAAAGTAAAAAAATCTGTAATTTCAACAATTTTGTTCCAAAAAGGTTGCACATGTGACAGATTTAGTTTTAGAACGAAAGCCTTGTTAACTTTTTAAAAGTAAATTAATTCCAGCCATACTCTAACAAAGTAAATAATTAACTTATCTGTTATAGAATGTGTACCTAGTATTTTAGGTGAAATGTATATTATTTCATTTAAAATGTCACGAGTAGTGTGTTATCATGAAAAAGGGTAATAATGCACTTTGTAAACATGCTCATTTAGATTATTACGTCTTTAGTAACAAAGATAAAGACAAGCAGAACTGTCAAAATTATGAATCATAGACAATAAAATTAATGTTAGTAAAGATAAGACATGCAAGGAGTTTAAAATTAAACACCCAATAAAGGAAAAATAATACTTTTATTTTCAAGACACGTTAAGTGAAATGTCTTAATTTAAATAATAGAAAAAAAAAACTTTATACATCAGCAATACTTGAAGTTTAATTCAAAATAAGTACAAATCACAACATCACTTCCAAAAATGAAGTACAGTTTATTTATTTTTTATACTTTACTATTTTTATTATCTGTTAACGGTACAACTTCATTTATTGGCATTTTAATTAGACGAAAATAAAAAGAAAACCTACCTACCTATAAATTTATGTGTATAATATCTTTTTGAATTGTAGCCTCTAGGAATACTGACTAACGGTATATTCGAACACATTAATACTCATTCGCATAATAATTAAAACTAAATAACATCGGAAACTAACTATTATTAACAAAAACTAACAAGCAACTACGCTATGAGACGTTCAGGAGAAATTACTATAAATAGTTAAAAAGATATACAACGTGTAACAGAAAGGTGTGGTCAAAATGAAAAGATCCAAAGTGTATCCAATCTGGATCTTGTATGCAGAGTTACTAAGACATAATTATTAACTTTATTTTTTCATGCTTTTGTAAATTAAATATTTATATTAGTGAAGTCCTCCGTGCTTCGGAAGGCACGTAAAGCCGTTGGTCCCGGGTGCAATAGCAGTCGTTAACTCCAACAATGCGCACTGGGCCCGCGTGGTGGTTTATGGCCGGTTCTCCCTATCCATCCATAGGGAAGGCTCGTGCCGTAGTGGGGACATAAAATGAGCTGATGATGATGATTAGTGAAGTCACGCATAAGCAAGCAGCAGTGATCATAAATGTAAGTTCTAAGAAGTTACTAATTCACTAGGGCCGTGACTTGCTAATTTTGATGTAACGTCACCATAGAAATATTTAATTAAAAATTGCATAACAAATTATTAAAGTTAGTAATTATGTCTTAGTAACTCTGCATACAACATCTAGATCAGATACACTTTTTGTTTTTTATGGCTTTGCACAAGCAATAATGCCAATGAAAAAGTCTTACAATACTTAAATAAACAATATTTATTTCATGTATGATAATGATGAATGATAATAGAAATGAGAAGTGAGAAATAATATACCCCCCAACCCCTCGAGTATCTCAGTAAAGATGTGGGGCTTTACTAAGTCCTCGGGCGGACTTCTTGAGAGAATTTGAAAAGTGATGTTGTACTGTTTTGTTTCATTTGTCAACACTCATGCACACTCACGAACACTTAACAGTTAATAATCCACCATTATTTCACATTAATATTCGACATAAAAAAAAAATGTAAAAGCATTACATTTTCTCGATCTCGCTCACCAATTTACCTACCCTTACGATATTATCGGGGAACAACTTGAGCGCGTCCCACTTATTAAAGACCTAGGCTTGACTCTAGATCCGGAATTGACATTCAATGTCCATATTGCTCAAACGTGTGGCAAGGCTTATAAATCCTTAGGTTTCGTGATGCTCGGTTTCACGACAGAGCCACCATTCTAACTCTTTATTACGCATATGTAAGAAGCAAATTGGAATATAATTCGTTAATTTGGGATCCCCATGAAGCCAAATATAAGCTTATGGTGGAAAAAGTACAAAAAAATTTGCGCGTTACATTTACAAAAAGATGTTTGGATATTACCCATATCTATATCCGTACCGAATAAGTTGGCGCGGTTGCGCACGCGGCGTCTATTGGCGGTCCCGTTGGTTCGCACGCGAACGGCAAAATATGCACCCACTGCCCAAGCTTTGGGTCTATTCAACGCTCTGATCGCTCAGCAACCAGATGTTGATATTTTTTGTGTATCTATTCATTTATTTATAAATAGTTATACGTTTTTTAGAAATTAAGTAGTTATCTGTCTACACAAAATGTAATTGGCCTACTGCACGCTTTGGTGTAACTGTAAGTGTAATGGGAAATTCAGATTTAAATAAATAAATAACACCAATTTTAGAAAATAAAACAAAACCGCAGACATGACTCATCACTTTCCCGCCTAGAGTCCCAAATACACTTTGGATCTTTTCATTTTTACCACACCTTTCTGTTACACGTTGTATATACACACGCCTGCCATCTGACTACTATCAAACTGTCAAATTTCCTCAATGGACTTTGATCTTTATGTCTTAGGTCTTAGGTATATGGTTGAACATTTATTGAAGAAATTTGTCAGTTTTGGATAGGTTGGTTTGCAAGCGTCTGTACTCTGATTTTTTTGTTGTAGTTTTGCTTTAAACAGGTGATAGTAGGGTAGTGGCACCAGCTTTCAACAGAAACCAGTGATCGACACTTTTTCCATTAACCAATAGAAATAGGGGTGAGCAACTTATTTGTGGATTTGTTCGACAAGTTTCACAAAAGCATCTTTTCATAGTAGCGAATCACATCGCGTTCTTTCATGATCGCAAATTTAATTATTCGTCTTTTTTCATGTAGCGTTTTATAATGTTCGCGTTTAATTTTTTCGCTTATTTTACCAGTAGATTCTTTTATCAATCGCATATATTCGTAGTCTTTTTTTTTTCAAATTTCGATTTAACACGTTAATATTTTAATATTAGCGTATAATACCTATATAAAACTACGATTAAAATAAAAATATTGCCCCCATTTTATCATTTTACACACGTTTGTTTGTATTTTCACACGGCGGCAATATTCTTATTTTAATCGTAGTTTTATATAGGTATTATAATACGCTAATAATAAAAAATTAACGAGTAAAAAATCGAGATTTGAAAAAAATATATGCGATTGATAAAAGAATCTACTGGTAATATAAGCGAAAAATTTAAACGCGAACATTATAAAACGCTTTATCAAAATCAAAAATAGGTACATGAAAAAAGACGAATAATTAAATTTACGATCATGAAAGAACGCGATGTGAAAATTTACTGCTATAAAAAAGGCTTTTGTGAAACTTGTCGAACAAATCTATTTGTGACTTAAGGCGAAGAGGAAGGCACACTAGCGCCACCAATTGATAATTTGACAAATACTAACGGACCGGATCTTTTTTTAAACATTGCGTACCGTCCAATAACAGGAAAGCATCCATAGTATTTATTTAATAATTGTGCACTACTTTTTGTTGTGTGGTTTATTCACAAAACGGGATATCGCATTTATTCACAAACAATGACCACTTTTGGTATTAGCGAATGAATACAAAAACAAACCTAAAAGTAGTGCACAATTATGAAATACTAGATGTTTGCCTAGTGTCGAAGGTCCGCAATGTTTGAAAAAAAATCCAGATTAGCAGTTATCAAATTAAATCCATTAGCGGCGCCTTACCCTTCGCCTTAACAGAATACCACAGAATACCATACCATAGGTTGCCAGCGAGGACGAAGGTGTTCACCTTCGTCCTCGCTGGCAACCAGTAAAGTTTCAATAATATACTATATTATTTTCTGGCCACAAAACCTGGTGACCAACACAGCTTAAAGTGTCGAACACCGCTGCCACTACGATACTCATAAATGGGAACCACCAACAAATTTTCTGGATATCCACCATTAGGAATCTAAAGAAAGGAATGAATTTAAGCTTTAACAATGAACTAAAACAAATGGCTTTGACAAAAAAAGGTCGGAAGGTTTACTGTTGGTCATTCTATGGTCATCTTCATGGTAGGCGGAGTTAACTACGATCGCCACGTTAAGGTAAAAATGTTTGTAACTGGATATCCTTAAAATTACAGACGCCTGCACATCTTCCTATTCAAAACTGACAAATTTCTTCAATAAATGTTCAACCATATGCCATATACATAAGATTCAAAGTCCTTTGAGGCAATTTGACAGTTTGTGGTAGTCTACTGTCCTTATGTGTAGAACAGCTGATATTTTTTACAGATTTCAGAGTTGGTTCAGTACAAAAAGTTAAACCTATTCATGAATACTATCACCTGCTTAAGGGGGTGCCGCGCGGAATGTCGAAAATTTACGTGTTTTTAAGTCACTGGTGCTAGGCGCTAAATAGGTCATATACATTAAAAAGACGAGTGTAGGTTAGTTTGATCCTTTTACAAGGGCATGGTTGTCTTGGAATTTGAAACAAATACCCAGAAACTGCATAAACAATACATACAAAAATGGCATCTAAAAACTTATTTCTTCAGAAACTTTGTAAATATAGCACAAATGAAACAATGATCCGACATCAAAATGTTTGTATTGATATTCCGCAGGGCACTGTTGTCTTATTTTTCAATTAAAAAATATGAATATGAAAATATTAAGACTTTTATTCTTTTTTAACCCAAACGCCTAAGATTTTACGAAAGTAAACATTGCTCAAATTAATTCACCAGCCTACTCTGTACAGATATTAGTGTGCGTGCGTATTCGTAGTCGTGCGCCGTTGTCACACCACTGCCACGTGCCGCTCGCTCACTATCATAAAGAAACTTGAAACTCGCAGTTTTGCGTCCGCGCTGCACCCCCTTAAAGCAACACGGTGTATATTCAAAACGGTTAATAATAAGGTACTTGTATGTTATGATCATCGGAAACCGGTTCGACCACAATAGGATTATCGTCACAATCGAATATGATTTCCGGATCATTCTCGATTATCTCCTCAATCGATTTCCAATTCGTCTGTATCTTCCTCTCGATCGGGCAACACTGGCACATGCCATAGTCGCACTCTTTCTTAGCGTTGAAATACGCAGCATCATCTAAAATAGTATGCTCTGGATGCCTAGACTTTAACGGTACAAAAAGGGAGAATTTACGCGCGGAATATTTCAACAACTCTTCGTAGGCGTTAACACCTTCTTCCGGGTATTCGAAAGAGCTGGTTCTACTGTCCTGTTCAATTATAGGCCTTATCGCCTCGTCAATAGAGTTTTCTAACAAAGAACTTTTTATAGCGGTTTCGTCGTCGAACAAAGAATTGATTGTACCCGAATCGGAGCTATATAATGAGTTTTTCCTAGAGTCTGGGTGGGGTTTCTCGTCGTCTGATGTTTTCGCGTTTGAGCTCCGCCTACTGTTTGAGCTAGATTCAAAGTTTTGATGGGGCGGTACCATGCTGCCCTTGCGTTTGGCCTGACCTGTCATCGTGATAGATTTTTTTGTGGTCGCCCATCCGAGTGAGCGTTGCACCGCCATCTTCCATTTGGTGTAGCGTGCGTCGCGGTCTGTAACAAAGAGTCGAGTATGTTATTATGAATGAATGAATGAATGATCTCAATTTTTAACATTCCTTACGGGTAAGCACTTACAGACGAAATTAATAACCTATCTCTGGTAAGAGATAGGCCTGTCTTAGTTTAGTTACCAAGCAACCGCTGTTATTTTCCGATAATTAACAGAAATAACTAAGCAACAAAGCTCTAGTAGGCCTATCTCTTGCTGAGGATAGGTTATTAATTTCGGCTGTTAGTCTTCATCTCACTTATGTTAAATGATGACAAGGTAAAAATAACCTTATTGCATTGGCTTACGCTTTATTGTCGTTCTTTTTGACTGTTCAGCGAAGGAGCGTGACTGTAACTAATTGTTCGCGCCAGAAACGCGACGGTATCATTCAACTAAAAGATACGCCGCACAAGCCGACGGCGGAGCTAGTGTGTTAATTGGACCGCGCGAACTTCTCTCAGCTCCAAGGACGTGCGGTGTGCAATTCGGGGCATGGAGTTCTCAACGATCGGCCCGCCCGTGCGTCGCGTCGTTCAGCACAAGCCGATTCGATCAGCCATTATAGAGAAATATAATTATACCATTAGCTCTCTGCTCCAGAACCTTCTAGAACTACTCGTAAATTGCCTACCGGCTGGTACACCCCTTCATAAAGTGCGTGTGCGCGTGCGTGAAATAAGCGACTTCTACCAGCTCAGCTCCATCCACGACAGTCGTGTCGTGGCTACGCCGTCAACGTCAGCTCGCCAAGTAAGTTCCAAATATCATCATTAATCATCAGCCATCCCTCCTCAGCTCCTTAATCCTTCAGCTCCCGTCGTTGTGTCGGTATTGCCTTCCTGGCAGCCGATACACTAACTATTTTATATTAAGGCGAAGGGTAAGGCACACTAGCGCCACCAATTGATAATTTGACAATTACTAACGGACCGGATCTTTTTTTAAACATTGCGTACCGTCCGACAACAGGAAAGCATCTATAGTATTTATTTCATAATTGTGCACTACTTTTTGTTGCGTGGTTTATTCAAAAAACGGGCTATCGCATTTATTCACAAACAATGGCCACTGTTGGTGTTAGCCAATGAATACAAAAACAAACCTAAAAGTAGTGCACAATTATTATATAATAGATGTTTGCCTAGTGTCGGAAGGCCCGCAATGTTTGAAAAAAAATCCATTTTAGCAGTTATCAAATGAAATCCATTAGCGGCGCTGTGTGCCTTACCCTTCGCCTTAATATGAATTATTGAAATGAAACAACTTTTACGGAGCTACTCGCGTTGCGTTTATTTTAAACATTAGTTTTAATTAATGCTGTTTCAATTCAATGTGTAGTGTTCGCGTAAACTTTTCGCGTAAACGTTTATGTTATGAGCGCTTATGAGTGCGACATTATGAAAAAATAAATTTTGCCTCAAAAATATAGATTTGTGAATGACATTGTGCTTTGATTCTGAATCCGTTGTATGAACTAGTTATTTTATCATAAACTCACCGTCATCTGTAGCGGTTGGTAGAAATGTGTCTGTTAACGTAGCGTGTTGCCGCCACTTGTCGCAGCTCCACACGCCCACCGAGTGGCCCGCCACGATGCCCACGCCCAGCGCCGACATGTCCCACGTGTGGGCTCGCACTGCCCACCAAATACCAATTTTAAAAGGTGCTAAGGCGCTTACCAGTCATTTTACATAACAGTATATATTAACTTGAAAGCTTACCATCACCACAACTTTAAGCGAAATAACAGAGATGTTGACCGTTAAAAAAATTTCAAATGCATCAAATTAAGTAAACAAAACAAACAGTTTTTTAGAAGTTTTCTGATGTAAAAGTAAATGTCTCAAAAACAAAATTATGTTACGATTTTAATTTTAATTTAAGTTTAACTGTAGTTCCAATCCTGTAATAACTCTTAGTAATAATCTTAAAAATAATTAATTAATCTTAAATTACCTCGTCTTCTAAAGCATGTCTACATGTTACTTTAAATTAAATTTGTAATAATTGTGTTGTATGCTGTAGTACATATTATAATATCTATGATTAAAGTTATATATAATTTTACGCAAAAGTTGCGAACAATTACAATTTCATAAAGTGTTTAAAAATTCCGACAAGCGGAATTCGAACCCGCACTCCATGCCATACCGTGTCAGGTGCACTACCTATGCTATTGTGGCTCTGTCCAACCCGCCGAAATTTATGTATAGTATGTCATATAGGGTATGTCATGAAGTGCGGCTTGGAATCTCGCTCGTGGATTTTTTTAACACTTTATCAAATTATAAGATCTGTCATAATACAAAATCAAGATCAACGCTATTGGGTAGTTGACTGGTTAGCTAATAGATAATCATTTTAGCAACTGTCAAAACGATTTTTTTTAATTTTTTTAATAGAAATTAATTGTATGGGAATGGTGGACTATGACGTCACTATTTTGTTCCGTTAATTCAGTGTTTATTAAAAGGGTGCCGCGCGGACACAAAACTGCGAGTTTCAAGTTTCTTATGATAGCGAGCGAGCGGCGCGTGGTAGTGGTGTGACAACGGCGCACGACTACGAATACGCACGCACACTCATATCTGTACAGAGTAGGTTGCTGATTTAATTGCAGCAATGTTTACTTTCGTAAAATCATAGGCGTTTAAGTAAAAAATAATAAAAGTCTTAATATTTTCATATTCATATTTTTTTTTATTGATAAATAAGACAACAGTGTGGCCTGCGGAATATCAATACAAACATTTTGATGTCGGATTATTGTTTCATGTGTTATATTTACAAAGTTTCTGAAGAAATAAATTTTTAGATATCATTACTTTTACGTATTGTTCATGCAGTTTCTGGGTATTTGTTTCAAATTCCGAGACAACCATGGCCTTGTGATAGGATCAAGCTAACCTACACTAGTCCTTTTAATGTATATGGCCTATTCAGCGTCTAGCACCAGTGACTTAAAAACACGTAAATTTCCAAAATCCGCACCGCACCCCTTAATAACTATTTAGGTTACAGAAATTCATGCTTAGGTCAAATAAAAAATAGGTAATTTTTTTAAAGAACTGTTACGTGAGATCATTTATTTGTTTAATGTACTGGAATTATTTGTTTTTGTTGTCAACATCCCTATTATGATATGTTGGTTACTCTAGGGGTGGTAGCTTATTGTTTAACTTATGTTAAGCTAGCTAAATAGGGTATCGAAGGACTAACGGGTCAGCCTTCTGCATATCTTACTCCGTCCTAAGGTATTATCGCCTAGAAAGGACGATGACAAAAGATTTTACAACAATATTGAACTGCGACAGTATACTCACACACTGGTATACCGATGAGGTCCGCCTGTAGCTGCATCAGCAGATCGTTGGAGGTCATTCTACCGTCCACGTGTAGTTTGGAGAGCGGCATACCGCAATCTTTGTGCATCGCCTCTAATATATCCCTTAAAAATACAAAAACCATGATCAACTAATAACACAACAAAGGTTTTCTATCCAGTGACACTGGTGTCCTTTTCCAGCAAGACAATAACTATAAATAATAATTATCATGATAATAAAGCAAAAAGATTCAAAGTAAAAAGTGTTGAATAATTTCGGCGGGCTGGTTAGAACCACGATAGCTCAATTGGAAGAGCACCTGACCCGGAATGTCAGAAGGGTGCAGGTTCAAATTCTGCTCGTGGAAATTTTTTCAACATTAGTGTTTTTTTTTATGATATTAACAGTTTTTTAATGATAATTATCAATTAAACGTGCCCAGTTAAGCAACTTCCGCAAAGGCCGGTCATCGAATGGGTGATTAAAAATTTATCATCTCAAGCACGTCCTTGCTTTGGAAAGCACGTAAAGCCGTTGGTCCCGGCTGCATCAGCAGCCGTTAACAACCACCAATACACTGTGGGCCCGCGTGGTGGTTTATGGCCCGGTCTCCCTATCCATCCATAGAGAAATCTCGTGCCCCAGCAGTGGGGACATAAATGAGCTGATGATGATGATGATGATGAATAACATAAAAAATGCCCCCGCTAATGTTAACGTTATCAAAAAATTTAAAATATATCACCGCATTTATACGCATGTGCGTGTCTTTACGCTACTCTTTTAAAGCTTTAGCGTCTTACTATTCCGTGTTTTTTCTCTTTCACTCTAATTTGAAATGAAGTTCACATGACGGTAACACGAAATAACTATTCGCAGCTTGTTCTTTGTTTATTTGTAAGACCCTTAGAGATCCTTGTAGTTACTGCATAGATTGTCTCAATATAGTTTTCATTTTGGTACCTACAATCGCCCGAATTATCATGCATTTCTTAATTTGCTATAAAAATACAACAAATAACTAACACTGTTGATAAATTATCAGATAATTATCGAGCTGTGTGATTATCTTGATAACAGTTTTTCCATACAATAAGCACTAGTTTAAAGGATATGAAATGCAGCATAAACACTGGTCACACTGTATTTTTTAAATCTCATTGAGTTGAACTCAGACTTGAGAGGACTGGGGGAGGGGGTAGACGCAAAACTCGCGGGTAACCCCAAACCCACCAGTATGCAGACTTATGCATTTAAAAGAATTGAGATAAAAGAATTGATATCAATTTTATAAAAAATGACTTACCTAGTCTGAAAGCACACAGCTTCTAAAGCAGCTCTTATAATGTGATTTTTAGTTGTGAACGACGTCAGCCCACATATAATACTGAAAGAAAATAAATTTCAAAATTATGATCTATTCTAATATTATAAAGAGGAAAGCTTTGTATTTTTGTATGTATGTTTGCAACGAATAAACTCAAAAACTACTGGATCGATTTTAAAAATTCTTTCACCATTAGAATGCTACATTAGCGCTGAGTAACATAGGCTATATAAAAAAAATGCGTAAGCTAGTGTAAAATAAAATGAGAGTTAAATTCTTAAGTGTTTGTGTTCGCGTAAATTTAAAACAATAATTAATGTTAGAAGCATTGTCGTGTTCCGACAGTTAGATATAGTAAGGTGCCCTTCTCCTTATCATCACTTAACATCAGGTGAGATGAAGGATCAGAGTTTGTAAAAACTTCGAAGTTTTAATATTTCCAAACCTATAAATTATCTATTAATTACTAACAGTCTATGGAATTAATCCCAAATAATAGGATATTTTTGGTAAGTGTTTTTTTTATTATTATTATTTGTAATATGTTTTTTTTCTCCGTTAGAAGTCGGTTTTCTCTATAATTAGAGGTACAAACCTACTATAGTATGGGGTTATTTCAGAATCTTCCAGTTGCATGAACTTCCTCACAATTCGCTAAGTATTAAGAATAGTTGCTTTCTGTAATGTGTTTATTGTATTCTCTCACAGGTCTATTATTTTCAGGTTTCTTTTAATATTTTTAAGTATTACACCGGTGTGGTAAAGATGACAATGGGTACTATATACATTTTTCCTTGTTTCCTATTGTTATTATTATCTATATAAATAAAAATGAATGTTGCTAAGCTCAAAACTCGAGAATGGCTGGACCGTTTTCGCAATTTTTTACCATTGAAAATGGTTATCAGATGCAAAAAAAACTGACTTAAGAAAAAATAAGAAAAGGGTCCTAGAGTATTAGTTTAGCTACAAAATGGCGAAATTTTGAAAATCGGTAAATAATTATGACCTGTAGGCGGTCCCTTTAAATTTGGTATTGTAGAAAAACGGGTGTAGCTTCTTAGATTATTGACCGATCGTCATGGTAATGGTGTTAAAAGAACTTGAATGCACTTCTCGCCTGCATCTTTTAACACCATTACATTATTTAAAATAAAATGTTTTTTTTTTTCGTAAATTGTTGTATTCATTTTCAATGTTCCGATTCGCGAAATCTGTGAATTTTTTTTGTATGTTCACGGAAAACTTTAATACCTAAAGAAAAAAAATTAAAGAGAAAAAAATATAAAAATTGTGCAATACTCGAGAATGGCTGGACCGAAATGTGGCAAATTTTTTTTTGTATGTCCCATAAGGCATACGGAAAATTTTAATACTTAAAGAAAAATAAAAAAGATAAAAAAGATAAATTGCGTGGAACTGTCAAAGCGGTACGAAGTCTGCCGGGTCAGCAAGTTATTAATACAACCACCTACATTTAATCTAACTACAGACATCTACGGACCCACTACATTTTTTATACAGTTTGTAGATTCCGGACACTGACGAGCTAGCACCTGACGGTTCTTCGTAGAACTAAAGACAATGTAAAAACGCTCTTAACCTCAAAGGAATAAGAGCCACTCACCCTCTAGCGTCCTTCCTCCAGTACGGCGCATACAGGCCACTGAAGGCGGGCACAAAGTACACGTCGCCCGTGGAGAACACCTGCCCTGCTATGTGCTCGGTGTCCTTCGTTATGTCTTTTATCAGCTTCAGGTTGTCGCGTAGGAACTTCATAGCACCGCCGGCTACCGCTATCGAGCCTGTGGAAGAGAGAATACATCAAAATTATAAATATAAACAACCTTCAATGCAGCTATCGTGCGTACTCGTACATGTTCGTGCGAGTCAAATTTGTACGCATCAAAAATGCGGTTGGCCTAAGGGCCAGCTACAATAGCTACAACGGAATAAGAGTAAAAACTAGTTAAAAGAGTATACGTATTAATGCTAGTGAATGTACATAAGATGCGAGTAACCGGAGAATCGGGATGTTTTATGCGTATTCGTGCATATTCGTACGTATTCGTGCATGTCAAATTTGTAAGAAAACGCATCCAAAATGCGGTTGGCCTTAAGGCCAGCTACAACAGCTACAACGGAATAAGAGTAAAAACTAGTCAAGAGTATACGTGTTAATGCTAGTGACTGTACATAGTATGCGAGCAATCGGAGAATCGTGATGTTTTATGCGTATTCGTGCGTATTCGTGCAAGTCAAATTTGTACGAAAACGCATCCAAAATGCAGTTGGCCTAAGGTTTATTATTAAATCCTTTATTTTGCAGATAAAAGACAATATTTAGATCGACCAGGCGTTTATGTTGTTGTAAATTAAATTCTAAAAGTAACTATTTAAACTATCATGGTCACTTGCAATAGAGTAATTATTAACTATTATTCCTCATCCTCATCAGCTAATTTTTATGTCCCCACTGCTGGGGCACGAGCCTTCCCTGTGGATGGATAAGGAGAACGGGCCATAAACCACCACGCGGACCTAGTGCGGATTGGTGGTTGTTAACGACTGCTAATGCAGCCGGGACCAACGGCTTTACGTGCCTTCCGAAGCACGGAGGAGCTCGAGATGATAAACTTTTGGTCACCCATCCGATGACCGGCCTTTGCGAAAGTTGCTTAACCTCAGCACATTATAAATTATTTATTGAGTTTTACAACCCTCAGATAAGGTCGCGTCTGGAATCCAGTGATTAGTCTTGTTAAAAACCGCAAAAACAACAATAAAGCCGTTTCGCGTTCCGATACTGTGAGTGTAGTGTGTCGTGAGCAATTTCCAGTGAATAGTGACTTAGAAACCGGTGGTACGGGCATCGAGCGCAAAAAAAGACTAAGGAAGAGGGTAGATCGTTTTGTCAGCTCATAAAAAACTCACCCGCATTAACTTCAGTAACTCCGTGATCATGGCGCATGCAACTGTGCCGAAATATCGGATACTCATCTATACTAATATTATAAAGAGGAAACCCTTGTATTTTTGGATTTATGTATGCAACGAATTAACTCAAAAACTACTGGACCGATTTAAAAAATTCTTTCACCATTAAAATGCTACATTAGCGCTGAGTAACATAGGCTATATTAAAAAAAAACATAATATATAAAATACCTACTAAAAACGACAACTTAATTTTCCAATACAAAATCATTTGTTTGTTTTGTTGTCATGGAAACCATTGATATATATTTAACTCAATAATGGAAACTGTCAAAGCGGTACGAAGTCCGCCGGGTCAGCCAGTAAATAATAAACATGGTAGGAATCCCGTTAATAATTCTAGGGCCGGCAGACTAAAGCACATAAGTCAAAAATGGCAACTTTACAGGAATCAAAATTAGTCCTTAAATAAATGAGAAGGTGAAAATGTACAACCCTTTTTTAAGCGATATACGCTTCTGTTGAACTTATGTTAGATTTTTATCTTTATGACAGTTCTGTGAATAGACTTGTGCACAATAAAAATAAAAAGATTTTTGTGACTTATGTGCTTTAGTCTGCCGGCCCTACAATTACTCTATCTAAAAGCATCATTTTAGGGTACATCTTTATAATACTTTAAGGGCTGTTTTAACACCCTGTCGAGCTAAAACAGACGTTACACAAGATATATAAGGTCACTTTTTATCGACTGCAAATATTTTGACAAAACGTCTAATTATATCACAGAAATAAGGCATTTAAAAAAAAAATCAGGCTAGTTTTTTTTTACTTTTCCTGACACAAAAATTGTAATATTTTTAAGAACGGCCTCTCTGTCGGCTCTTTTGAATGAAACTAGGGGCACATGTAAGCGGTAAAGGCATTGCGGCCTCTCTGTTTCGGCTCCTTTGAATTGAAACTACCGAAAGTGCTTTATTTTTCTTTTTAATAGAATTGTTTCTTTTGGCGTTTTTCTTGCAAACTAGCGTATAAAAATTTAAGGTTTTTTCATAAAAAATAGTTTATATTATGTTGTTGAATTTATCCTCAAAATATTTGCAGTTAACAAAATGTGACCTTATATACAAAGGTTAAAGGTAAACTAACCTTCCAATGCGTACACAGCTGGCGCGTTAGGCCCCAGTTTGTACGCCACCGTGGTGAGCAAGCCATGCGTAGACTGCACGCGGCGGGTGCCGGTGTTGTATAGCAGGAAGCAACCGCTTCGGTAGGTGTTCTTCGCCTGGCCAGCTAGGAGGCAGTTCTGACCTACTAGCGCTGATTGCTGGTTGCCTAGTATCTATGGAAAAATATAGATTATGATTATTGTGATTATTTACATATAAATTCACGCAAATATTGTTGCGATTAAATTACAATTTGAAAAAAGACAAACACTATCTATATATTAATACGTGAAGCAAAAACTTTGTACCCGTTTTTATGAAAATTGCGCGGACGGAGGAGTATGAAATTTCGCACACTTATAGTTTATATAGAGAAGGTTATCCGAATGTTAATTTTTTTTTTAATTATGCATAAAAAAACATTAAATGAACAAAAACAACATTACACACACTACCATGTATTTGACACACACGTATTGTTTGTCTTTATTGCGGCCGACATCTGTCAATGCCAATCCAAACTCACATTCTATCTTTTTAATTTATACGCTAGTTTTCAAGAAAAACGCCAAAAGACATTTCGATTAAAAAGAAAAATAAAGCACTTTCGGTAGTTTCAATTTAAATGAGCCGAAACAGAGAGGCCGCAATGCCTTCACCGCTAACACGTGCCCGTAGTTTCATTAAAAGGAGCCGAAAGAGGCCGCTCTTAAAAATATTACAATTTTTTTTTTTAATGCTAGGGCCTTATTACTTTGGTATAATTAGATGTTTTGTCAAAATATTTGCAGTTGATAAAATGTGACCTTATATAGTTTAGAGACTTACCCCCGATATTCTTATTCCGTCCAAGATTGAGCGGTCCTTGACCACACCGTACACCTCCGAACTACTGAGTATTTGCGGTAAGCAGTCGCGATGGATTCCAAATAATCTGCAATTAATTATATGAAGCTCATGAATGTTCGCATTTCCGCAGTCTCATTGATACAATTAGATAAACCATGATTTGCTAATTTTAAATTCGAATGTTATGCAGTGGTTAACGCGCCCGGTCTTCGATTGCTACGGTTAATCAACTTTCGCATAGACCGGTCATCGGATGGGTGACCAAAAATATATCATCTCGAGCTCCTCCGTGCTTCAGAAAGCACGTAAAGCCGTTGGTCCCGGCTGCATTAGCAGTTGTTAACAACCTCCAATCCGCACTGGGCCCGCGTGGTGGTTTATGGCCCGTTCTCCCTATCCATCCATAGGGACGGCTCGCACCCCAGCAATGGGGACATAAAATGAGCGTGATGATGATGATGATGATGAAATTTGAATATTTTTTATAATACAATTGTCTTTATTCAGTCTCGGAGATAACAAATTTTGGTAAAGATTCTATCACTTTGTACCTAAGCACTTGTATTAAGAGATTTTGCTCTTCTATAACAATTATGGTATACGAAATATATCTCCAGGGTCATTATAACAAAAACATATTTATAAGAGATAATTGTTTTTTTTATTACCGAACTTCTATAGAAATATATTCTAGAAGTACTTAACTATAAAAAATCAATCAATCTCATGACTTTACAAAAAATGTGTATGTAAATCAACTTGACTGTGTTGTTGTTGTTGGGACCGAAAGGTGTGGAAAAAGTGTGGGGAGGCCTTTGCCCAGGAGTGGGACAGCTATGGCTGATATAATAATAATAATAATAATAATAATAATTGCGCACTTCTCGATTGAAGGCTCTTCAAAAAATTCGAATAAAACAAAATAAAAATATAAAATGACTTATTAAACGGGCCCTGCGAGGGCATTTCAATATTAACCCAAACTATTGTATTCTATAATTTTGTATGAAATTAAAAACTTGCCTTACCTGCATAGCATAGGGTCCCAATTAAGCGTTTCCAAATTCATGAGCAGAGTTCTTGAGGCATTTGTCACATCTGTTATGTGTAAGCCTCCTTGGGGGCCGCCCGTTAAGTTCTGTAATGAAAACTTTAGCTTAGACCACAAGGTACATCGCACACTAAGTACACACACACGCCTGCTCAACAGACTACGACAAACTATCAAACCTCATTAGACTTTAAACTTTATGTATATGACATAAGGTTGAACATTCATTAAAGAAAATTGACAATTTTGAATAGGTTGCAGGCGTCTGTACATGCACGATTTTCTTTTTAAAGTGTGCCTTTGGCCTCTGACTTTCTTTACAGCGTCACCGGACTTGTTTAAGGGCGCGAGAAACTTAACGGATTTTTTTTTCCTTTTAGTTGATGGATTCGTGCGATTTGCACATTTAGCCAGTGTCAAAGTAATTTTTCTTACAAGTTAGTAACACATAAATAAACAATATTTCCTTCCTGTATGATGATGATGAATGAGAAATGAGAAATTATATACCCCCCAACCCTTCGAGTATCTCAGTAAAGATGTGGGGCTTTACTAAGTCCTCGGGCGGACTTCTTGAGAGAATTTGAAAAGTGACGTTGCACTGTTTTGTTTCATTTGCCAACACTCATGCACACTCACGAACACGCGGTTAATAATCCACCATTATTTCACATTAATATTCGACATATCACAAATTTTAGAAAATAAAACAAAACCGCAGACATGACTCTTCACTTTCCCGCCAAGAAGTCCCTCAGAAAGTTTCTAGATGAAATGGCATCACGCAAGCGTTTCTCCGTTCCTTACTGATTCTCCGAGGAGTTTTGATCGAAAAGGGACGCACAATTAGCTCGCAGCTAGTGTGCAATACCATAGAAGTCAGAGGACTGGGACGTATCATGCGTATTAGTAAATGAAAATAATTTATTTGTATTACAAAATAAATATTTGGTCAGCAAAATTATTATTTGGTCAGCAGAATTACACAATCGGTCAGCATAAGAAATCCTTACTGTTGGTTAGGTTAAGTTAACTTTTTTTCCCGAGCGAAGCGCAGCGTAGCGAGGGCCAGTCACGAAAGGGGGGAGCGGCATAAGACTAGTGTTCAGAATGATATAAGTTGCAGACTGATTTAGAAATATTTGCTGACCATAAATTGCTGCCCAACTAGCATTTTTTGGCTAACAAAAATACGAATACTTTGCTAACCGTTTAAATAACACCCTTAGTAAATGTTCGTACGAAAACGCATCCAAAGTGCGGCCGGCCTAATGAACCGATAGCGTAGTAGAGTATGCGAAAGTCGCTGATATGCGATATTAAGATAATAAGGTATTCTCTTCTACTGTTACATGGAATGGCGGTCAGGTTGGTTTTGCGGTAAACAAATCAGACATGGTCGTATATACTAGCCAATCAAGTTACCTAAACGATTCAAGAGTCGATAAAAAAACTACCCTAACTCACCCAATTGATTAAAAGTAGTTAAAAACTCCTAACTTACTCGAACGATTTATGAATCGATAAAAACTACCTTTACTGTTCAAGAGTCAATAAAAATCTACCCTTACTGTTCAAGAGTCGATATAAAAACTACCACTACTGTTCAAGAGTCGATAAAAAACTACCCTAACGATCCAAGAGTCTCTTGTCCCTGCTCGCGCGCCTTACCGCCTTCACGTTGTCCTTCAGCCAGCGCATCTACAGCACGCTGAAGTACGGGCTGATGAGCAGACCGCACACGTTCTTTAGGTAGTTCTTGTTTCTGTCCGGTACTTTCACTAGAATTGCGTTGCTTGATAATAAAACTAAAGAGAAAAAAAAACTAAGTCGATAATAAAACTACTCTAACTTTGTTTTCACGCTGCACCAGTTTCCGTCGCATCTGGATTCCATATTCACTTAACATCAGGAGAAATGGAGTCATTTGTTGTGCTACATATAAAAAAAAACATACCCAAACGAACCAAGAGTCAATAAAGCTGACCAAAGATCAAGAGTCGATAAAAGCTACCTTAACGTGTCTAAATATACCAAGAGTCTAATAAAACTGACCTACCTTTTCAAGTCTATAAAAACTCCTAACTTACTTAAACGATTTATGAATCGATAAAAACTACTCTTACTGTCCTAGAACCGATATAAAACTACCCTAACCGTCTAAAAGTCGATATAAAACTAACCCTACTGTAAACAGTTATTTACCGTTTTTTACCGAGTCTTAAAAGAAATCGGTAAAAAACTACCATAACTGTTTAAGAGTCGTTAAAAAAATACCATTACTGTCCAAGAGTCAGTAAGAAACTACCATTACTGTCCAAGAGTCGACAAAAACTCACCCAAACGATCCAAGAGTCGACAGTGCCGAACAGCAGCCTTTTGTCCCTGCTCGCGCGCCTCACCGCCTTCACGTTATCCTTCAGCCAGCGCATCTTCAGCGCGCTAAAGTACGGGCTGATGGGCAGACCGCACACGTTCTTTAGGTAGTTCTTGTTTCTGTCCGGTACTTTCGCTAGGATCGCGTCGACGGTGGAGTCTGTTCTTATGTCGTTCCATCCTAAAGGAAAACGGTACAATCATATTCGTTATTACCAATTATAGTAAACAAAATATATAGGTGTTTTTAACGAACAGAATTAAAACGTAAGTTTCTATGCTCATTTGAAAAAGCCTTACCTTGACTTACGTTTCAATTTCGTTTATTTTGAACAAAGGATTGACTTAATTCATTTTATTTTTATTGTTATTGTAAAAAATATTTTGCGTTCGTAGGACGGATTTGGCAATAAGCAGACGAAAGGTTAAAATAAAAATAAACACAAAATATTACTTATTTATTAAATGCATGATAAGTATCAATCTACACCTATATGTTTACACCAAGTCAACCACACAATACATTAATAAGTTACTAACTGTGAGGAGTTAACAAACCTCTTGACATTGTCATGTCGTCGTGACATTGAAAACAAATAACGCTCGCCTGTGGTTTTTTTATTACTATAACAATGTGCAAAATAGCATAACCAGTATGCTCGTGTTAATTATTCAGTTATTCACACACTCACTCTTTTGTTAGCTCGTCTTGAAGCATTAAACAACAATGTCATCACATCACATCACACATCACCTGCTCATTTAATGTCCCCACTGCTGGGGCACGAGCCTTTCCCATGAATGAAAACACTTATTGAATGATTGAACATTTATTGAAGAAATTTGATAGTTTTGATAGTCTAATTAAGTAACTTTCGCAAAGGCCGGTCATCGGATGGGTGACCAAAAAGTATCATCTTGAGCTCCTCCGTGCTTCGGAAAGCACGTAAAGCCGTTGGTCCCGGCTGAATTAACAGTCGTAGCACCAACCCGCACTGGGCCCGCGTGGTGGTTTATGGCCTGTTCTCCCTATCCATCCATAGGGAAGGCTCGTGCCCCAGCATTGGGGACATAAAATGAGCTGATGATGATGATGATGATAGTCTTATGCTATAGCTATCTTTGCTCAGTAGTGGGATCGTATATAGGCAATTCACATTATTTGCTTTTATAGATGTATGCAAATTCCAAAAGAAATCGGTAGAGTAATATCATATTATACTTTGAAATATTAGAGTAGAGAGTAATTACAAACGGAATCATTACCATGTTAATATCCCATGAATATTATAAATGCGAAAGTTTGTGTGTATGTGTGTATATTTGTTGCTTTTTCACATTGCAACGGATGGATGGATTTGGATGAAATTCGGCATACAGAGAGATTAACACACGAATATTATAAATGCGAAAGTTTGTGTGTATGTGTGTATATTTGTTGCTTCTTCACGCTGCAACGGATGGATGGATTTGGATGAAATTCGGCATACAGATAGATTAACACATATGATACTTTTTGTCCCGATATTCCCACGGGAACGGGAACCAGGCGGGTGAAAATGCGGGCGGCCGCTAGTAAGAAATACTTTGAGATATTACCTATAGCTGCATGCAACGGTTCCCCGGTGTATTTGTCCCATGCTATCGTCGTCTCCCTCTGGTTTGTGATTCCTAATGTTACCAAATCATCTTTGGTGTAGCCTGTAAATACAAGAACACTACTGAAGTTTTATTTTTCATATTTTACGGGGAAGCACTTGGCATGACGGCATTCATCTCACCTATGTTAAGTGATGATAAGGCTGAAGGTGAATGCGCACTTCACTTAGAATCCTCAACTACTGAGGCGCTGGCTAATCTTATCTTATCTTATCTCTAACTGTTGGAACACAACATTGTTACTTAACATTGATGTTATGGTGACATATTTTAAGAAAACGACTTTTACGGATTTACTAGCGTTTAATTTTTATCCTTGATTTATCCTGACCCTTTGCAAGGTCCGTGGTCACAGGACTCCCTGTCACGGGTTCTGTCTCACAGTGATCACGACCCTGCAAAGGCTTCGAAACGTAAGGATAAAATCAACGTATACACAAACGCGATTTTATATTATATCCTTTATTGTACATTAAAATTACAGTATAATTACATTATAGAAAACATAGACAAGGGTGAGCTTATCTCTTCCAGCCAACCCTAGTTGTAGTTAGAAAAGAAAGTCTGCGGGACCAATTGTCGACTATAACGTAAATAAATACCTAAACCTAAAAATAAATAAATAATAACAATACCTAATAATAAATAAATAGGTATTTAAACTAATTATATAATTATTCGTAAAAGCTGTTTCATTTCCATGTGTAGTTTGCGTTAACTTCAGAAAACAATATATTTTAATAAGATTCTTGAAGCTGCAACTTATGCTGAGAGGAGTCCAGTTCGTCGTAGCATTTTAATTTTAACTTTATGTTTTTGTTTTATTGTTAGAACCTAAGCCTGCTACGCCGAATAAATCTTTTTGAATTTGAATTTGAATTAAGGCGCTCGGGTCCTGTTCGATTCCCAGTCCGTGCGAAGTGTTTCGGATTTTTCGATACAAGCATAGCCTAGGTTTGTGATCACTAACCCGCATTTGGCAAGCGTGGTGATTAAGCCAATAACCCATCAATTGTAGCGATGACTTGATTTCAATGATGGAGGCCTTTCCCAGCAGTGGGACAGAGTATAGGCTATTTCACTTAGATACGACAGACGGGCTCAATTCAAACTCTATTACCAACCAAACCGGATACACATATGTACCCCTCTCTGGGCATATAGAGCTTGCAAGAATAGACCATGGAGACGGTAAACAGCCTACTAAACACGACTTTAAAGTTTATACTGACACCCCCCACCAACCGTCAAACACAAGGGACCATCTGCGTCAGGTCATAACGCCAGATCAGGACGCGCCAGAGCGCATTCTTCATCCGGTACTAAGACTAGTGTCTCGAGCGAGTTGCCACGTGGACACGTGTGAAGAAATAAAAGGAACTAACCTAATTCAGATAGTTGTCCTATAGCTCGCTCGGCGCAGGTGTTTATGTGCCTCATAATCTCCAAAGGATCCTGTTCCCACCATCCTTCGTGGGGCTGCACTTCAGTTTTGTCTAGCTGGTACGCCGCGAGCTCTTCTGTACGCTCCGCTTCGTATATCTGTAACAATAAAGCAAGCAACACATCATCGCCAGCTCATTTCATGTCCCCACTGCTGGGGGACGAGCCATCTCTATGGATTTTCACACCACAGGGAAACCGGGCAAGAAATCACCACGCGAGCCCGGTGCGGTGGTTGTTAACGTCTACTAATCAGGGCTTGATACCGGTACCAATAATACCGGTAAATACCGGTATTTTTCATTACGATACCTCGGTATCGGTACCTTAAGGAATACCGGTATTTGACCTTCAATTAACAGTATCAATATACCATTATTTATCGGTATTTACCGGTATTTTTGGTACCGGCATCAAGCCCCGGCACCACCCCGGACTCGATTACTATACTCTTTCGCTCGCACTTATTCCATATTTATTATTAGATTATTATCCCATTGCATATTATTATCCCCGGTTTCAACTAAGGGGGCTTAGTTAAAACCGGGGATCAATTAGGTACGTAGTGACTAACCATGCACACCCGCCGATCATTATGGCACTTATAAGTGCGGATTTGTTCTGTCGCAGGTCGGCGCACTTGTCCTCGGGCACCTCCGCCAGGCAGGTAAACGCCTATTTGCTCTCAGTATTAGAACACCCACATTATACCGATCAAATGGTCAATACCTATATAACCGATACCGGTACCAACTCGAGTATCGGTACTGTATCAAGTTAATTGAAAACGGTATCTGTAAAGTACCGGTATATTAATACCGGTACCAACTAAAGTACCGGTACTATATCAAGGTCTGGATTACCGGCATCTGAAAATACCGGTATTCTAAGCCCTGCTGCTAATGCAGCCGGGTCCAAAGGCTTTACGTGCTTTTTGAAGCACGAAGGAGCTCGACATGATACATTTTTGGTCACTTATTCGATGACCGGCCTTTACGAGAGGTGAGCAGTCGCAGACCGGGCGCGTTGACCACTGCTGCGCCATCGAGCTCCAATGGAGCTCGAGCAGTCTACATTCCATAATTATATTTTAAAATGTTAAAATAAATGTTCAAATAATTTTTTAACGCAAATTTTGTTGCTAACAAATTATAAAAACACACCAGCCCGCTGAACTTAATTAATACCGTAATTTGAACATTTATAAATAGCTTGCTTACTTCTTAACTGATCTTTAATATTTGTAAAAATATTATGACCGGATGTTAGTGACGGTAGTTGTTGACATTGAATGGGCGCCTTTGGCTTTCAAAGTAAAAAGTGTTGAATAATTTCGGCGGGCTGGTTAGAACCACGATATCTCAATTGGAAAAGCACCTGACCCGGAATGTCAGAAGGGTGCAGGTTCAAATCCTGCTCGTGGAAATTTTTTCAACATTTGTGTTTTTATGTTAAAATAATTAAGTTTTCTTTACCCACTACGCTGACTCAATACGAGTTGAGTCAGCGTGAGAATAAAGATAAAAAACACAAAGAGCATAAAGATAAAAAGCATAATAATTATTCATAAAGACAAACATAACTTGTTTTAAAACCACACATCTCAAAGTTCAGCGTTAAGACTGTTTTAATAATTAATGAGACAAAGTCCGAAACGTTATCGGTTGCTGCACAAAATATAGGTACCAAACAACTATAAATGTCGTAACGGTCATTAACATTTTTTATCTTTAAACAACATGATGTTAAATTTTTGATGTGCTGCTCTCCGGAGTCACCGCTTCACTGTCTCAAGTATTCCATCGCGCACTAAGAAATTTGGTGACTCGTTTTTTTGTCGCACCTCCAAAACATGGAATAGTTTGCCAGCACACATTTTCCCTCCTTCCTATGATATGGGGTCCTTCAAACGAGGCGTGAAGAGGCACCTGGTGGGCCGGCAGACTGAGGATAACCGATGCTGCGATGTTTTCACGCTGCACCAGTTGTCGTCGCATCTGGGTTCCATATTCACTTCATTCACTTCACTCACATCAGGCGAATTGGAGTCATTTGCCGTGCTACCAATTACCTAATCTGTAGTGAAACGTAAAAAAAAAAAATTTTTTTCCTTTTAAAAAACCTTTTAACAGGTTAACCGCTGCCGGGCCCAGACACAATAGAAATTCAATTGTTTGTCGGTCAAATGGCGCTTAAAGTGTTAAAAACAATTTGAGCGTAGTCGTGGCATTGTACATTGTACATTGTACTGCACATCAGACTATACAAAACTGTCAAATTTCTTCAATGTGTAAGAGATAACGTTCAAAGTCATTGTGGAAATTTGAAAGTCTGTGGTTGTGTACTTAGCATTTCGCTATCATTTGCCGCTAAAACAAAAGTCGTGAAAGTCAAATTATTTATTTAACGTGGTGCTGCGCGGAATTTCGAAAATTTACGTGTTTTTAAGTCACTGGTGCTAGGCGCTGAATAGGTCATATACATTTAAAGGACTAGTGTAGGTTAGCTTGATCATTTCACAAGACCATGGTTGTCTTGGAATTTGAAATAAATACCCGGAAACTGCATAAACAATACGTAAAAGTAATGATATTTAAAAACTCATTTCTTCAGAAATTTGTACCTAAATATAGCAAAAATGAAACAATGATCCTACATCAAAATGTTTGTATTGATATTCCGCAGGCCACTGTTGTCTTATTTTTCAATTAAAAAATATGAATATAAAAATATTAAGATTTTTATTATTTTTTACCCAAACGCCTATGATTTTACGAAAGTAAACATTGCTCTAATTAAATCACCAGCCTACTCTGTACAGATATTAGTGTGCGTGCGTATTCGTAGTTGTGCGCCGTTGTCACACCACTGCCACGCGCCGCTCGATCGCTATAATAAAGAAACTTGAAACTCGCAGTTTTGCGTCCGCGCTGCACCCCCTAATAAAAAATCCATATAATAGTAAACTAAAATTTACACAAATATGAAACTGCAATTGCCCGAAAGCGGGCGGGACGGTGCATGCGTACTGATAAAACTTATTCGTTTGATAAAGTATTACTTAGAGCCACCGCAGACATGCTACTTTTAGCACCGGCGATCGGCGATATAGCCGCTTTTTAGAAGCTGAATGCAGCGACCACACATTCCACACCGCACACTTAAAAACGCCAAACACGGCGATTGAGTCGCTTTTCGGAAGCTCGACACAGCTTCTGAACGTTACACTCCTCACAAATTCGGATGCCCGGTCGCATCGATTTGCATCGAGTTGCCGATCCAGCATCGGAGCAGCCGCTAAATCGCGCGATTCCGATACCGCGTCCGAACCGAACGCATAAAGTCGCGAAATCGCGATGCTGCATTGATAAGAATCTCACGATTTTACTGCGATCGAACGCAGAGAGTCGCCAAAACGTGATTCAGCATCGATACAGTCGCAAAATCGCCGATCGCCGATGCCAAAAGTAGCATGTCTGCGGGGGCGCTTAGATAACCATTTTAAAAATGTATTGTCATCATGACTTTTCTTTTTATACAGGTGACATTTTAGCTTGATTGTGTAATACTTCATCAGAAGGATAAATTTTATCCGACGATTGAAAAATCAGCCCTTAGCGGAATTAACACTACATATTAATTCAATTTAATTTTTGTGTGCCATGGATTTCCGAATGAAAGTAACGCCTGATTCCATCAGGATTAACCATCAGTTCGGATCATCAGTTGGGACAACCTTCGATCGAGAAGAACTGGCAAGAAAATCAAGAGGCATTTTTACATTTTAGCCTGGTATTGCTCCTAGGGGGCTTTTTTGATATAACAGTCTGCAAACGAGCAGGCGGGCCGCCTGATGATGAGCGGTCACGCCGCCCGTGGACATCAGCAACATCAGAGGTGTTGCTTTTGTGTTGCCAACCTGAGAAAAACTTACGAAAAACCTCTTTACACCCAAAGAGTCCATGCTGTAGCTCAATGGGAAAACTTCGGATAGCAGTTCAATCACAGTTTGATGGTACGAGGAATAAACCTCCTCTGAACGCGAACCGTTCGAGAGAACAGCGGCTCCACGAATTGTCACATCCAGTCAGTTTTGAGCTTAACTCTACCACCAGCTGTGTTTATAGTATAGTAACCTTTTCAGACGATTTTGAAGGTTAAAACCACACAAATAATTAAATACCCGGATAAGCCCGTCTTATCACACTTTATCGGCAGCCATGTTTGCCGCTTATCATGCTTGTCGACCGATGACCTCATTTAATGGCGATGTAACCTTATGATATCGGTGATCAAAAGTCTTGGTGCATGTCTGGTGGGACGAAACGAACAAACGAACTTAGGTTATGGGCTTATTTGCAGGGGAGAAGGGTGTTTGCATGGTACATCCAAGCTTTATAAACGAACTAGCTAACCCAGCGGACTTCGCACCGCTTTGACAGTTTCCATCATTGAGTTAAATATATATCAATGGTTTTCATGACAACAAAACAAACAAATCATTTTGTATTGGAAAATTAAATTGTCGTTTTTAGTATTTTATTGAATACATTTTTTTTATATAGCCTATGTAACTCAACGCTTATGTAGCATTTTAATGGTGAAAGAATTTTTTAAATCAGTCCAGTAGTTTTTGAGTTTATTCGTTTTAAACATGCATACAATTATTAATATAAAGTATAGATTAAAGAAATTAAAGAGAAGGCGAACGTCGTGTCTTTTAATAAGTAAAAGAATTAGCTTGGGACATAGACGAATGAAAAGTGCTACGCCGACAAGAACGTCGTACGTAGCTAGAAAATAAGGAGACCCCAAAAGGTAAGCTTTTACCGCGCTCGTATGTATGTACATACATACATACATACATACATACATACATACATACATACATACATGCATACATACATACATACATACATACATACATACATACAAAATACAAAGGTTTCCTCTTTATAATATTAGTATAAATAGTATAGATAAGTTAGCGGAATTAAAACTACACATTATCTAAATTTAAAATATATTTTTGTATAAAATAAAAGGCAAATATTTCAATATAATCTGGAAGGACTTACCACAAATCTGACAGTCTTGGTTCCATCGTCTATGACTCCAATGAGTGGCCTTTTTGCGTCGTCTTTGACGGGCATATCGCCTTCTGTAACAAGTGAATAACAAAAATGCTTAAACGAAATAAGACCTTTTGTTTTCATTCTATTTCATTTTTTAATTCGACTAATTCACCTGGGTCACCAGACCTAGTGCCAGATCTACCAACTCTCTGTGGTCTAGTGGTTAGAACACCGGTCTAAGCTTGTTTTAAGTCCGAATGGTTGCCTATCATATTTTTTCATATTTTTACACAATACTAGCTGACCGGCGGACTTCGAACCGCTTTGACAGTTTCCGTGGCAACAAAACAAACAAATCATTCGTCCGCTTAAGAACACCTGTGTCCCATGATGGACCCCTATAACAGCGCCACCTACCGGGTCCAATTGTAAATCTAAACCATTCTCGAATCCACTTGAACACACACAGAAAATATCATCCACATCGGTCCAGCCGTTTAGGAGTTCAATAACATACACACGCACAGAAGATTTATATTCATAAAGATAAATCATCAATACGTGTGTTGTCACTAAACTCCTCCTATACGGCTTAGATGAAATATTTTGTGTGTTTTGAGTGGGTCTCTGGATAGTTTCGATTCACAATTCGGCTGCCCCATTTCAAAACATAGTAAGGAACATTTTTTGTAAAAAGAGGTTTTTGCATTAATCTTCCAAATATTGTAAGTCCCTACACAATACAAAAATACCAGCATTGATATCTAAGATATAAACATAGATATTGAAACAAATATATATAATATATAAAATAAAAAATAAAAATAATATAAAATAAAATATGTAATATACACATAAATCAATACATCAATAACATTTCATGTTTCGTATTTTATATATTATACAACCCAAAGATTTTTTCTTACCCAAGATAAATATTTTTCGAAGGCTAACCTATTTTACGTTTATACGCTCTCCTGTAAAATTTGCTATTAGGTCCTTACTAGGTTTTGAAATGGGGCAGCCGAATTGGACCCGGTAGGTGGCGCTGCGATAGGGGTCCATTTTAGGATAGGGGTGTTCTTAAACGGACGAAGTCGCAAGCAGGCCAGTAGTCATATATATGTAAATATGTCGCCAAACTTTAATGTGAGTAGCATAGCATCTTTATCTTTCGAAAGTGAAGGTCTCTACTCTGCCCATTTATAAATAAATAAATAAAATAAATGTTTCCCACACTCACACCAATTATCTAGCCCCAAGAAAAGCTTCCTTAAGAAACTCGTTATATGGTTAACTAGACAACGGATAAACATACTTAATATACTTAAATACATACTTATTATACATAGGAAACACCCAGACCCGAAACAATATAGAAAAACAGGTATTTCTAAATTGATCCGACCGGGGATCGAACCCGGGACCTCTGAGATAGCGACACCATGAAAACCGGTGTGCAAGCCACTCGACCAAGGAGGTCGTTATCATACCATGACCGTGCTAGGAACGTGTCAGACACGGAAAGTAACACGACACAGAATACTATGCCCACTAAAAGTTATCAGTAGCATATTATTAGTTGTAAAATTACTGTGTATTATGAGAATTTTTTTATTTTATTATTGGGTCCATATTGGCTTACCTAAAGTTTTTTACTCGAAATTGTTATTCCCACCGATTTGTAATCCGAATAATAAAAAAAAAAAAAAAAAATTTGTTTACGCTCACACCAATTATCTAGCCCAAGATAAGCTTCTATTGAAACTCGTTAATATGGTTAAATTAGATAACGGATAAATATACATAAACATAGAAAAACACCCAGACCCGAAATCAATTCAGAAAATAGTTTTCTCTAAATTGACTCGACCGGGAATTGAACCCGGGACCTCAGAGATGGCGCGACGCCAGACCCAGCGCGCTAACCACTCGACCACGGAGGTCGTCAAATCACTCTTCCTAAAAATTTTCTTCCTAAAGTTTTTATTCATACAATTTGTAGTACTACAGACGATGTTCATAACACTAATGTTTCCGAAAATTGTAATTAATAATATCACTAATGTTATATATATTAATATTTCAACTCCTACTGTTGTTTTTCATAACGCTTTTATCCCTAAACATAATTTCTATTGTAAAGTGATGTACTTATATTAATGTGAGAAACGCCCTAAAGCCGCTTCTGGCGCTGTGTTTATGTCAACCTATCCCGCTAGTCGCTTCGCTCCTCGCTAATCTAAGCGAATTTATTTTAAAGTCGCTTCAAAAAAGATATGACTGAATAATAGTATAATAGTTGTTTATTGCTACTGACATTATGAAGTTGAATGATTCGGAATTATGAACATTAGAAACAGAGCAGTCAGGAATTGTGATTCATCATCATCATCATCATCAGCTCATTTTTTATATCCCCACTGCTGGGACACGAGCCTTCCCTATGGATGGATTGGGAGAACGGGCCATAAACCACCACGCGGGCCCAGTGCGGGTTGGTGGTTGGTAACAACTGCTAATGCAGCCGGGACCAACGGCTTAACGTGCCTTCCGAAGCACGGAGGAGCTCGAGATGATACATTTTTGGTCACCCATCCGATGACCGGCCTTTGCGAAAGTTGCTTAACCTCAGCACTCGCAGACCGGGCGCGTTAACCACTGCGCCATCGAGCTAATCAATCGCGTTGAGATACCTACCTAGTAAGTGATAAACAGATATTACCAGTTTCTCCTCAGCGGATTTTTTGATAAGGGAAAACGCAATGTTATCGTGACTAATTTAAATTACTTACTTACTACTTACTGGAGTTTTTGTAGTTAAAGTCTATGAAGCATAAGATGTAAAACAATAGTATTATTACGTGGCCTGCGAGCCAGAAACAAAAGATTGTTTCAACTACTTCCAACTCTACCATTCACAAAAGATTCCGCCATTGCAGATTTCAAGATGACCCACTTTTGCTTGCAAATTGCGAGTCACAAACTTGACATTGGGCCAAATTGCTTGTAGTTAAAGAATAAATAAAAACAACAAGCTTGTAGACATACAGCTGAAAACATATATTTTTTTCGTTTCTATTTAAGTAAGTTTGTAAAATGCTTCGGTTGCAGAGTTCTGCCATCTTACGACAACACAGGACCAACAGCTTAAGAAAATATAATCATAGTTTATTAAGGAGGTTGTAGCATTAATTTATCCTACATCATTTCATAAGCTCTAAAGATTACCTACAAGCAAATCTCACCTCTTTAGAGATAGTAGAAATCTGTGCGATATGGCAATCTAACGGTAATAGTTAGCAATAAAATAGCTATGAAATAACTATGAAATACAGACAGCCAGACAGAACGACAATACTAGACCTATCTATCAGCAAAGGAATAAAATGTTCGTAACATATCCGACCTTTAAAGATCCTTACAGGAAGAGCTCGGTGGCGCAGTAGTTAACGCGCCCGGTTGGCGATTGCTAAGGTTAAGCCATTTTCGCAAAGGCCGGTCATCGGATGGGTGACCAAAAACTTTTCATCTCGAGCTCCTCCGTGCTTCGGAAGGCACGTAAAGCCGTTGGTCACAGCTGCATTACCAGTCGTTAACAACCACCAATCCGCACTGGGCCCGCGTGGTGGTTTATGACTCGTTCTCCCTATCTATTCATAGAGTGGCTTGTGCCCCAGCAGTGGGGACATAAAATGCTGGTGATGAAATATCCTTACAATCTTCATTTTAGTTACGAGAATCGCGCTTATCGTACAGCCAGTTAGCAAATGAATATACGCTTAATATAGCAGACCTAAATCCAGTCTTGCTGTCTCACTCGAACTTGCTTCAAACGTTGTACCGACGTAGAACGCAGCGAGGTATGCTACCGAGTATTATTATTATCTCCTTTATTTATTTTCTTTCTTAAAACTAGATTTTTACAATATTTTAATATAAAAACAATAAAACATTATAAAAACCTAATCCTAGAGTACCACCAGCAGCGGGGCAGGGCCCAAGCTACCGGTGGTCAGGGCTGCAGAGTGAGGAACCTTCTGACAATACGTGCCGTGTCTAGGAGTACTGCCTTTTGCATCTGACCCTTAACCCAACCTTTCAGCGAGAGCCTCTCTAGGTGTTGATCGAGGCTCTTCTATCAAACCGTTTGCCGAAACGACTATCGGTACAATAATGGTTGAATCCATTATTATTATTATTATTATTTGCAGCTTAGCTTCGAAGAAAGCTTGTTTTTTTTAAACTAACAAGGCAAGTGACTCAAATCCACTTGATGTTTAGTGGAAATGAGGTCCAGATGCGAAAAAAACTGGTGCAGCGTTAAAACAACGCAGCATCAGTTACCCTCACTCTGCCGGTGCACAAGGTGTCTTTTCACGCCTCGTTTGAATTATCCCATATCAGAGGGAAAACGTATGCTGGTAGACTATTCTATCTTTTGGAGGTGTGACAAAGAAACTAGTCACCAAGTTTCTTTGTGCACGATGGAATACTGTGATTAGAGAAAAGAGAAAGAGGAGAAATCAGATATGCTAAGAAAATCGAAACGGAAACATTGGATAAAATATCTGAAATGGGATATCATCATTTTCAGTCAATATACGTTGCTGGATTCAGATTTTCTTACATTGAAAACCAGCACACGTGAACATCGCGCTACAATCATAATCCACCACGCTGGCCTCATGCAGATTAGTGGATGGAGTGGGATATACCATAAGAAAATTTTCAAAAATGGTCCTATTCAAAAATATTTGTTTCATACAAATTCTACCACATGTCTCTACTGAGTCATTTATAAACCCTGAACCTCTTGTACGATATTTAGAATTACCAAGTCTACAAGCGACAATAGCAACAGTCTTAAAGATGGCATACCACGAAATTCCTTGTCTTAACATAAGTATGCGTTATGTTATCAAGACCACACAAAACGGAAAATTCCGTAAAGTGTTTATATAATTAACGTCGCTCGTCGAAAACTAACCTAAGATAACTGGATTAGAGGAGTAATTTAATCTATAGTAACACAATGACTTATCATCACAATATACCACATGTTGCACACAACACTACAGACTTTATACATCAACCTTATTTCGTGGTAACAAGAACGTTTTTCGCTTTTTCAGTATCTATTTGCTTTTTACAGTTTATGTATAAAGCACAGACATATTTTACAATTTTATGATAATTATAATAAGTAGATTACGAATGATAATTCCAAGGTGAGGGAGGGGCCTACATATTTGGTCGTACAGTGTCTCGTCTCATCAAAACTTTTGCGCGTTTTACTATAATTTAATTGTTTGCACCGGAATTCAACTGACTTAGGAAACTCGGTTGAGACACTAGAAGAGTTCCGGATGAACAATGCGCTTCGGCGCGTCCTGATCTGGCGTTATGACCTGACGCTGATGGTCCCTTGTAAGTCCCGAGTAAGTTTGCTTGCGCAAGGTTGTCTGACACCTCCTTTTTACCTGACGGCTGGTAGGGGGTGTCAGTATAAACTTAAAAGTCGTGTATAGCAGAGTTGTCTTAGGAAACTTTTTAGTAAAGTCATGAAAAGTTAAGATACCCTTATTTACTACAGATTACCCGGGTCGTACAAGAGTTAGTTGGTCATAAATCCTCCTTCTTAGGGGATCAGGGGGGAGAGTCCCACATGACCATCTGTTTTCTAACAGCAGACGATAGGTATTAGGGCCGAAGATGAAAGGTAACTTCACCCGGAATCCTCAACTTATAAGGAATTAAAGAACTGGCTATCTAAGATAGCCTCTCTACTGCCAACATTGTTGTTATGGCAACAGATTTAGATAAGATGGTAGTACCTAGCCAAGCGGAATTAGAACCCTTCATCCTACTACCAACCAAACCAAGTACAAATGTCAAATCAACATTTTTTTTGGAGAAAGTTTGCTGATTGAGAAGCTCGATGGCGCAGTGGTTAACGCGCCTAGTCTGCTAGTGCTGAGGTTAAACAACTTTCGCAAAGGCAGGTCATTGGATGGGTGACCAAAAATTTATCATCTCGAGCTTCGGAAGGCACGTAAAGCCGTTGGTCCCGGCTGCAGTCATTAACAATCACCAATCCGCACTGGGCCCGCGTGGTCGTTTATGGCCCGTTCTCCCTATCCATCCATAGGGAAGGCTCGTGCCCCAGCGCAGTGGGGACATTAAATGAACTGATGATGATTGCTGATTGCCTCAGATGGCATTTTCAGCTTTCACCTGGCTTTTTTGGGGGGCGGCAAGAAACTTAAAGGGTTAAACTAAGAGGGAACGGTATCACGCACTAGTGGCCCCGTCTTCTACTAGATTCGCTGAGGGGTTTGGATCGATCGGGATGTATCAACAACTCTAGGAATGGGAGCCGGGTCTGGGTCTTATCTAACCACTACGCCACAGAGGCGGTAATGCTACATTAATCTGTGATGCAATAAAGTATCTCAAGATGGCGCATTTGAAATGCTTCGTTTAATCAAATACAAGATTGATTTTATATGTCTTTTACGACGAAGGAAGCCAAAGATTAAAGATATTAGATTTTTATGGAAAAATTTCTTTAGAGCCATAAAAATTATCGTTCATCATTTATGTGATCACGTGGCAAATAAAACTCGATCTAAGCACCATGTATAAAATATATGGCCGATATAAGAACTTTTGTGCATAACTCTTTGCTTTATTTAATAGGGTATTTGACTACAATCTATATATATATATATATATATATATATATATATATATATATATATATATATATATAAAAGAAAGTCGTGTTTGTTACAACACTTATAACTCGAGAACGGCTGGACCGATTGCCATGGTTTTTGATTTGTTGGATTTGTTTCCGTCCCGAATAGCAGAATACATCTTAAAAACAATGAAAACTCGATATGTGTAATGAATACTTAATCATTTCAATAGATGCTGATTTGTTTATTACATGTCAAACATTTGTTGTCCAATCCTGTCAAATAGTGTAACAACTATTTTTTTTTTTTGGAGCTTATGGCCTTGTTGCTGAGACCTTTAAGCCACAACTTTATTTTTTTCTGAAGACATCATGTGTGCGTTCAGAAATTTATTTTTTGTAAAATGTCTACAAAGTTCAGGTACTGTTATATTTGTTTGTTTAAGACATTAATTTTCGAAAGTTATTTATTAATTATTTAAATCTGGTGAAGGTCGCGGGAAGCCGCTGGATGCGAGCAGCACAAAACCGGTCGTTGTGGAGATCCTTGGGGGAGGCCTTTGTCCAGCAGTGGACGTCTTTTGGCTGAGATGATGATGATGATGATGAGGAAGTTCTTATTCCAAGGATTCCGATGATCCCAACGGATATGCCCTTTGAGTTTAAACGAATTCAATTCCCGATTCGTCTTGCCTTCGCCGTGACGATCAACAAATCACAGGGCCAATCCTTGACTATTTGTGGCCTCAATCTAGAAAATGCATGTTTTTCTCATGGACAAACGTACGTGGCATGCTCACGTGTCGGCAAACCATCCGCTTTATTTGTTCTTGCGCCTGACCAAAAAACAAAGAATGTCGTTTACCACAAAGTGCTTGAATGAAAATCCTATTAATGAATTAATCCGAGTTTTATTTCTGACGTGACAACGTCTTATAATTCGATAGAGCCGGCTGCACGCACGAAAAAGTTCCGCGTTACATCGCTCGCTAATGCCGCGTTATATCGCTCGTTAATGCCGCGTTATATCGCTCGCTAATGCCGCGTTACCTCGCTCGCTAATGCCGCGTTACCTCGCTATGCCTTATGTAAAATTAATATGGGTATCATTTCCATGGTTTTCGGGGGTGCCGATTTCGAATACAACATTTATTTCGAGATCCAAGATGGCGGACGCAACTTTTTTATGTAAAATCAATATGGGTATCATTTCCATGGTTTTGGGGGGGTGCCGATTTCGAATACAACATTTATTTCGAGATCCAAGATGGCGGACGCAACTTTTTTTATGTAAAATCAATATGGGTATCATTTCCATGGTTTTCGGGGGTGCCGATTTCGAATACAACATTTATTTCGAGATCCAAGATGGCGGACGCAACTTTTTTTATGTAAAATCAATATGGGTATCATTCCCATGGTTTTCGGGGGTGCCGATTTCGAATACAACATTTATTTCGAGATCCAAGATGGCGGACGCAACTTTTTTATGTAAAATCAATATGGGTATCATTTCCATGGTTTTCGGGGGTGCCGATTTCGAATACAACATTTATTTCGAGATCCAAGATGGCGGACGCAACTTTTTTATGTAAAATCAATATGGGTATCATTTCCATGGTTTTCGGGGGTGCCGATTTCGAATACAACATTTATTTCGAGATCCAAGATGGCGGACGCAACTATTTTATGTAAAATCAATATGGGTATCATTTCCATGGTTTTCGGGGGTGCCGATTTCGAATACAACATTTATTTCGACATCCAAGATGGCGGACGCAACTTTTTTATGTAAAATCAATATGGGCATCATTTCCATGGTTTTCGGGGGTGCCGATTTCGAATACAACATCTATTTCGAGATCCAAGATGGCGGACGTAACTTTTTTGACGTTAACACCTCCCGACACCTTAAGACGTTGTCACGTTCAACTATCGTCAGTAAACCGACTTTACAGACAACCAATTTTTTTTTTCCCAATCTGCACAACATAGTTTTCAATCATTTTTTCTGACATGAGTTTGAAGTACTTAATTATTATTTTTTATTTTTTTTTATTTTTATTCTCATTCTGAATGTATGTTTTCATCATCATTCATCATAATAAAATACTTTTTTGGTTCTAGCTATATAAATATATTATTTTGTAACATTGTTTTACGTTCATCAAAGCCTAAATTAGTTCAGCTAAAAAGTAACACGACATTCATTGACTGTTAGGCGGTACGAAGTTCGCCGGGTCAGCTAGTGAAAATATAGATCAAACTGTTGTTAACTTAACAGTAAACATTTTTTTAAACCAATTTGGCCAGCATATAATTTTAAAATAAGTAGACGTATAATTTTTATAAAAAAAACATTAATAAAATAATTAAATTTTTATGATTGACCACGTAATCGAAAACGCACGGGATTGGTCACGTGATGTCGTCACGTCATTTGCTTGATGTCACTCGAAGTTTTGAACGGTGTGATTTGACAGCCAACAGTTTTTTTACATGCAACTGACGATGACGTCACAACATCACGTGACCTGCATGCATCGTTTTGGCGGCTATTTTATTCATTTGAATTTTAATGGACCATTAGATATATTTTTCTGAAACCTGTCAAATACCCTATTGTAGTGTATTAATTAACGGCCTCCGTTGTACTTGTTGACGTGTTGGCTTGCACGCCGGTTTCTGGTGTTGCCATCTCCGAGGTTCTGGGATCGATTCCCGGTCAGGTCAATGTAGAAAAACGAACTTTATCTATATTTTATCAGGTCTGGGTGGTTGTGGTACCGTTGTTCTTTCTGATTTTCATAACACAAGTGCTTAATTAAGCTACTGTCTTAGAAGTCAGAGCAATGTATGTCATCATCATCATCGTCATCATCAGCTCATTTTATGTCCTCACTGCTGTGGCACGAGCCTTCCCTATGGATGGATAGGGAGAACGGGCCATAAACCACCACGCGGGCCCAGTGCGGATTGGTGGTTGTTAACGACTGCTAATGCAGCCGGGACCAACGGCTTTACGTGCCTTCCGAAGCACGGAGGAGCTCGAAATGATAAAATTTTGGTCACCCATCCGATGACCGGCCTTTGCGAAAGTTGCTTAACCTCAGCACTCGCAGACCGGGCGCGTTAACCACTGCGCCATCAAGCTCCTCTATTGTGTGATGTGATGTTGTCTAATATTTAGGTATTCATTAATTTAGGTATATTTTCTATTTTGGTGGTAAAAATCCCCTATTTCATAGGAAGAAGGGAAAACGTGTGCAGGTAAAACTATTCCATCTTTTGGAAGTGCGTTATGTTACCGTACGTTAATAACAAGAATTTGTATGAGATGAAAAACTTTCCTCGTTTATCAACAGAGGTCGAAATTAGGTAGAGTTATTTATGTACTTACACTGATTTCAAACAGCGAAAGAATAAAGTGGATATGCCTCAAATCCCGAGATTAAATTTTAACCTTACGAGTCTAGGCTAGAAGCAAAAGTATTTTCGTATTTATAAAAAAAGGCGAAGTATAAGTACCTATGAGAATTTGCTTAAGACTTTTAATAATTTGTATTGTGAATTAATGTAAATGTGTTATCTATCTTTGAGGTTTTTATTATTATTTATTTGTAATATTGTTGGCCACACGGGATTGTCCATTAGGAATCCCGGGAAGATCCATATTAATATCAACATTTCGATGCAAGTACATAAATAACTCTACCTAATTTCGACCTCTGTTTATCAGTTTTCAAGTTTGCGTTCGCAAACGCAACTCATGACGATGACGTGTCACCAAACTGTAAAATTACTTAGGTACATACGCCTTGACATCCGACTACTCAAAAGTCAAATTTCCTCAATAGACTTTGAACTCTATACATCTATATACATATAATGACTTAGCCTGACTGATTCATCATCGCCGAGCCTAAACCTCTGATGCTAATTAGATGAAAAAAAATTATTTGGACTGTGGGTAAATTGAGTGACGTAACCAGCCACTAAGAAAGGATTTTACGAAAATCACACTTTAAGGGGATCAAATAGGGGGTAAAAGTTTGTATAAAAGTCCGTCAGTTTTGACGTAAAACACATGAAAATTGGTATTTGGCTTTTTGAAAAGAAATAAAGAAGGACGTGTCTCAGGAATTTTGTTTATTTTCTTTTAAAAGAGTAAAAAAGGGAAGAAGTTTTTTTTTGGGGAAATCGTTATTTTTTAAGTAATAATTATCAAAATGAATAATTTAATCCATCTATAGATTTTTTCAATATAAATAAAAAATGACGTGTTTTAGCATTTTTCGAAAAATCTCCCTTAGAGAGGTGAAATAAGCTTGGAAAGTTGTATGGAAATCTGTAATTCTTTAAATTTCGACACTTATTTGGCCTGGTAAAAAATTGTAAAGTGTTTCAGGATTTTTGGAAAATGATTCCTTAAGTAGGGGATGACAATTTGTACAGGAGTTTTCGAAACGGACCAAAGTTACTTATACAGAGTGATCTTTATTACGTTGTTTTGTGTTAGACACTTTTTACTTATACCCTTATGATATTTACCCTTAATATGTTTGGCTTTTATTACGAATAAACACAAGTCGTGTAGTCCACGTGAGCAAAGCCGCGAACAAAAGCTAGTATGGCATATGCTTGAAAACTTATTAAAGAAATTTGACAGTTTTGTATAAGTTGATGTGTAGGGCTCTTTACCTATATTTTATTTTTAGCGGTAAAAAACGTATTGTCATTATCACTAAGTGAACATAATTTTAACAACAGCTTGGTTTGCGTCAACTGACAATATTAACACCGCACCGCTCATAGTTCAATGCTGTTACACGATTTTTATTATTCGTCGTTTACTTTAACATAGAGGGCAAAGTTGAGTGGTCTACTTGAAAGATGGAAGACAATAGTATGATCTATGGTATGATCTATATGTCTTCTTAACAATTTCCATAAATCTTTATTCCAAAAATCCAAAAATTTTGAAGATTCTAAAGCCGTCAAACAAAGGAGATAATAAATAAGTATAGAGCTGGGTGCCACGTGCAAGTTTCATTCGCCATAAAACGAGAATTTGTATGGCAAATATTTAACTCTTCTCGTATGCCGCCAGGAGGCACTCGTTTTCGTAAACGTAATCGAATGAATACGGATAGCAAACAGAACTCACACTAGGCACCCAGGTCAACTGCAAACTTAAAAAAAAATAACGCTAACAACGAGAATTGCTAAAATATATCAAAACATATAACATTGCTAAAATAGATCAAAAAATTGGCTATGCCAAAATTGGCTTGATGATTCCTAAGACAGTTAGTTTCTCTGTATCCTTATGGATTTGGACTTCCCCATGTTCCAGTTAATAAAAAAACACTGTATGTGTTTATGGTGAAACTGAGACATTTATGTTATTGAGTAAGTAAAGAATCTTTTTTTCTATTTCTCCTTTTCTATCCTTAAGGATAGATGAGACGAGGAGCTCGATGGCGCAGTGGTTAACGCGCCCGGTCTGCGAGTGGAGGTTAAGTAACTTTCGCAAAGGCCGGTCATCGGATGGGTGACCAAAAATTTATCATCTCAAGCTCCTCCGTGCTTTGGTAGGCACGTTAAGCCGTTGGTCCCGGCTGCATTAGCAGTCGTTAACAACCACCAATCCGCACTGGGCCCGCGTGGTGGTTTAAGGCCCGTTCTCCCTATCCATCCATAGGGAAGGCTTATGCCCCAGCAGTGGGGGCATTAATGAGCTGATGATGATGATGATGATGATGATTATGATAATGATGATCCTTAAGGAAAGCTCGTGTTCCAGCGGTGCTAAAGTACCTACGTAGTTAGATTCTACTTTTACACGTTTTAAATTTTAATTGATAGTTTCTGCAAATGCACTTCGGTAGAACCTAATTGTAAACGCATATAAGTACTACGTTCTTATACGATACGCAATAGAGTTCACAATCGCGTGTTTGCTACGCTCCATTTATTTTTCCTCTATCATAAAAACATTAAGATGAGGAAGTCTCATGTTCTCGTGATCTTTACGTATAAGACGTGAATGACTATGTTATCAATTATCATGTAAAAGAACACTCGAGTATATTCAACAAGAGTTAAAATAACTTTTACAATAACGGTCGAGCTAAATTAACGTATTTTAAAAGCAATATAATTCTTATCTATTTATGATATCCGGTCTTCTTGGCGGCAACCTTGAAATAGGTTCGTGTAAATAACTAAAAATGTTGTATCCAAATACACATAGAAACCTAAATAAAGTTTCTTGTAAGCAAATTGTTCAGTAATTTTTGCTACAACTGCGCTCTACAATACTACATAGGTAGCAGTAAAGGGAAAGTATTTTAAATATTGATCATAAGTAAAAAGTTGGTCGCCTTAGCTAGAAATAGAAATGACGAAAATCCAAAAAATATTTTAATTTTAATAAAAACCATTAAAAACAAATTAAACAATAAGTTCGATTAATTGTAACTTTGCCTTCCTTACATTTAAGGCAAATTTTGGTTTTAAATCATTTTTCACACATAACTTACAATTATATAAACTATGATTGGTTATTACTTTCTTAATTTTTCTTAATTTTGACATAAACATACCATCATCCATTATAAATCTGGTAGTAGAAACTCTTTGATCACTTTTAGCAAAAAAAAACACTGGCCGGATGTGAATAAATTAAAAAATAACACGCCTTCAATATGGCGGGCGAACGTCGCTTTCCCGCGCAAACACATGCCAAACTGCGGAGAGGCGCGGCCACAGACATCACACAGCGCGTTATCAGCTTTTTGTTATTAAAACGTCATTATTGTCTCGATGACGTCATCTATACGCGGTTCCATACATTATCAACACGGTTTATTGCAGATTACAATCCAAAATACAACCCACACGATGTTCCTTTATCAGACACTTTTGATAATAAATAATTGCTTGTTTATCGGAAAATAATATTATGCGGTATATTCAAAAATAAGGTTTTTTAATGGAGAGTTCTCATGACCTTATTAGCAATTGTCGGGAATTTATCATGATTCATGATCAGGACAATACTTTTACACAGTAGTTAAGATAAAATTTAGAAGAATAAAATAGTTACATAGTTGCTTGTATTTGCACTGTATAAATATATGGATATAAATATATGAACTAAAGATATTCTTTTAAAAGAAAGTAAATATGAATGTATATTCATAAGACTGTTGTTCTATAAATAAAATTAAAAAATAAATAAAAGTTTTAGTGTTTGGTTGTCACAACACAACACATAACAGCTGGGAGACACCGACGATCGATAGGTCAACTGTCTATCTATGACCGAACCACGAATTTTTTCAATATACCTAACTTAAGCAAAACAAATACAAAAAATACTTTTACTATATTATGTATCTATATGTCAAGTCGTAAAAAAGTAACGAAATAAAAATAAAAGTATCTTATCATCATCAGTTCCGTTTATAACGGTTATTGAACGAAACAGCTGTCCACCTATTCACGAACGCTTTTGTAACACTTTTCTATCACAAACTATGCTTTTTCTTTTTTAACGCAAATGTGGCATTAAAATTCAACAAAACGGGAATGTGTTTGAGGAAGCTGAAAGAACATAACGTAAAATCCTTGAAAATGTAGCTCGTAATACAACACTTACCAGAGATCAACATGATGTATGTATCTTCATTGACTGAGAAAACCCTAATGTTCTTATCACTGATGAACTGACCACATGAATTCTCTCGTGGAACTTTACACAAAGTTTAAACACTCATAAATATTCACAGACGCAATCACTCAGCACGTAGTATTGTCTTTGTAACTTCAAATCGTCTAATGCGATTGCATAAGTTCCAAGTACGAAAATAGAACATGAATGGGCACTAGGTAATATTACAAACGGACTGTAGGATCACGTGATATTTAGAGCACTAATAAAAATGTCACTGTGATTTTTAAACAGCGAAGTATTTAAAAACTTGTGGAATAACCCAAAGAGGTCAAGCGACACCTAACGAGTTGGTCAAAGAATTTCCCGTCATTACTTAAGTTACTGCTCGTAGGATATCTTGTATTTTTTTTTACAATTTTGGCATTTTTAAGATATTTATTTTGCATATGGTAGGCCTTGCGTATGGTCTATCGAGTGTTTTTTGTTTATTTAGAAACTAGCGGCCCGCCCTGGCTTCTCACGGGTGTACTTTTATTTTTAATTTTTTCTTTTTTTTATATAGCCTATGTTATCAGCGCTAAATTAGCATTCTAAAGGTGATAGAACTTTTTAATTCGGTCCAGTAGTTTTTGAGTTAATTCGTTGCAAACATACACACAATTATTAATATATATAGTATAGATTAAAGAAATTAAAGAGAAGGCGAACGTCGTGTCTTTTAATAAGTAAAAGAATTAGCTTGGGACATAGACGAATAAAAAGTGCTACGCCGACAAGAGCGTGGCTAGAAAATAAGGAGACCCCAAAAGGTAAGCTTTTACCGCGCTCGAGCAACACACACATAGACCAATATAAATAAATAATAAAAAAAATAAAAAAATAAAAAAAATAAAAAAAATAATTAAAATCCTTAAAAAACTCGATAAATGGTTAACTAGACAACGGATAAACATACTTAATATACTTAAATACATACTTGTTATTATACATAGGAAACACCTAGACCCTAAACAATGTAGAAAAACAATTATTTCTAAATTGATCCGAGCAGGGATCGAACCCGGGACCTCAGAGTTGGCGACACCATGAAAACCGGTGTGCAAGGCACTCGACCAAGGTCGTCAAACCATCTCGACGGACGGACTTGACGGACCATCTCAAACCAGTCCGAGCGCCGCTGTTGCGAGATTGCGTGTCCGTGAGAGCTCGTCTGTGTGAGGGTGTTTGTATGAAACACCATCTACAGTCTCCTTAATTTGAGATTTGGCTTTTGAGGCCACACCTCGATTTGTAAACATTAAAAAAGGCTGATCCTTACTAGCGCTGTCATAAGGTCGAAAATACGTAACGCCTGTGACAATTGAGACCGCCAATCGACAGAATTTAAAAAATGTTTTAAAAAAATTATTGGATTTAATTATCAAAATATGCATCTACTAAATTACGAATAATGATGTTATCAATGCATTGGAGTGGTTTCCAAGTATATAAATTAAGTAATTATGTTGTAATTTCAATAATAGTGATTTCTTTTGTGGGTTTAAAAAAATATATATGGTCGAGTCAAAGTTATACAATCGTGTATTTAAGCTAGCAAATTCGAGATAAAGACATGCATTTACCTATATCAACATTTCAGATTCGTGAGTCATATTATAGTCTTAAACGTAGTAACTATTAAGTAATCTGTCTAGGGGGCTTATTAATAAACAAAGTGTAAGCTTGGAGTAGGTACTCCGTGTTTTGTCTCTTTTACTCTAATATGAAATGAAGTTTACATGACGGGAACAAAACACGGAGTAACTACTCCAAGCTTACACTTTGTTTATTAATACGGGGGTTAGCGCCTTACAAATAAACAAAGAATAAGGTCCGAATAGTTATTCCGTGTTTTGTTCCTGTCATGTAAACGTCATTTCAAATTAGAGTAAAAGAGACAAAACAAAACACGGAACCGGACCTTATTCTTTGTTTATTTGTAAGACTCTTAAAAACTATTCGACGAAAGTTGGTGCTATTTTTTTTTGAGAGATTGCTGATAGCCTCAGACGGCATTTCAGCTTCACCGGGCTTGTTTGGGGGCGACGAGAAACTTAAAGGGTTCCTCAAGCCGTGTGAAACGAATCACCTTCGGAGGTTTTCTAGAGGGAACGGCATCGCGCACTAGTGCGCGTCCCCGTGCCCTACTAGATTCTCCGAAGGGTTCGGATCGGATCAGGGAGCGGAACCACCCGGGGGCGCCTCTAAAGGCTCGGACCTCGGCTCGGGTAGACCGGGCCGTGGAGGTTCTCTTCCTCCTCTCTGAGAAGCGCCCAGGTACATGTCTGTACCTGGTATAGAGCGCGTGTGAACCGGTTCTTCGTACCCTTGTTCTACGAGTACGGTGTTTTGGACGTAAACTAGTGTGCATGTTTAGTGTATTCTGTAAATGTGTAGTGTCATTTAGAGGATCGGGCGGAGAGTCGATATTATTTCCAGTGTGTCGCCTTAAGGTAAAAAAAAAGGTTACAGAAATTCGAGTTTATGCCAATGGTATGCTGAAAACGGTTTACTTGTCGAAAAACCAACGTTATATCACTTGTATGTAAGTAGGTACTTTTTAACGTTTTTAAAAATAAATCTTCTTGTCAACATCCCTATTACTTACTCGATCTATTACATGATCGTATGACACTAATAAATCACTTTACACTACAGTATCACCATTTATTCTCACCTGGATCTCTATAAATAGCCTGCGATTTAAATAATGTCTAATAGATGAGACTGCTGGTATCTTAATAGCCATGATTGATAGGTCGCGTACTAAAAACGATTATGGTTACAAGAATGCAAATTAAAATATCATCAACATAGACACCATGCATGGGCGAAAGAATCAACACATTGGCAGTTTATTAGCAAATTTGGAATGACGTCAATGAAGTGACATCATGAATATGGATTATTGTCTTGTTTTACGCTTTTTCAACTCATTTAGATCACAGAAAGAATACATAATAGTACAAGGTTAGATGTTACAAGATAGCTATAGGTACTATGCGCACACATAATTTAATATACACGAAGTCACGAATGTAAGCTAACTGTAATTTGTTGTTGTTATAGTCTGAGTTCTGACTGACTGATCCAACTATTTTAAGTTTTCCATTAATATTGTAATTACTGACTATCAGATCTGTTGTTTTGTAATAAAAAAATAAATAAACTGATTACAATTTTATTTAAAACCCGATTTGAAGTCGAACTCGAACTTGAACTCGAATCGAATGTATAATATCCGAATGCCTAGTGTGAGTTTTGTTTACTATCCGTATTCGATCGATTACGTTTACGAAAACGAAAATGAGTATGGTATTGAAGCGCTTTCTGACAAAAAACGAGAAGTTATAATTTTGGCATAAAAATTATTGTTGTTAACGTGATCGAATTTCAAAATAACTCACACTAGGCTCTTTTACTAGTGTCCCGCTCGCGACTTCATCCGCCGATTATTTCAGGTTCGATTCCTGGCTGGGTCGGGTAGGCATTAAATTTTTTTGACTGTATTTTATAAATATTTAATTCAGCTTCAGTGCAGCTATTAGCAAAATATTAAGAAAAAAGTAAAATTTTGTATAGCGTTATGTTATCACATTTGTGGTATTTCATCGTAAAGATGAATCTGCATAGAACCATTGGTTGCAATAACTGTTGGATAGATGGCACTCTGCCGCTAAAAAGCAGTCAAAAATCAAAAAGCAGTGAAAAATTGTGTTCTTACGTAAGCCTTCTTGGTAGCATAATGGTCAGTGCAGCCGCCCGGATTGCGGAAGACCCAGGTTCGATTTCTGGCTGGGTCGGGTATGCATTTAAATTTTTCACTGTATTTTATAAATCTAATACCTTTAAACGAGCAATTCTTGTATATTATATATAATCTGAATCTCGGAAACGGCTCCAACGATTTTCATGAAATTTAGTATGCAGGGGTTTCGGGGGCGATAAATCGATCTAGCTAGGTTTCATTTTTAGAAAACATTAAATATTAAAAAAAAAATAACGTGCAAAGCTCGGTCATCCAGGTACTATTTAAAACGAGGAGAGTTAAAATTTTGCCATGAAAATTTTCGATTTCGTAAAAGTGATCGTATGGTTACTGAAGCTCGCACTAGGCACCCTGTATGTATTAGTCGGCCGACGTTAAATCACCATCACCCTATTAAACGTTCCATTACCGGGCTTAGACTTTCGCATAGCATGGGGAGACTCCAGAGTCTAGACAGAACTATACACCACAAAGTAAGGAGACTGCAGAGGGTAAGCTTCATTTCATAGAAACACGTTCGAGCAACGCACACATAGACCCTCACACGGACACTTTATCTAGGAACAGATGTTGCGAGATTCCGTGTCCGTGAAAGCCTATTAAGACGACACACCTCGATTTGTAAACATTTAAAAAGGCTGAACCTTACCGGGACTGTCATAAGGTCGAAAACACGTAGCGCCTGCGACAATTGAGATCGCAAATGAACAGAATGTAAAAAAAAATATTTTTATTTTATTTATTAGTTTTAGCTATAAAAATATGCAGCAACGAAATTACGAATATTGATGTTATTGTGTGTATTTGAGTGGTTTCCAATGATATAGATTACGTAAATTTGTTGTAATTTCAACATTAGTGATTTTTTTGTGGTGTTTTCGAAAATAATTATGATCCTGTCAAAATTATTTCATCGTGTATTTGAGGTAGCAAATTCAAGATAAAGACATAAATTTACGTATATCAACATTTCAGATTCGTTATTATAGTCTTTAACTATTCAACGAAAGTTGATGCATTTTTTCAGTGTGTCGTCGCCTTAAAATCCCGGAGGAAGGGGGAGGGGGGTGCGCCTCTACACCTTGAGGAGAGTGTGGGAAGGATGGTGTTGCCTACCCTTGCAACACTGCTAGGAAGGGGACACCCCTGTTTAAGGACTACTCAGACTAACCAAAACTGTAAATTTTTTAAATACATTTTCAGCCTTATTTTACAGACATAATGTTCAAAATCTATTGAAGAAAGTTGACAGTTTGTGATAGTCCGATATACAAGCAGCCACATACTATGGTTACTTGTACTACAATAACAAATATGTGTTATCGAAAAAATAATAGTTAAGCATGCTTTACATACCTGACTTAGAAATTTTTGATTGAACAGCACACCTCGTAACTAAGAACTTTGGTGATGTATTTACATAGCCTTCGCAGATTATTTCTTAATTTTTTTAGTTCATTATTTATCCAAATTATCTTCTTATTTCTCAACTTTATGTGTTATAGCTTTGTGTGTCAATGTCAGACACAAATCCACCAAAATATAAGGTTACTCTTAGGGTACTGTAAGAACTCTTTCAATATAAACCTAAAACAAAGAAAGTGTTATCTAAGATTTTTAGATAAAATATAATCCACAAATTAACAATAAACACATTGGATATCAACATAGAGAATTATTAATGTATGTAAAATGGAAATTATAAAATATTTTATAAAATACAGTGAAAAAATTAAACGCCCACCCGACCCAGTCAGTAATCGAACCTGGGTCTTCCGCAATCCGGGCGGCTGCACGGACCGCTATGCTACCGGGAAGGCAATTAGCACTTAAAAATAAAAAGTAAAATATAAAAATTATATAATTATGATGGTTTGCAGCATTAATTACAGGGTACTAGAAAAATTCAATGAGTCTTCTGGCGTTTCGGTAGCGCAGCAATTACAGCATTGGACCAGTAGTTGGTCATGGATTTGATTACCACTCTAGCTTTCTGAGACTGGTTGATTTTTCCTAGTTAAATTTAATCTTGTAAGTATATTGAAATAATTGTCATTAATAATTGTTATTGTCATTATTGTTTATTGTTTATTGAATGTTACGTTTTTGTCTATCCCTATTTGATTCTTAATTTTGAATTAGCAATTATTAATGTGATTTTTTGTAATTATTTTATAAATAATGTTTTATACTCGATTCTTTTCGATCTTGATGTGTTTTATGTGTGCTGTCTGCACATACATTGGAAGTGCAGTCTATCAATGTTTGTACAAGCTGAAAATGACTATGTAAACGCTGTTTAAAGTTTAGTGTACCTAATAAGATAAATAAATAAATATATATATAGCATAGTAAATGCAAAATTTAAAATAGTAATAATGGAAAATTTCATTTAAAAAAAAAATTGTAGTCATGTGTGAATATACATTTTTTAAGTCCCACATAGTTTTGGTGCAATGGTAATGTAGGCTTGAGTCACCAAATCCATAATATCTAGAATAAGTAGTTGTTAATCTCTCCATAAAACCAAACACTTTAGTATATTCAAGCAAAAAAATATTTATCCTGTCAAAAAAAAACATAAATAAAACATAAATAAATTATCCGAATCACATGACGCACACGCATCAGCACATTGAGCTGCTAGTGTGTTCTCCCCCTAAATGATAATATACTCTAGGATTAGGATTTTATAATGATTTATTTTAAATTAAAATATTGTAAAAATCTAGTTTTAAAAAAGAAAATAAATAAAGGAGAAAATAATAATAAAGTAAACAAGATGATAAGTTTTTTGGAATAACCATTATGCCTTGCCGTTTGCCAGTTACAACATGTAACAACCTCATTATCTTCTTCCGAGTTATACCTATGGCAAGCTTCAATTATTAACTCAGTTGAATTAAATAATATCATATTATCGGCATGTGACGATGCACAGCATCTGTGAGAGTGCGTCTACTTCCGTTCTACCAACTTCCTGTCTATAACTTCCGCCATGTTGCTTTTATTGCTGTTAAATTGTAGCTAAACTGACTTACTTCTGTTCGGCGCCATTTAATGGTCACCTTAGGAGCTCCTTGAGCGAAGCGTCTTCATAGCGTCGTTACTTTTCGTTCGTGCAACAACTTAATTTAAATACTTGAAAAAATTTTCGTTTACAAGTTTTGCCTGTGCTATAGTGAAGTGAAAATGAGCGACAGTGAAGCAAATGAGTGTTTTGATTGCTCGGGACGCACCGAGGGCGACGAAAGATCGTCGCAGCTGCGTGGGCCTAGCGATAGCAGACGCAGCTCTAAGCGCCGCCGTTCACATAGCAACAACTCGGAGTCGTTTCCGAACGATTCCTCGGACAGTGAGGTAAAACGCAGAAGGCTTGGTAAGTCAAATACTGATATTAAAGAGCTTATGAACAAAGTGAAAGTGTTAACAAATGTATTGCTACAAAATGTAGTACTACCCTCTCAGTCAATTTTTAATGAAAACTTTATTGAAAATACGGCTAGTTCAACCGCAAATGAGGGCACGCGCATCACAACGCTACCGGCGGCACAAGGGTCGTTGCCCGAACCGTTGCCGGAACCCAGCGGCTTTACAACATCAGATTTTCGATTACATCGCCCTACGGTTGCTGTTGATACTAATGCGGTCGAACCCCGTCTTTTAAGCCTTGGTGTTGTAAATACAGTTTTGAAAGAGCCGAAGATCCTGCCTGCTCAACCGGAGCATTTAAAACGTCTAGAGTTTTTGCAAAAATTTGGGGATCCGTGTTGGAAAGATGTTCGATACACAGATTCGTTAAAAGCACATTGCGCCTCACCTGGTTTCGTAGACCTTGAGGTTAACGACGAGCTTAGACAGTTTCTCAAAGGTAAGGACTTCGTCGCAAACTCGGAAAAAATATTGGCAGCAATTTGTAATGGCCTTATTACCCAGCGCGAGCTTCTTAACGAGGCTTTACAACAGTTTATTAACTGGACAGCTTCTTCTCAATCAATACTATCCGCTGATAGCATTTTTAACAAAATATCAGATCTTTTTCAACCTACCTCTAAATTTCACAAAACAAGTGAGGAGATAATGCAAATGGTTTGTGGAAAAAGGGCTGAATATATTGAAAATCGCCGGGAGCGTATCCTGAACGAAATAACTAACAAAAATCTTCGCGAGGGTCTGCGTAAGATACCTCCGAGTTCAAGGCACCTCTTCGATGAGGGCCTATTGTGTACTTACATACAAAATACGGGTGGAATGGACAAATGGGTTAGGCCTTGGTTCTCTGCGGATAAGGTGACCAGTAAGCCAAACCATACCAGCAAACTAAACAAACCGGGTTCAACACGTGACTTCACCAACCAGCCCTTTCGTTCCAGAGACGAAGGGAGCAGACCTAATAAGTCATTTGCAGGGTCCTCAAAGCAACTGGATTCGAAAAGAGCGAAAAAGCCCTTTAAGAAAAACGGTCACCCCGGTAAGAAACAGTTTGATAAATGACTATCAACTACACCAACCCAAGTTCTACGGAGGCTGCCTTCGAGCGTATCGGAGGCAGTGGCAGGCGCTTCGGGCTCCGCAGGCCCTTCTCGACATGATTACGGGAATGCGTCTGCCATTCACCTCCAAACCTGTGCTCGTGCGTCCGACGACCAGGGTTCTTCGTCGCTTCAAAACACCACAATCACCAGATATGTCCCAACAAATACACAAGCTATTGGAACAAGGCGTTTTGGAGGTACCAGACCAGCGACTGGTCGGCCCCAGCTTCTTCTCAACCATGTTCCTGACGAAGAAGAGCGACGGATCGTTCAGACCCATTTTCAATCTGAAACACTTGAACGAGTCGATAATTCCAAAACCATTCAAACTGATCTCTCAGTTCCAGATACCTCAGTTTCTTCAAAATGGCGATTGGATGGTAAAGCTGGACCTCTCATCAGCATACTTTCACGTGCCTATAGCCGAGGGTCACAGAAGGTTCCTTCGGCTGGTCTACGACCACCAGATCCAGAACCAGGTCCTCCAAATGACGTGCCTACCTTTCGGCTTATCATGCGCGCCGAAGAATTTCGCCGCTCTAACCAACTGGGTGGCTCAGCACCTTCGAGATCAAGGTATGAGAATTGTGGTATACCTGGACGACTACTTGCTGGTAAACCAGGCTCGTACTCTCCTGCAGGCTCAAGTGCAGATGGCTATAAAAACTGTAAAGAGCCTAGAATGGACCATCAACTACGAAAAGTCTTTGACCGAACCCAGTCAGAAGCTGGAATTTCTGGGTCTGACCTGGGACACAAACCTCGGACTCAAGGGCCTTCCAGAAAGAAAAGTGTACATAATAAAAACTATTTCGAAAAAAGCCATTCGCAAAGGAACGATGTCGCTCAGGGAGACACAAGTAGTCCTAGGCACTCTCAACTTCGCCAACTTTGTTATTCCCAGAGGGAGATTGCATTGTCGCCAACTGCAGCTGCACTCCCGACGGTTGCTGAGGGAGACTCCGCACAGTCAACACAGCATACCGGCACCAGTTGTAAGCGACTTAGAGTGGTGGATAGCTACCTTGAAAGACCATCAGGTAACGAGCAGCTTACATCCAACACTCATACAACATTTCCTTACAACAGATGCAGCAGACTACGGCTGGGGGGCTCAGATGGACGACCAAACAGTATCGGGCGGATGGACCCCCAGCCAGAGTCGATGGCATTGCAATCGCAAGGAGATGTTTGCCATCATAGCAGCGGTAAGCCACTTCAGATCCCATCTTCAGAGACGACATGTGATTGTACAGTCAGACAATCGAACCGTTGTAGCATACATCCGCAAGGAAGGCGGAACACGATCAACGCCTCTGCTCAACATGACGTACCGCTTGCTAAATCTCCTAGACCGGTGGAAGATTATGATGACAGCAGAGTACCTCCCGGGCAAGTACAACGACGTAGCAGACAGACTGTCCCGGGGAAGACAACCAGCCGAGTGGCACCTGCTGCGGCCAGCTGTGCGAGCAGCATTTCACAATTTCGAAGTTCCTTAGATCGATCTGTTCGCAACCAAACAAACCAGAGTTGTGGAAAGGTATGTAACAAAAGATTGTCGGGATTGCTCAGCGCAGTTTTGCAACGCATTCAGCAGACAGTGGCAGTTTCAGCTGGCGTGGGTATTCCCACCACCGAGCCTGCTGCCCCGGGTGCTGCACCACCTAAACTCTGCGCGAGGAGTGTACTTGGTGGTGGCGCCGATGTGGGAGAATGCGTTTTGGCTGCCAGATCTTCGCCGGCGTGCAATGTGCGAGCCGTTCAAGGTCCAGAACTTAGCATCGGTTCTGATAGATCAGAGCACCGGCCTTCCACCGCCTCAGGTTCGACACATGGAACTGTACATTTGGAAAATTGGGGGTGGGGTGACGTCACAGGATCCTGGACTGAAGCAGAGCGAACCTTGCTAGAATCGAGCTGGAGAGATTCTACGCTAAGGTCTTATAAGCCTGCGTGGGCCAGGTGGGTAAAGTGGTGTGGAGAGAATAATCTGGACCATAAACATCCTGAAGGTGTAGGTTTGTCTAGATTTTTGGCATATCTGTATCTTGAAGAAGGGTTAGCTTATCCAACAATTTTACTTCATAAATCAGTTGTATTGTCATTCGGAAAAACATTAAGTAATGAAAATTTAAATTCGCATTTCTTAGTAAAACATATTTTAAAAGCCATCTCTCTTCAGAAACCGAGAGCAGAGAAACCACCTGTCTGGGATCCAAGAGTCCTGGTCGCTTGGCTACAAGGTAATTTACCATGTAATGACACATTGTTCGAAGCTTCACGCCGGTTAGCGTGTCTACTACTTCTAGCGTCGGGCCGGCGAGTACATGACCTCACCTTGCTAAGGGTTTCCACAAGTCACTATACCGATGCCGGCGACCACATCATCTTAAGCCCAGTTTTTGGTTCCAAGACGGACACAGCTTCATATAGACAATCAGGTTGGAAATTGTTAAAACACAGTAATAATAATATCTGTCCCGTATTTTGGTTAAGAAAAGTTTTAGAACTTAGTGCACAGCGGCGAACACCCGAATGTAATAGTGCCCTATTTGTCACAATAAAAGGCGCCCCACAGGCTGCCTCACGAACTGTGATTGGAAACTGGATTAAGACAGTGTTAAAAGACGCAAGGATATCTGCGTCTGCGGGTTCTGTACGCTCGGCAGTGGCCTCTCTAAACTGGTACGAAAATTTTCCTATCGAAGATATCCTAAGTAGAGGTAATTGGCGAAGCGAAAACACTTTTGCAAAATTTTATTGCAAACAAATTATCGGAAGAACACAATCTCAAAATAATCTTTCAGTAAATTTTGAACCTATTTAGTACTTAAGATCATAAATGTATAATTGTTTATGATTATAATTAAAATTGATATTAAATAATAATTAATTATTGTTAACTTTTGATGATTGTTTTGGTGAATTATATTTGAATATATACTGGTTTAATTATTAAAATGTGCTTTCTGTTCCTTCAAGTGGTTCATGCCTTTATCTGCATCACATAGCGTCGTTGGCAGTCACCAGGAGGTATAAACACGTCTCTCACAGATGCTGTGCATCGTCACATGCCGATAATAGTGCAAGTTTTACATAACAATAAAACTTGTATTATTGGGCAGAGACGATGCACAGCATCCATTTAAGGGCTCCTGGTAAGAGACTTCTATGAAGACGCTTCGCTCAAGGAGCTCCTAAGGTGACCATAAAATGGTGCCGAACAGAAGTAAGTCAGTTTAGCTACTATTTAACAGCAATAAAAGCAACATGGCGGAAGTTATAGACAGGAAGTTGGTAGAACGGAAGTAGACGCACTCTCACAGATGCTGTGCATCGTCTCTGCCCAATAATACAAGTTTTATTGTTATGTAAAACTTGCACTATTATTATAATTAGTTATTGCAATGTGGAAAGTACCAGGCGGTATTAGAAAAGTTGGAAGACCCCATAAAAGGTGGGCCGGTGATATCGCCCAAGTGGCAGGCAGGGAATGGATGAAAATGCTGGAGGCCTTCACCCAAGAAGGGATTCATATCTAAGTTTTTTAAATACTAATCATACTAACAACTATAAATAAGTTATTACTAACCAACACTAACACGATTTGTAAATTAAGAAAATTGTATTGGTAGGATAATACGGAATCAATAAAGGCTTATTATCTTTATCTTTATTATAAATAAACAAACAGGCCGTTAAAACAATTGTTAAATGCCTGTTTCAACGCGACACTTTGACCCCTGTTTCCATTTCTAACATTTCTAATATCAACTAGTGATGTATAGCAATACATCACTAGTTAATATTAGTTATGTTATAAATATCAGTTTTAGTATATTCAGCCTAACCTAATAGCACAATATAAATCATTTTGATGCAAAGATGCAATTAAAATCAATAGGGTTATAGATAAAATCTGCCAAGATCTATCTGACACGTTTTTCACTAAAGCCTCGATGGCTTTCTCATAATCCTAACGTTTCAAAAGACGTATCTGACTCCAAGAATAAAGGTGATGAAAGATCAATAAGAATGGATGTCAGCATCCTATCTGGAAGGCCCAGAGAATCGGGTGGAACCTTTTAAAATTAGAAATGAACAGAAAAGATGTCAAAAAGAATTAAAAGGTAACTTACCACAATTCTGCAGTAAACACAAACTATAAGTCTATAGCCACACTTTATCCACGTAATAAATTAATTTAACTTTGAGATTCCAGCCCGTAAATAAGATAGTTAATAAAATCCAAATAAACACCTGCACGTGTTTTCTAGCATTCGTTAAAACTAAATTCAACTATTTAAAATAAACCATAATTTTCCGCAGACGATCGAATTAAGTACGTTCACCGATCAAACAAGTCGCGCTGCGGTCGACGGACGGGACTGACATTGACATTGACAGATTGATGTTTTTTTAATTTTGACTCAGGCTTTGAAGTCATAACCCCTCAAAATAATAACAAAAACGATTTTGTTCTGAGCATAACCCCTTGTCTGTTTAGTAAGCCTGTGCGTCTGTGGGTGGTTTCGCGTTTTGGATTTTTTCTGATTTATTTTGAAGCCTTTTTGTAAATTAATCTGAAATGCGTGCAAAGTTTCAAAAATCGAAAGAAGTACTATTAAGTAAGATCTGCTTAACAAAGGCACTCTTTTTTAATCAAGAATTTAGATAATATTTGATCTCAAAAAATTATAAGAGAAATGGTAATGACGTTAGGCTAATGGCAATGATTTTTTGAGGATGGTAATGATTAGGAATGCTTGGTAATGACGAGCTTTTACGGCAAAAATAATAATTAAGTACCTGATACCTATCTTAGAAGACATACCTATGTATTTTTTTCATATATAAGTAGCTGCTAACTTGTAAATAAAACACTTACTTATAAATTTGTAAAGTTTAATAACACAAAAATTAAAATTAAACAAATCTCGTAACAAACACAATCTCGGTCTTTAATTTAACTATGCTATCATGGCTCAATCCAACTCGCCGAAATTAATCTACTCTTATGGCACGTATTAAGTTGTTAAGTAGGTAACTAAATTTTAACTTAACTTTAAGTGATTAATTGCATGTAAACACAGAATTTAGTAGCAAGTTGCAAGTTAAAATTTAGCTAACAACTAAACAAGATATTTAGAATTTTGTCTATTTTTCATTCTCTTCTATTTATTCAATTTCTCACCCAGTTTTTTGGGTATGGTTATTTCCCTAATTATTTCATCTTTGACTTCATAACAAATTTAGCACAGAATTTACATACGACTTCATTACGTGGTTGATCGTCCATCTTGAGTGAACTAAGCAAACTAATTACTTAAATACGTATGGACATATACTTAAATATAAGCCACATAAAATTAAGTTTAAATTTAGTTACCTACTTAACAACTTAAAACGTGTAAATCAGCCATTACTCTGTAAGCCCTATTCAATGTCGACAACTACGTCATCAACATCCGATCTAAATATTTTTACAAATATTGAAAGATCAGTTAAGAATTAGGCAAGCTATATTTATGATTACTTATACATATAATTTTACGCAAATAGTGTGGTAGTGCACCTGACCGGGCATGTCATGGGGTGCGAATTCCCTTCGTGGAAATTTTTTCAGCACTGTCTTTTTTCACATATCTAATAGTTTCAATAGTAAGTAGGTGGAGCTCGATGGCGCAGTGGTTAACGCGCCCGGTCTGCGAGTGCTGAGGTTAAGCAACATTCGCAAAGGCCGGTCATCGGATGGGTGACCAAAAATTATTATCTCGAGTTCCTCCGTGCTTCGTAAGGCACGTTAAGCCGTTGGTCCCGGCTGCATTAGCAGTCGTTAACAACCACCAATCCGCACTGGGCCCGCGTGGTGGTTTATGGCCCGTTCTCCCTATCCATCCATAGGGAAGGCTCGTGCCCCAGCAGTGGGGACGTAAATGAGCTGATGATGAATTGTTTCAATACGTAGTACTATGTAATATTGAAGTTTCATTTTTGAAAACGGCAACTACCTGAAATAAAATATTATTTTGTATGATGTATTTTTAAAGTTAAAATATGTTTAGAGTATGTATGCATAAACCCACGACCATTATTCCCCAAAAGGTGGTTAGAGATCATCATATCCTATCCAAGCCATGGTTTGGATCAATGTCCACTTTTAGCAAATAGAGCGACCTTATTGTTAATTATGCAAAGGAAGTGTCAGGATGCTGGCCAATCGCCTTTTTTGATGCACTGGCGCATAATCTCGATTCACCACTTACGAATGCTGACAAGAAAAGCTGGCTATTATAATACTATAATCCAGACAAGCACGGATAATTTAATATTTTTAGCAAATTAAAATAAAGATAACGCACAAAAAAACCCATTCAACTTCCAGCTGGTATTTCGGTTATTTTAAAGCATGAAAGCAAACAACGTTTTAAGTAAAATAGAACAAATTGCTACTAATAAGAAATTTTGAAACTTTGAATTCATCATTCCCATTAACATAACGTCATTACCATCAACACAAATCAAACGGTAATGATGATGATGGTAATGACAAACGTAGTGTTTTTTTTGAACAAATCGTGAATTCTTAGCGCTACTATTTTGTGACCGCCTTTTTGAGAATTTGTCCTGGGAGTCACAATAAGTTCTAATGCTAACAATTATACTTAATTTATAATTACCTAGAAAACGTATTTACCGGTAATGATGGAAATACGTGACAACCATTTCCTGGACATATGATTTGTAACAAAAAAAGTATTTAAAGAGCACTCACCGTGACGTGCGCTGTGGTACATTTCGTGCAAGCGACTGAGGAGAGTGGTGTGCACGGGGACAGTAAGATACATCACGTAGATCTTTCAAGAAAGTAAATTTGACGTTAGCGCGATGGTAATGACGAATTTCTGTTACACACTTTTGAAATTTCGTTTTGACTATTATGCTGTTCTGAATTATAAACGCTATTTATTATGTTGTTTACGGTAAAATACAGATTACTAAACGATTGAAAAAATCGGGTTTGGCGATCATAATTATTGAAATATATATTTTGAAAGTTTTGTGCACATATATTTTCTTTAGATGGTAATGATGTTTTACTCAGTTTTAATTAAATTAGAAAATGAGTTTTTAGAACACAAGGTTCGTAACTGTGTCACCTTACGTTAAATTATGTTTAAAACCTCGCTTAAACAAAAAAGTAACTGAAAAATGAGATAGAATTTCTAATCAATTAGAAATAGTTTTTTTCCATGTTTCGCGAAATGACCCCTGTACTCTTTAGAGTAAGTACAAGAGAAAAAAAGCAAGCGCTAATCCTTTTTTTTGTTTGATCCAGAGGGAATATCTGCTTACAGATTTTTCCTTACGTACGGAAGATCCGGACTTCTAACGACTTAGGGTTATCTTTTTTTAAATAATAAATAATCTGAATACTTAATTTATTACAAGTTATTGTCTTTATAATGTGTAAGTACTTAAATGTGAACAAATTACGTTTCAAATAAACCTAGGCTAGGTATGTAAGTACAGTCAACGCCACATCAGACTACCTATATACATGTTGACTTTGAGGCAACATATAATAATATACATATCATGTGCCGTCGACAGTACCTATCAAAAACAGAAATACTATAGGTACCGCTCGTCCCCGCCTTCGCCCTACGAACGCCTATTTTTTACTACTGTGACGCGAATCGCGCCAACTTCAGAGGGGACTAGAAGTTATTTGGGTTATGTCGAATATTAATGTGAAATAATGGTGGATTATTAACCGTTAAGTGTTCGTGAGTGTGTACGAGTGTTGGCAAATTAAACAAAACAATGCAACGTCACTTTTCAAATTCTCTCAAGAAGTCCGCGCGAGGACTTAGTAAAGCCCCACATCTTTACTAAGATACTCGAGGGGTTTGGAGTATATCATTTCTCACTTTTCATTTCTATTATCATTCATCGTCATCATACAGGACAGAAATATTGTTTATTTATGTATTAATAGTAAGAAAAATTAATTTGATACTGGCTAAATGTGATTACGCACAAAGCCATCAACTAAAGGAAAAAAAGTCTATGCTCGTCAATGTCAATGTCAACTTATTCAGCTGGGCTGTCCGTTGACCGTTCCGCTGTCACGTAAATAAATTAAATTATCCCATCCCATATCCTTAAAATTCGGTCTCAGTCTCAGTTTTAGACAGTTCTATCTTGTACAAGCACAACGCCTAAAACTTTTTAAGCAAAGTTACGGACAAAGACAAAACACTAATTACCTGTCTTAAAACTAGACACTGGCTAAATCATAGCGAGAGCCATCAAACAAGAAATTGAATGAAAAGCATAGATTAGTCACACAGGGTCCCTAAAACCACAAAGTACTTATCTATTTTAACAACCAAAGAAAGAAAGTGGAGACTATTGGAGTATCGTTATAATTTTTTGTCCAGCTGCAATGAGTGCTCTAAGTAATACATTAGAAAATATATGGAAACGGAAAGACGACTTTTGTTGCCTGTGTTTTAACTCTTTACCAGGCGAATTCATTCACATTGAAGATGAAGTTTATGTTCCGCACAATGACACTGAAAACGTAATTCCAGTGTTTGAAGTATTTGCCACTGTTTTTGTGAACGAGGTATTTAACCATTTCATTCTTGTTTATCTTCCACTTTCATTGACTACCAGTCCCTTTGTTTATCTCTGTACAAAAGTTATAGTATCAGCTAGGATTCCCCTGCAGGGAATAGTTTAGTCTGCTTCTATGCAGATGAGAAATAACAATAAAACTAAAGATGCAAGCTTAAGCCCAAAGAATCAAGGGTGGATACCCAGTTACTTATTTAAGAATAGTTACATATCTTTCAATTAGTCAAAGTAATAGAGTGTTGTCAACTGTCCAAACGTAGGCCTCTCCAAGTGCATGTCACTGAGCACAATCTGTGGCTACTCTCATCCACTGCATCTATCATCTATCTCATCTCTACTTTAAAGTATGATTAACTCTAATTGTAATTTGTGATTTAATGGAGCAAATCACCCTTATCTAAAATAATCAATTTATTTGTGTTTCAGATTCTTGATTATATGTTCACATTCAAATATGTGTGTAGAGAATGCACCCAGTCAGCGATATTCAGCTATAACTTTATTAAAACATGTAAATCTAATACAGAACTGCTAACAAATACCATAAATGGGCTATTAACTAGTGTTGAGCATACTGAAAATGAAATTGAAAATTATAGCACACTGTTCCTAAGTTTGAATACATCCAATTTTACTAGCAAACAGTATTTGGATGTAAAAACACCTTTAAATAGCCTAACTATGGCTCATCAAAGATACAAATTATTAGTTAACTCTCTTGAAATTAAACCCAAACTTGAAATTGACATTTCAAGTAAGCCTGTGAAAATTGAAGTGGCTTATGAGGAACGCAAAACCAATAGTAATGGGGTTATGCCTATAAGGTTGAAGGACATGGTGTTCGACAAAAATGAATCAATAATACGATGCAAGGAGTGTCTCAAGGTATACACAAGTTCATATAATCTTAGAAATCATTTTGTAAAGGTACATGCACCAAAAATATACAAATGCACTGACTGCAAAAAGTCCTTTGGCTCACCTTCCTCCTTAGAATCTCATAAATCGGAACAATGTGTGATAGTGTGCAGTGAGTGTGGGAAGACTTTTAAAAACAGACACACTTTTAAATCACACGAAATGAATCATTACATGAGGCTGCTTTGTCAAAACTGTGGGAGAGTATACAAAAATAAAGCAACATACCAAAAACACATTGAATTGAACGTGTGCAGTCAAAAATCGAGAGCATCCCCTGCCAACGCAAAATTTACATGCGACCTTTGCAACAAAAAATACACTCAAAAAGTTTCTTTACGTGTTCATATACAGTATGAACATGGAAATTATAAATATCATGTCTGTAAGGTGTGCAATAAAAAGTTCTGGGCACAAAGTAGGCTGAAAGCTCATATGGTTAAACATACAAGGGAAAGAAAGTTTGCATGCACGTTATGTGATGGTACATTTGTGACAAAGGAGGCTTTACTATATCACACACGTATCCATACAGGCGAGAAACCCTATGAGTGCCCCGATTGTGATGCAAGATTTCTCTCATCATCACGTAAGGCGGATCATGTTAAACGGCACCACACTAATGCTACATTGAAATGTGATGTTTGTGGAAGTAAATTTAATTCCCTTAATTATCTACAAAAACATAAAAAAGGACATTTTAATGTAGAATCCATTGATAGTACTCCAAATGTCTGTAAAGACGTTACACCGCAAAAGGTAAATGAGTTGGATTTTAAAAAGTTTACACAGGAATTGAAAGATATGTCGCATGAAGATTTTAATATCAATGAGCAACATGAAACTGATATTTACCTACAATTCACTAAAGAAGAGTTCATGTAAATATATAAGAGTCATCATCATTATACTCATAATTTATACTCGACTAGATTAAGTACTAACTCCTGAACATATTTTCCTATGTTAATACAATCTGAAATCTGAATCCATTCAGTTATTTTGGTGTGAAGAACAAACAAGCAAATTGAATATAAATTTAGAATTTCGTATTTATATTATTATCTAAATTATTAGATACAAGTAATATAGTTTAATTAATATAAGATAAAGTTTTCCATTTTGGATATCAGCATAAATCTATGCAAAAAAAAAAAAAAATCATGCCATATTGAGATAAAATACTAGGTATTTTTTACAATGAAAGGTTTAACTTTCTTATGTCATCATCATCATCATCTCATCATCATCTCAGCCAAAAAGACGTCCACTGCTGGACAAAGGCCTCCCTCAAGGATAAATCATTTTGAGGGGAATTTGCCATAATCGCCACGCTTGGCAGGCGGGTTGGCGATCGCAGTAAGCTGAGAATAATCACAGAGAGACGCTGCTGCCCATTCTCTGGAATGGTCCCATAGTCGCCTTCTACGACACCCACGGGAAGAGATGGGGTGGTGCAATTCTTTACCCCCGGCACCACACGGGGGACTACTTTCTTATGTATTGATTATGAATGGAATATTAAACAAGTGGTAATCAGTTAGTACTTTTGTTTTATTATTCTTTATGGGTAAGCCAAGCCCTAAGCTACCCCGCATCCAAGTCATCCGCTTCTGTGGTCTACTGGTCTAAACCGGTGGGGCTTAGATCCAGAGGTCCCGGGTTCGATCCCAATACAATGTTTGTGTACTCGGTTTGGTTGGTGGTAGGGCTTGTTTGTCCGCCTGGCTAGCTACCACCATCTTATCTAAATATGTCGCCGTAGCGTCAATATTTAATAAATAAATAAATAATAAATAAATGTTTCCCACACTCACATCAATTATCTAGCCCCAACAAGAGCTTCCTTAAGAAACTCGATAAAATGGTTAACTAGACAACGGATAAACATACTTAATATACTTAAATACATACTTATTATACATAGGAAACACCCAGACCCGAAACAATTTAGAAAAACAGGTATTTCTAAATTGACCCGACCGGGGATCGAACCCGGGACCTCAGAGATGGCGACACCATGAAAACCGGTGTGCAAGCCACTCGACCAAGGAGGTCGTCAATTTGTAGCATTGTTATGTTTTGACAGTTCGAATTAAAATTCCGGGTGAAGTGCGCTTCCACTTTCAGCCTTATCACCACTTTACATCAGGTGAGATGAAGGCAAGTGTACCCAAAAGATATAAAAAAAAATCTCGTGATGATAAAGGACGAAAGGTGAAAGCGCACCTTACCCGAAATCCGCTATCTTATTTGTCTATACAACAAGGCTACTAATATTAATGATGATGGTTTTATATAGTTTTATGCATTTTTTTTATTTTACATTTTTTACATTGCATTAGGGTCACATAGTTAGATAAGAGTGTGGTAAATAGCCAGCTGCAGCTGTATCACCACAGTATCACCAATCGAACCAAGTACAATATATACCTCTCGCTAGGGAATCGAACCCGAGACCGTTAGTTATATGGTGGGTTTAACCAATAAACATAGACTATGTCTATGAGTTAGACCACCTTACTCAGAACAATATAGCTTTAGTTATTGTTCTAAGGTCTAACCACGATGGTGTAGTCGTGCTAACCGCCCGTTATACCATAGTATAGCAGCATAAGTTATCTAATAGTTTTTAATCCTTTCCTTGGATTTTTATGTAGGGTTGTAGTAGTGGCCCCAGTATTCGACACATTTTGCATCGCTGAAAAATAATAACATTCGTAGTCTTCATTGAAATTTTACCGGAATGACAGCAAGGAAGCAGGTGGTCGGTATTATTTGTTGTTAAAGACGAGCTAAAGACTAAAATCAGTTGCTGACATGGTTGCTGACCAGAAAAAAAATTGGTCGTGATCAAACTGGTGCCTCTATGGCCACTATTTCGGGTTCCCTTTGCCTTAATTATAGGTATATACCTGACAGCTGAATTCAGCTGATGAAGGGTATGTTCCGATATACACTGCGAGCACTGTAAAGTGTGACGTCAATTTAGTATACTGCGAAACCGTTCCTTTATAGTTAGCTTAGCTATACTGGTTACTGTTTAAAATGGAACGCAGTCCAGTATACTATCATCCATGCTGTCATAAATGTCATCCATGTCATCATTTCTGGACGTTGTTGATCACATCACGTGTTCAAAGCACTGAGAGCACCTTACCTCGAAAATGCCAGGCTTACAGTACAAAAATGGCGACGATTTATGATGTCATACATTTCTCAAGGATACTGCGGCAGTATACTGTCAGTCCATAACGGAGCAAACTTACCAGTAAGAGCACTGGACAGTGCTCGCAGTGTATATCGGAACACACCCGACGAAATCTAAAAAAAAACAATCATTTGCCAAATTGTAAATTGTCAACAAGGTGCAGTTTTAGCAAGTATTTCTTTAATAGAAAAAACTTAAATTAGGGAGAAATAATAATGACGTTCTGGGAAGATACGTTAATCATTTTAATATCACAGGTAACTAAATAAATATGAAATACTTTAAGAGGTTATGTTTTCATTTTTAATTTGCCGATTTTATTTTGTAATTCGTTGAATTAATAGATAATACTAATTGAGTCTTTTTATTTAAAGTGATATTTAAAGTGAGTTTGTAGTGAGAAGGAGCTGCAAGAAATTGGCTATTCTTTTTCTATTTTATCTTTCACACATTTGTTGTTAGTCCCTATTGTGTCCAAGACCGCCGCGTTAGGCTAGAGTTGGGGGTCAAAGTGTCGCTTGGGTTATGATGGCCCAACTTCCCAATTGAATACAGCTTCACTATTAAATTATTTTAAATTATGTCTAATCACAAAAACACAAATGTTGAAAAAATTTCCACAAGCAGAATTTCGGCGGAATTTCGGCGGGCTGGTTAGAACCACGATAGCTCAATTGGAAGAGCACCTGACCCGGTATGTCAGAAGGGTGCAGGTTCAAATCCTGCTTGTGGAAATTTTTTCAACATTTGTGTTTTTGTAATTTGTTCGCAACAAAATTTGCATTAAAAATTATTTTGAACATTTTATGTCTAATCAATTGTCTTGCATGTTGTCTGCGAATCAGTAAACTGTATAAATGAATAGAAAAAAAGACCATTTACTTACATTACTTTTTCCAGATTGTTTTTTTTGTTGGCGGTTGGGTATTCTTCGTCAAACAGCTGTTCCGTGACTATGAAGTCCACCATACATTGGTGCAGCTCATCTTCTCAGTCACCTTCGCCTTGAGCTGTACAATGTTTGAGCTAATCATATTTGAAATTATTGGTTATCTAGATACAAGGTTAGTGTCACAGTTTTAGGCTATTCCTGTCCATGCGCAGGTGGCCGGGACCATTACTGGACACTGCTCGCTGAATAAACACTTTCACACACTGGGTATTACTGACAGTCCTCTGTGCAGAGCGTGCATGGAGGCGGAGGAGACTGTGGCGCATGTGCTCCTTGAGTTCACCGGTGTCGCTCAGATCCGCAGAGAAACTCTCGGTACACCGGGATCACTCACGGATGTTCTGAGAAGACTAGGAAGACTGATCTGCTTCTGGAGGGAGGTGGGCTGGCTGGAATAATCGGCCGCCATGGCTTACGTACAATGGTCCACTTTAAGGACTAAGTGCGGAAACCGTCACCAATAACATAGAACATAGAATAACATAGTGTCACAGTAGTAAAAGTCTTTTTATAACTGACTGAATGACTGCTATACAATACAGCAGTCATTAGTTACCTCCAATAATAATATTAAAATATAAAAACCTTTACCTCTCTCTTAGTCCTTTCTCAGACTTCTCTTCTTCTCCTACTAAACTGTACTGTGCTTGACACCAAATAAAGTATTTATTATTTTAACAAAAGTAAAAGTATAGGTGGGTACTATGTATAGAAATAAATAGTACCAATTTTCCAATAAATTACTACTGAATGTGTTCTTTGTTTTTCAGCTCTAGATATTTTCATTGGAACATGGGACTGTATTCATTGCTGTTTATGGTGATAGCGCTTATACCATTCTATATAGCATACTTTTGTATCAGTAATATAAGATTCAGTAAGTATAACCAGTGGGATATTATTTTTATGTTATTTATTAACACTTTAAAATCATGTTATAACAACTGCTCTAAGAAGTTAGATCAATTTATATATTTCCTCGTCTGTCTATAATATATATAACAATGGTTAAATCAATTGTTACATACCATAATATGGCGTTTCGACAGACTAGGGGTTAAAGTCATAGACATTTATTAATAGTATATAGTTTTCTGATGGAGAGTGTCTTTTAGATTTTCCAATGTACTGATTTTGTAAAAGAAAGGAAGAAAAGAAACAGCCTTAATGATTTACTTACAACTGCTTCTTATTTTTGCTTAACTATTTAAGACTCTATGGCGCTGTGGTTAATGTGCCTGGTCTGCAAGTGCTAAGGTTAAGCTACTTTCGTAAAGCTTGTTCATTATATGAGTGACCAAAAATGTATCAATTTGAGCTCTTCCTCGCTTCAGACACATAAAGCCGTTGGTCCCAGCTGCATTAGCAGTCATTAACAACCACTAATCCGCACTAGATCCGCTGGTGGTTTATGACCCGTTCTCCCTATCCATCCATAGGAACGTTTGTGCCCCAGCAGTAAGGACATAAAATGAGTTAATGATGATGACGATTTAAGACTTTTCCATTATATTTAAGAAACCATCATTTTAAACTTTATTACCTTGAAATAAGGTTGAAAAGCCATAGCATAATAGTAATGATGTTTCTATTTGTTGCAGTGTCGCAGAACATGATCAGGTTGCTGACAGTATTTGTATGGTTTATATACTTATATTTCTTCTGGAAGATAGGGGATCCCTTTCCAATATTGAGTCCAAAGCAGGTATTGTATTAAAATAATATTTAAGATGTGTATACCATACATTTAGAAGTTCTAAATTAAGGCGAATGGTAAGGCACACTAGTGCCACCAATTGATAATTTGACAATTACTAACGGACCGGATCTTTTTTTTAAACATTGCGTACCCTCCTACAACAGGAAAGCATCCATAGTATTTATTTAATAATTGTGCACTACTTTTTGTTGAGGAGCTCGATGGCGCAGTGGTTAACGCGCCCGGTCTGCGAGTGCTGAGGTTAAGTAACTTTCGCAAAGGCCGGTCATTGGATGGGTGACAAAAATGTATCATCTCGAGCTTCTCCGTGCTTCGGAAGGCACGTAAAGCCGTTGGTCCCGGCTGCATTAGCAGTCATTAACAACCACCAATCCGCCACTGGGCCTGCGTGGTGGTTTATGGGCCGTTCTCCCTATCCATCCGTAGGGAAGGCTCGTGCCCCAGCAGTGTTGCTTGGTTTATGCACGAAACGGGCTATCGCATTTATTCACAAACAATGGCCACTGTTGGTGTTAGCGAATGAATACAAAAACAAACTTAAAAGTAGTGCACAATTATTAAATAATAGATGTTTGCCTAGTGTCGGAAGGTCCGCAATGATTGATAAAAAATCCAGTTTAGCAGTTATTAAATTAAATCCATTAGCGGCGCTAGTGTGCCTTACCCTTCGCCTTAAGAAAAATAATTTCCTCTATCTAGTAGGTAAGATTTTGCCCGGAATCAAAATGGATGGCGATAATCCTAACGATGATGACAATAATGCTACATTCGGACCATCTATGACTACTTAACATAACAAAGTGTACCTTAAAGTCATGTAATTAGGTTGATTTTTGTTGTTTGTTCAGATTTCTTGGTTGGTTCGAGCGTTCAATGCTCAGATCATTGTTTTTTTCACTCCTTTGAGGTGCCTTCTGATTATAATCGTAAAATTATAGAGATTCTATATAGTATATAGGAGCTCGATGGCGCAGTGGTTGACGCGCCCAGTCTGCGAGTGCTGAGGTTAAGCAACTGCCGGCAATTGCTCGCAAAGGCCACCGGAGCTCCCCCGTGCTCCGGAAGGCACGCAAAGCCGTTGGTCCCGGCTGCATTAGCAGTCGTTAACAACCACCGCAGCGCACTAGGCCCTCGTGGTGGTGTATGGCCCGTACTCCCCCATCCATAGGAAAGACTCGCGCCCCAGCAGTGGGGACATAAAATGAGCTGATAATGATGATAATGATGAATTATCTTCGCAGGGCATATTCTCCATAGAGCAGGGAGTGTCTCGCATCGGCGTTATCGGCGTGACGGTGATGGCGCTTCTCTCTGGTTTTGGTGCTGTCAACTACCCTTATACTTCCATGGCTATATTTATAAGGTACAATCATCATATTAATAAAAATCAATATAAAAATCGAAACAAACGAAATTAAAATGTAAATCAAGGCAATAAGGCTTGTTTTATGATGGAAATAGACACTTAATTTCTTACTATTTTTTTAGGATATAAAAACCTATACAAAAATATCTGAAATTGATTCAGTAGCTTCTTAGATTTGATTAAATAGATAGATTAATTCGATTCTTAACTTAGGTCAATTATGTACTAGATAAAGAATCTGGAACAAAAATGCAACTCGAAAAAGGTCCTGTTTGCTCAAACCAATACATTTAAAGAGGAACCGGCAAAAATGTATGAAGTCTGGTCCTGGAACCAATAACGACGGCATATATATCATCAGAAAGCTACTTCGATGTACTTTAAAAATTACTATTGCAGCTCATTTCAATTAATTGTGTGGAAAAAGTTATGACTATTTTAAATACAAATCACATCAAATCAAAATAAATTTATTTGGGCAAAACAATTCAAACATACAGATAAAAATGGAAAAAAATCATAGGACAGTCCCAAAACGATTCCGACTCAGCAAAATGCTAGCCTTGAGGTTAGCGCTGATCTTCCGTCGGAACCGGTTTACGTGATGCTGCGATACCTACTTTTCTCAAGCAACATAATAGCACATTCTTCATTCAGTGACGTCCGCGTCATAGTGCATGTTCTAACTAGTCCGGGAGGATGCGGGGTGGATTTCGCGTTACTATATCTAATATATAAAATTCTCGCGTCACAGTTTTCGTTGCCATACTCCTCCGAAACGGCTTGACCGATTTTGATGAAATTTTTTGTGCTTATCCGGTATCTATGAGAATCGGCCAACATCTATTTTTCATCCCCCTAAATGCTAAGGGGTAGTCCACCCCTAAATTTTTTTTAAATTTTTTATGGCAAAACAACGTTTGCCGGGTCATCCGGTATCTATGAGAATCGGCCAACATCTATTTTTCATCCCCCTAAATGTTAGGGGTAGTCCACCCCTAAATTTTTATTTTATTTTTTATGGCAAAACGACGTTTGCCGGGTCAGCTAGTTCTTATATAATAATATAAAATAAACAGTTGCTTATGATTAAAACGTCCTGAAGGGGTGGTGTCTGCCAAATTCAAGACCGCACAACTGATAATAGTTAGAACTTGCACTACGACGACGCGGACGTCACGGAATGAAGAATGTGCTATTATGTTGTTTGAGAAAAGTAGGTATTTAAAAATAGTCTTAACTTTTTTCACACAGTTATTTGAACTGAGCTGCCATAGTAACTATTGAAGTACATAGAAGTAGCTTTCCGATGACATATATGCCGACGACGTTATTGGTTCCAGGACCGTTTTGTCCGGTTCTCTTTTCGAATAACAAAATCTGAAAAAATGTTGGATAGCATCAATAACTTCAGCTTACTATGAACCTTAAAGCTTAAATATAAAGATTAAATTAAGGTTGCAAAATATTTGTTCTTAATATTTACTGTCACAAAAGTCATTGTGGCTCCGTGGCCCCAAAGTCGCCAACCGCTTTTCAAGCGCTCATCGGGAATCTAGTACATAGGTAATTAATCGAAGATTCTCAACCAACTACTTAAGGGGGTGAAGCGCGGACGCAAAACTGCGAGTTTCAGGCTTCTTTATGATAGCGAGCGAGCGGCGCGTGGCAGTGGTGCGACAACGGCGCACTACTACGAATACGCATGCACACTAATATCTGTACAGAGTAGGTTGGTGATTTAATTAGAGCAATGTTTACTTTCGTAAAATCATAGGCGTTTGGGTAAAATATAATAAAAGTCTTAATATTTGCATATTCATATTTTTTAATTGAAAAATAAGACAACAGTGGCCTGCGGAATATCAATACAAACATTTTGATGTCGGATCATTGTTTAATTTGTGCTATATTTACAAAGTTTCTGAAGAAATAAGTTTTTAGATATCATTACTTTTACGTATTGTTTATGCAGTTTGTTTCTAATTCCAAGACAACCATGGCCTTTTGAAAAGATCAAGCTAACCTACACTAGTCCTTTTAATGTATATTCATATATATGACCTATTCAGCGCCTAGCACCAGTGACTTAAAAACACGTAAATTTTCGAAATTCCGCGCGGCACCCCCTTAAAAGGTGTGCGTTTAATATTATCATGTAACATTAATATGTTACATAAAAATAATGGAACGATTACATGACCTTTTATTATCCATGGAGAGGCAATCGGTGCTGCGATTTCCCAGTTTCCCACACAAGAAGCCGTGTTGTTTTTGTCCTTTTAAAGCTTTTAAGCAAAGCTTCACTAATATAATAATAATAATTCATTTATTTATTCAGGTAACTTACACCCATACAAATTGCAATAACATGTCACATTACAAAATAAAAATAAAATAAAATCAAAAATCAGAATAAATAACATATAAAAATTAAAAATTAAAATTAAATCAAAATTAAAATTAAAACAAAAATCAAAATTAAAAATCAAAATAGAAATTAAAATAAATAATAATAATAAAATAAATTAAACAAAAATTAATAAAAGATCATAGACAAACATAAATAACACATTTAGACAACACAGGTTTGAGCGGCTGTCAATACCGTCTCTCCGGCACCGGGACGGCGACATGCCTACCGGAACAATGGCGGATGAATGGGCAGTCCAGCCTTCCCGCGATCATCTCCAGGACGGTGTTGGAGCTGGCCCACACTCTGTGCACCATGGACGCGGCGCGCTTACGCATAGTCGCATGAAAGCAGTCCGTGCGCGCCTCCGCGAACATGCCTGAGGCACTGCAGTATCGGGGCAGCCCCACCACCGCCCTGAAGGCGTTATTGTACTGGACACGGAGGGCATTGTAATTTCTTTGAGTGTAGTCAGCCCACAAGCTGCACGAGTAGAGTGATGTACAATACGCTCGAAAGAGCGTAATTTTAACCTCTTTTGAGCATCGCGCAAATCTGCGGGCTACCATATTAGCTCTTACCGACAACGCCCTCCGCTCCCGTTCCATATCTGCGTGGTCCTTGAGGCTTAAACATGCACTAAGCAAGGCTTCATCAAGCAAAGCTTTACCAAGCATTCATTAATGCAGTGCACTTTGTACCTGGTACTGCTAATGCAGAAAAGGTTTTGATTTTGGTTATTTGATTTTATGGTTATATTTAGATTTATTTCCTTGTAGACCGGTAACACAAGCAGATGTGCTCTCAATAGAGAAGAAGTTGCTACAAACAATGGACATGATATTGGTGAAAAAGAAAAGGATAGCGCTAGCCGAAGCGAACCACGTGGGAGGGAGACAGAACTACAACGCTATGGACCAGTCCAACGCACAGAAACGCGGCTTTTGGAAGAACATATTGTCTAGTGTTGGCAATATGGCGAACCCACTAAGCCACGGCACGGAAAGTAAGTTTGCAGTGAAGTCCCTAGTTTGATTCCCGGCGTAGCATTTTTTTTCAATTTATATATGTAATAATGGTTGATTCTTCCTGTTTATATTGGTTAGTGAATTGTATTTAGGGATTTTCTGGTTAATAAAAAGCACAAGCTCTTATGAGGTACCGCGCGGACGCAAAACTGCGAGTTTAGGCATATAGTAACCGAGCGGCGCGTGGCAGTGGTGTGACAACGGCGTACGACATGAATACGCACGCACACTAATAACTGTACAGAGTAGGCTGGTGGTTTAATTAGAGCAATGTTTACTTTCGTAAAATCGTGCGTTCGGGTAAAAAATAATAAAAGTCATTTTCATATTCATATTTTTTAAATGAAAAATTAGACATCAGTGGCCTGCGGAATATCAATACAAACATTTTGATGTCGGATTATTGTTTCATAATGCTATATTTACAAAGTTTCTGAAGAAATAACTTTTTAGATATCATTACTTTTACGTATTCTTCATGCAGTTTCTTGGTATTTGTTTCAAATTCCAAGACAACCATGGCCTTGTGAAAGGATCAAGCTAACCTACACTGGTCCTTTTAATGTATATGACCTATTCAGCGCCTAGCACCAGTGACTTAAAAACACGTAAATTTTCGAAATTCCGCGCGGCACCCCCTTAATCACCACGCTTGCCAAATGCGGGTTGGTGATAGCAAACGGATATGTATTGAAAATATCCGAAACACACATTGCATGACTTGGGAATTAAACCCGAAATTCCTTCTATATTTTTGGGTTTATTGTGATGGAAAGTGTCCTGCTATGATAAGGCATTTTCCAATATTATTGACGCTGTAAGGGAGAAAAGAGCTGGACACTTGCTGAGTTTCTTGCCGGTTCTTCTCAGTACAAGATCTTCCGGCCAGAGTAGACTTACGAAACGATGGCATAGTGACATTCACAAGAGCTACTTGCCTAAACTGAATAAATGATTTTGAATTTTGAAACCTTCTGCTATTGAACCGAGAGCTATGCCACTCGGCCAATTATCACTAAAACCTAACTAACTAACTAAACTAAACTAACTAAAACTAAACTAACCATTAAATCAAATTAATGTGTAACATAAATGCGAGTAGATCCGTAAAAGTAATTTCATTTCAATAAATAATTATTAATTCCAGACATTACCCAATTACGCCAAGAGATAGCCGGTCTCGAAGAGCTGAGTCGCCAGCTGTTCCTAGAAGCTCACGATGCGAGAAGCATGCGAGAAAAGATCGACTGGTCCAAAACCTTCCAGGGAAAGTACTTCAACTTTCTGGGATACTTTTTCTCGCTGTACTGCATTTGGAAGATATTTATTGTGAGTACAACATCATCATCATCACCATCATCATCATCAGCTCATTTTCATGTCCCCACTGTTGGGCCAAGAGCCTTCCCTATGGATGGACAGGGAGAACGGGCCTTAAACCACCACGTGGACCCAGTGCGGGTTGACTGATAATGCAGCCGAGACCAACGACAAGACCTGCCTTCCGAAGTACGGAGGAGATCAGTTCAAGATGATAAATATTCTGACACCCATCCGATGACCGACCTTTGCGAAAGTAGCTTAGCTTTAGCAAACGCAGACAGGGCGCGTTAACCACTGCGCCATCGACCGAGAGAAAAGATAAAAAAGGCAATTTATTAGACTTTGTTCGTACTAGCTCTGTGCTTGTGTCTGTGCTGCTCTGTGCTGCGCTGTGCTCACATAAGGGTGCGCCGCCGTCCGTAAATGATAGGTGTCATATATTTTATTTGAATGTTTTCGTCCATATTTATTTGATGCCGCGCGGCCATACTAATTTTGTATGGGGAACGTATTTGGTAATAATAATAATTTAAAAAACTACTCGATAAATCGTAAATGTGAGACGCACGATTTGTAGTTAAGACATTGGTGATTGTTAGACATAATTAGAGGTATAATAATTTAGATAAATTATAACTAAACGCCGCCACTCGTTTTCATGATTTTTGGCCAACTTTAAATGATATTGTAGAAAAAACTATAGTGTGTTATGAATTTATGAGTCGGACTAATTGTAAACACGTTCCCCTTAATACTAAACATATATATTTTGTTTATGTAATACGATAGTTTTTTCATCATACTCGTATATCAACTTAACCGTAATTACACTTTTAGCTTTTTTTGGTCGGCGCACCATTAACTAGCTTGAACGAGCTAGGTACCACCGCCCAATATTTCCACTTCATATTTAAATTGTTTTTCTTCGATTAATAAATACATACGTATTTGTAAAGTACTCTATTATTCTTGTTCCTTTATTTATTTTTTCTCATATAAATTAACATTTTTAAATATTTTCTAAAAACAAAATAAATAAAACATTTACAAATATAAAAAATAGGGGTCCGCCGGCATCGGGACCAGAGTCCAAGCTACCGGTGGTTAGGGCTCCAGAGACAGGGACCTCTTCACAATGCGTGCCGTATCGAGGAGAACTGCCTTCTGAATCAAGCCCTTGATCCAGCCGCCTAACGAGAGCCTCATTAGATGTTGATCGAGGCTCTTGGCCACCAGGCCGTTGGCTGTAACAACAATCGGTACGATGAAAGCCGAATCCACACTTCACATGTCGACAACCTCGTGTGCTAAACTGCTAAGTCGAGATATTTGATTTGTTATTGTTATTATTATTATATTGAATTCTATTCTCCCGTATCCCAGTCGACCATCAACATAGTGTTCGACCGCGTGGGCAAGAAGGACCCGGTGACCCGCGGGCTGGAGATCGTGGTGCACTGGCTGGGGCTGGCCGTGGACGTGGCCTTCTGGTCGCAGCACGTCTCCTTCGCGCTGGTCGGGTGTATAGCGCTCACCAGTATTAGGGGGTTGCTACTTACGCTTACTAAGGTAAGTTTAGTGGATAAAATAGTTATTCAATAGTTTAGTTTTTTTAGTTTTTATCATAATCTTGCTCTTCTTAATCCTCCTTCGACATCACCACCACCACCACCACCACCACCACCACCACCACCACCCCAGTTCAGAAGTTGCGGTATTGACCCCGTATGTCAGAAGCTGCGGATACGAGTTTTTCTCGTGGAAAATAATTATTTTCAACACTTATTCTGAATAGATTTTCATCGTCATCTGCATCGCCATCATCATCAATATCTATTGTTCCACTGATGGGTATTCTTCCCACGTAAACAAAAAACGGATCCTACCTAGGACATACGGCTTTTTTAAAATGAGCTCCTATTATATCCCCACTGTTGGGGCACGAGCCTTCCCTATGAATGAATAGGGAGTGCCTTAAACCACCACGCGGGCCCAGTGCGTATTGGTGGTTGTTAACGACTGCTAATGCAGCCGGGACCAACGGCTTTACGTGCCTTCCGAAGCACGGAGGACTGTAACTTGCCTTATTTTTATTTTATCAGAAAAGAAAATACCTACAGAAAATTTATTTTGTAGCCAATTCTTGACAAATTACTTTCAGAATGTATGTTTATTGTGTTATTTACATGTTGTATAAAATTTTGATTACATACCTTTGTTCCTTTACAGTTCTTCTATAAGATCTCCTCGTCGAAATCTTCAAACATCATCGTTCTCATTCTGGCCCAAATTATGGGTATGTATTTCTGCTCATCAGTGCTGTTGATACGTATGAACATGCCCGCCGAATACCGCATAATAATCACCCAAGTGCTGGGTGATCTGCAATTTAACTTCTACCATAGATGGTTTGACGTCATCTTTTTGGTTAGCGCTCTTACTAGCATATTTACTCTGTACTTAGCTCATAAGCAACCGTCTGTTAGCTAGTGTGATGTGGAGTGGAATTAGGAGAGTAAAGTCGGACATAAAGTTGTTTTACCAGCTTAAAAGTGAATATTGTTTGCATATCATAAAACAACAAGGTCTATTTTTGCTTACAAGACCCAAGTGGCAGATACGTTGTCATCATTGATAATGATTCTACAGGTTCGCGCACATTATGCCGGGCCGCAGCGGGGCGGGTCGCAACGCAAAAATCCGCTCAAATCGCTCGTATGTATTTTATATGAATTATAGCAACAATAACTTCTTCTTTTAACAACAGGCAAAATAAATACATGACATCTTGTTTTTTGTCTTTTAGTTCTTTTTTTTGCCTTTTTTGTCATGGCAGTCGTGTTTTTAATTATTTATTTTTATTTTGTTTTTTTTTAGTGATAAGTTTAATTTTAATAAAATATGTCATACAAAATCTCATCCCCTATTTTACCCACATAGAGGTTGAATTTCCAAAATTTTTACTAGCCTATGTTAGTCGGAACGATGCAAGGATTGTAATGATACTTCATATATTTAAATCGGTTCAGACGTTTAGAAATTATGGTGGAATAAAGAAACATCACATACATACATACATACATGAACCCTGAAAACATAACACTCCTTTTTTTGGCAGTCGTGTAAAGAAAAAGTTCTTCGTCAGAGCTATCCATAACGTACACGCGTCTGGCAGTACGCTGTATTCAAAATCCGTCAATGCGCTGCGACCCGGCCCGTCACTAATGTGCTTTGAAGCATTTTGCGCTGCGATGCGGCCCGCCCCGCCCCGCTGCGGCCCGACATAATGTGCGCGAACCTTAAGACGACACCTCGTTTTGCGTACATTAAAAAAAAGTGATCCTTACTTGCGCTGCCATAAGGTCGAAAATACGTAGTCGCCCGCCTGCGACGATTAAGACCGCTTAACAGAATCTTAAAATATTTAACAAAATATGCAGCTACCAAATTACTAATATTGATGTTATCAATGTATTTGAGTGGTTTCCAAGCATATGCATTAAGTGATTTCGTTGTAATTTCAACAATAGTGATTTTTTAATCATGTATTTGAGCTAGCATTTCAGATTTCAGGCATATTATAGTCATTGTGCTAAGGCACAACATTGTGATAAGGTACATGACGGGAACAAAACACGGAATAACGGTTTATTTGTAAGCAAATTAACCGTTATTCCGTGTTTTGTTCCCGTCATGTAAACGTCATTTCAAATTAGAATGAAAGAGACAAAACACGGAATAACTATTCGGAGCTTATTCTTTGTTTATTTGTATGAACCTTTAAAATAAAACCTGTCGCCTTAAGGTGCTCCCTCACCAGGAGCATTCGCCTGTAATATAACATTACAAATCCGAGCATTACATAAACATCAGTGAGAGAGAAGAACCGTGCATTACAGAGCACAAGCTGTAATGTTACAGATGTGAGTATTACATTGGTGAGTTCGTCTGACATTGTAGAAGTAACTAAATGCTTGCCAATCAGGGAGGCAATATTTATATTGTAATATAATGCTGAATCTAAAATGTTACATTATAGATGAACGTTCTATGTGAGGAAGCACCTTTAGCGATATTTTATTGCAATGGAAGTTATTGTCAAAAGTGTTAAGGGGGTGCAGCGCGGACGCAAAATTGCGAGTTTCAAGTTTCTTTATGATAGCGAGCGAGCGGCGCGTGGCAGTGGTGTGACAACGGCTCACGACTACGAATACGCACGCACACTAATATCTGTACAGAGTAGGCTGGTGATTTAATTAGAGCAATGTTTACTTTCGTAAAATCATAGGCATTTGGGTAAAAAATAATAAAAGTCTTAATATTTTCATATTCATATTTTTTAATTGAAAATAAGACAACAGTGGCCTGCGGAATATCAAAATAAATTTTTTTATGTCAAATCATTGTTTTATTTGTGCTAAATTTACAAAGTTTCTAAAGAAATAAGTTTTTAGATATCATTACTTTTACGTATTGTTTATGCAGTTTCCGGGTATTTATTTCAAATTCCAAGACAACCATGGTCTTGTGAAAGGATCAAGCTAACCTACACTAGTCCTTTTAATGTATTTGACCTAATCAGCGCCTAGCACCAGTGACTTAAAAACACGTAAATTTTCGAAATTCCGCGCGGCACCCCCTTAAAGCAATTTTATGGTCGACTAGTAATTAAGCTTTTTTAAAATATTTCTAAGTCAAAGTCGGTAAATACATATATTAAAAAATGTTGCATTTCTATCGTGGGAAGCGGTTTTTGAACCAGTCGCTGGTTCTCATGCATTTTTTTTAATGCTATGATATCAATGATGAGTGCTACTTTTACTCTTATTGAAAGTCACTGGTAACTTGTTTTTGACACCGAAAATTCTCGAACGTTATCTTAATAATCAAATTGTAAATAATACAACGATAACTTTAATACATAGCGTATTTAGGTAATGTCATGTCAAAAATCGCCACCATGTTCGTGAAACTTGCGTTATCGCAAGTTTTAAGTTAAAAGTGAACCACTTAAGAGCTATTTCACATTACAGTATACCTTACAAACTTCAAAGCTCTAATTCTTTCAAACCAGTAAGCTAATTTTAATAAGAATGTCCACGCATAACCCCTTGAGCGTCGATCGACCAGCAGGTGGCCGATAACAATTAAAATTCTATTGTGTCTGGTATTCGCGCGCTCGAGCTCTTAATGTAAATACAGTGATTTTGACAGTTCATTCAAAAAAAAAACGCTGATATAACTGAATTTTATGTAAAGATTCAAATCACATAAAATCAGTTGAACAATCGTTTTTAAAATGTTTTCTATTAACTGACAATTATTCTGTGTGTCTCTTAGGCATAGACAATTTCATTAAATTCGGCTTATTAATCCCCGGCACCACACAGAGGATAAAGAATTGAACCACTCTATATCTTCCCGAGGGTGTCGTAAAGGCCGACTAAGGGACCATTCCAGAGGATGGGCAGCAGCATCTCTCTGTTACTCTTAACCAACTGCGATCGCCAACCCGCCTGCCAAGCGTGGCGATTACAGCAAATGAGGGGATCCGTGGGGGAGGCCTTTGTCCAGCAGTGGACGCCTTTTGGCTAAGATAATGATGATGACGGCTAATTAATAAAAAAACAGATTTGAAATTTGTATGAGCTACCGGAATGTGAAATGGTTTTAAATGAAACTGAAATTTGTATTGTATAGCAGCAGCGCCCATGGTCCTCAGTTTCAGTAATTTGTTTTGAAATAAGCATTCGAGAACCAATCTGAAATATCTGTTTAGGTTAAGTGGTACAAACAAAGTCTTATCTTTATTTTGTAAACAACTATTCTTTAAAAGCTTGTACATAAAGAATTAGATATAATATAGGCCAGTTTCGCCATATAATATGCTAATACAGAAAAACTATCTGCAATCATAATTAAAACGTATGAAAGATACGAAGTGGATCAAGCATCTATGTTAAATAAATATGTGTAATTTCTTTAGTTTCTTAGTAAGCGAATAACGAATTATAATCATGTAAAAAATAATAGAAATTAAACAAGGGCAATACATAGTGTTTGACAAAAATGACGCTAACTTCATACAGTATTGCCAGTATTGTAATTTCTACTTAGTTTTATTAACCTCTTTTGAATTTTGCATTCATCTAATATATAAAATTCTCGCGTCACAGTTTTCGTTGCCATACTCCTCCGAAACGGCTTGACCGATTTTGATGAAATTTTTTGTGCTTATCCGGTATCTATGAGAATCGGCCAACATCTATTTTTCATCCCCCTAAATGTTAGGGGTAGTCCACCCCTAAATTTTTTTTAATTTTTTTTATGGCAAAACAACGTTTTCCGGGTCTTCCGGTATCTATGAGAATCGGCTAACATCTATTTTTCATCCCCCTAAATGTTAGGGGTAGTCCACCCCTAAATTTTATTTTTATTTTTTATGGCAAAACAACGTTTGCCGGGTCATCCGGTATCTATGAAAATCGGCCAACATCTATTTTTCATCCCCCTAAATGTTAGGGGTAGTCCACCCCTAAATTTTTATTTTATTTTTTATGGCAAAACGATGTTTGCCGGGTCAGCTAGTCTAATATATAAAATTCTCGCGTCACAGTTTTCGTTGCCATACTCCTCCGAAACAGCTTGACCGATTTTGATGAAATTTTTTGTGCTTATCCGGTATCTATGAGAATCGGCCAACATCTATTTTTCATCCCCCTAAATGTTAGGGGTAGTCCACCCCTAAATTTTTATTTTATTTTTTATGGCAAAACAACGTTTGCCGGGTCATCCGGTATCTATGAGAATCGGCCAACATCTATTTTTCATCCCCCTACATTTTTTTTTTAAATTTTTTATGGCAAAAGAACGTTTGCCGGGTCATCCGGTATCTATGAGAATCGGCCAACATCTATTTTTCATCCCCCTAAATGTTAGGGGTAGTCCACCCCTAAATTTTTATTTTATTTTTTATGGCAAAACGACGTTTGCCGGGCAGCTAGTAATGCTATATGAGGAGCTGGCGAACAGAACCGGAGTAGTCCACTATAATTGAAAAGCATTTTTTTTTCGAATCGTGATGTCTTGACCCCGTTGCGTCGAACCCTGTTAATATTTTCAAAACCGGCTCTAAGTGGGCAAAAAAGGCTTTAAAAAGTGCATTTTCAAACGAAACCGGATCAGTCCGATAACCAACATAAAAATTTTAAAAATTTCCTCTATTTTCATTCTGAAGCAGACTTGTCCTTTAGTAGTATTCATTTCTTCAACACATTTTTATTCAAAACCGGATTTGTCCGAAATTAATAAAACCAAACTTGTCACACGTTTGCAGTCAAACAGGATATGTCCAAAAAAAAACAGAATTTTTCAAACTTTTCAAACAAAACCAGATTAGTACATTTTTATTTCTTGAATAACTTCTAGAATATGAAAGTAAATAAAAAAAGTTATTACTCATGCAACAATAGATCTTATCCGCCTACCTATAATAATGCAATGTTATGTTATTAATCACCTCCATATATTGATATTAGTTTTTTAGCCAGTGTGTAAAATTTATTTTCACGGACTAATCCAGCTTTGTTCGCCAGCTCCTCATATATAGTTACAAGGTAGAAAAATCAACCAGCTCGGCCGCCTCGGTAGCTAAGCGGTCAGAGCACTAGACCGGTTATCTAAAGGTCGTGGGTTCGATTCCTATTCGAGCTTCTTGAGGCTGGTTAATTTTTTTTATAGTAAAATTTTATCTTTTATTAACCTACTACTTATTCAGGATAATGCATTGGTGAAACTGGCCTAAAACATTTGTTAACTATTTATAAGACTGATAAAAGCTATAAGATAGTTTTAATTAGTAAGACAAAATTTCTAAATGAGGAAGATGAGTGTTTTTATTTTATTATCTAGAAAAATCAAACTTAAAATCTTAATAATAATAGTGAAAGAATTTTTACGATATCTCTAAAACTGTATTTTTAACAATTTTTTGAACTTGGGAGTTCTTAAATCCAGAGCGCGCTTGACCGCTTAGCGCGTGACGTCACATCGCCGGTCCTTGCTCGTTCGCGCGCTGTATCCGAAGCATTGTTTTTGCGTTACTTTAATTATCTTCGTTTATATTTGGTAAATATGGAAAAAAAATACCGTATATATATTGTATAGTACTTTTATGTACTAATACAACAATTAGCACACCGGAAAAGTACTTTTTTCATGTTCCAAATGACAAAAAACTAAGAAACAAGTGGTGTAACCTGATGGAGAGGAGACGTTATCTACCAAAACAAGTAGACATTGTTGCGAAGATCATTTTAATGCGAGTAGGTACTAATTATATCTATACATTTTTGCATTATAGGTAAGAAGTAACTATATATTAGGTACTATTTGTGTAATAAATAATTGATATGAGATACTCGTTCGTACTTGCTTACAGTGTTGGCCTATTAAGTTCAAGTAATTTGACGAAGTTTTTCACAGATTTTGTATATTTGACATTTATAATTTGATATGTTATTTTAACAGAATGTAATCTTGAAATAAATGATTATTATAATTTAACAAGATCTACCTTTCCGACTGCTTTGATGCGTTGTGTTTGTGTAGAAAATAGTGTAGTGACATTTTATCGATAAAGTTTTCTCATTATTTAATGCATCTCGTTATGTTCAACATTTAACTGTCCCGCTCGTTCCCCAAATTTAACAGCATCAGATTATTTTCTCTGGGGTTATTTAAAAGACAAGGTGTTCATTAATAAACCCAGGATAATCAAGCTGAAGGTCAACATCCGAGCTAAAATGCAGTTGCTAACTCCTCATGTTCTGAGGAAAGTAATGAGAAGTGCTCTCGAAAGAGCCCGCCTTTGTGAGGCTGAAAATGGTGGTCATTTACGTGATGTAATTTTTAAAACCTAACTCAAAAATATCTCCATGAGTGTTTTTTTATTATCTCATAATAATTAAGATGAATTTAAAAAAATTAAAAGTTGTAACCAATTTTAACCCGTCGTGACATTTGCGCCACCCAATATAAAAAACAGGAAATGCATAGTATCAAACTGCAAGTACGACTAGCAAGCCTATGCTATTCAGAGGTGAACTTTTTATATGTAATAGTCCTCAGATCCTCACAGAAAAAAATATTGATAAAATATAAATTTTAACCCAAAATCCACCCATTCTTAAATTTAGCGATTTACAACAAAAACTTATTGCAGATTGAATCGGACACCGAAAATTATCTCAAGGAGATAATACATTGATACTTTTTGTATATCTGCAGTTGGGTGAAAGTAAGTCATAATCTGAGGGGATTTCTCCGGTTGCCCATATCTTTGGCTTTTATAAATTTCAACTGAGACCCAACTTGCGACAGTTTTGGTTTCATCCAATAACATGTAATTTCTGTGCAAGCAGGCTCCTCACTGCGTCTATGTAACCACATGACCAATGCCATAGTATGTTTACATCTTCCTCTACTTGCCGCACAACCTTCACAATCCAGACTTAAAAATTTTCAAGCTATTTCATCACAAACAAATTTACAGTGATATGGCGTATGTATGTTCGGACCTTATGCTCGGGTGTAATTCTTGCCTTTACTGACTTACACCCAACTACAACTATTAAAACATGACGTCTTCTTTTAGCTTATTGTTTTAACACATTATAGAACGAAACTCATTTTTATTGATAAGAGATTGCAAAAATGGACAGCACTAGTACCTAGACGAAAACTATTCTTTCCACGCATATTGTTTGTATTAAGTACCTACAACAATAGTGTCGCAAACAATAAGCTCGCAATCTGGTTACCAACTGGGAAGCTTAAAAAAGGCCTTTAAATACGCACACCTCAGCCACAACTCACAACGAAATAATGAATTTCATAGTAGTGACTTACAAACAAACTACTTTTACTATTATTAAGTACTTTATGCATAATATCGTCCCACACCCACACTCACTGCTTAGAGGGTAGGTACTTAAATAGGTATCTACTATACTATATATCTATATCACTTCGCATGATTTGTGAAATATTCCGCAAGGTCAACTTACGGCAAATTATTTGATTGTCCACGTGAAAATCCTGGCTCCATTTAGACTACAGGTAGCACTATTACCTACTAGGTATAGATAGAAAACAAACGCATGAAAGTAGGTAGCCAAAGTGAATTACTTAAAAGAAAAACCATCGCGTCGTATGCGGGGCGGCCGAGCGGCGCGGCGGGCGGGGCAGGCAGCGACCGGCGATGTGACGTCACAGAGATCACGCGGGCGCGGGTAGGCAGTTTCGGTGCTCCCAAATTGATTAATTCATAAAAAATTCAATTTTTATGATATCGTCTTGATTTTTACGTAGTTGTTATCACAATTCATTACGCGTTTTTTTAAGACTAAGCAATCGCGATTAGTTATCATTTACATCTTCCTCATTGTTCGAAACGCACAATCTTATAGTGTTAACTAAGAATAACGTACACATTCCGTAGGATTGCATATTGTGTATTATTTTGTAAAAATCAGAACTATTTATTATGTAATAAAACATATGCCTAAGTGAACTTTATACATTTTTATTTAATTTTTTTGGCACTATTTTATATTTAATGAATTCCACTCAAATAATAATAGATGCGCTTAACCTGACAAAGGATAAGGAGCTCAATGGCGCAGTGGTTATCGCCCCCGGTCTGCGATTACTGAAGTAAAGCAACTTTCCCAAAGGTCAGTCATCGGATGGGTGACCAAAAATGTATCATCTCGAGCTCCTCGCGTGCTTCGGAAGGCACGTAAAGCCGTTGGTGCCGACTGCATTCGCAGTTGTTAACAACTACCAATCCGCACTTAGCCCGCGTGGTGGTTTACGGCCCGTTCTCCCTATCCCTCCATAGGGAAGGCTTGTACCCCAGCAGTGGGGACATAAAAGAAGCTGGTGATGATGAACCTAACAATAAAAAATAACTAAGGGTCCGTTGCTGTAAACTGCCACATCCAAGGTATATTTTTATGGTAACTTATATACATACATCAGTCTAAAATCGTCCCACTGTTGGGCTTGGGGGATATCGGGCTGTAGAATGTTATTATATACAGTGTTTTTTAAACTGGTACAGTATGAGGAAAACCAAAACCATAAGAGATACAGAGAAACTGTTTTGGAAACCGTCTTTTTTTACGTCATGCTTCCCGGCGGAACCACTTTCGATTTAACTTGTATAAGTTACTCAAAAAAATCTATGAAATGTCTATAAAATTCTAGTCCTATTTAAAAAAAATCTATGTCTCCGGTTTCGTCGTATTTTGTTATTGAAAGTGGTTGCGCTGCGGAATATCCTTTCAGCGAAACCACCACTATATATGTATCTATAACTATGCATAGTATAATCAAATATATGGTATCAAATAATTCTATGATAATTCTATATTGAATTAAGACCCCCAGATCCCCACTGGAATTCAAATATACGGACAAAGCTGCGCCTCAAATTTTCTCTTTGAAATAGTTTCTAAACGCCTAGAGTAAAGTTCTTAGCAACATTAACATTACATATCTTTCAGAGGGAAAATTTATTAGCACACAAATAATATACTTGTTGCGTTTTATTATTATTGTAGAATATTAATAGTAATAATAGTAATAGTTTATGTTAAACAATTAAATTTACATCTTACCTACTTGAGGAACCTTTCATTAAAGTTCCTAACTACCCACATCATAACGAAATAATTTTTAGTTGTGAATTGAACATTTAAACATCAATATCTTACGAGTGTATGTTTAAAATGAAGCGTGGAAGGAGACTATCAGTGAGTTTAGAAGAACAAAAGAGTGTTTTCCTAAAATATCAAGAACGTTTCAAAGGTCCTGAATTGCCTCGTTCATGCAGTGTTGTGTACAAAGAATAGATTATTATGTGCTTGTATGTCCCGCTCGTTCCCCAAATTTAACAGCATCAGATTATTTTCTCTGGGGTTATTTAAAAGACAAGGTGTTCATTAATAAACCCAGGATAATCAAGCTGAAGGTCAACATCCGAGCTAAAATGCAGTTGCTAACTCCTCATGTTCTGAGGAAAGTAATGAGAAGTGCTCTCGAAAGAGCCCGCCTTTGTGAGGCTGAAAATGGTGGTCATTTACGTGATGTAATTTTTAAAACCTAACTCAAAAATATCTCCATGAGTGTTTTTTTATTATCTCATAATAATTAAGATGAATTTAAAAAAATTAAAAGTTGTAACCAATTTTAACCCGTCGTGACATTTGCGCCACCCAATATAAAAAACAGGAAATGCATAGTATCAAACTGCAAGTACGACTAGCAAGCCTATGCTATTCAGAGGTGAACTTTTTATATGTAATAGTCCTCAGATCCTCACAGAAAAAAATATTGATAAAATATAAATTTTAACCCAAAATCCACCCATTCTTAAATTTAGCGATTTACAACAAAAACTTATTGCAGATTGAATCGGACACCGAAAATTATCTCAAGGAGATAATACATTGATACTTTTTGTATATCTGCAGTTGGGTGAAAGTAAGTCATAATCTGAGGGGATTTCTCCGGTTGCCCATATCTTTGGCTTTTATAAATTTCAACTGAGACCCAACTTGCGACAGTTTTGGTTTCATCCAATAACATGTAATTTCTGTGCAAGCAGGCTCCTCACTGCGTCTATGTAACCACATGACCAATGCCATAGTATGTTTACATCTTCCTCTACTTGCCGCACAACCTTCACAATCCAGACTTAAAAATTTTCAAGCTATTTCATCACAAACAAATTTACAGTGATATGGCGTATGTATGTTCGGACCTTATGCTCGGGTGTAATTCTTGCCTTTACTGACTTACACCCAACTACAACTATTAAAACATGACGTCTTCTTTTAGCTTATTGTTTTAACACATTATAGAACGAAACTCATTTTTATTGATAAGAGATTGCAAAAATGGACAGCACTAGTACCTAGACGAAAACTATTCTTTCCACGCATATTGTTTGTATTAAGTACCTACAACAATAGTGTCGCAAACAATAAGCTCGCAATCTGGTTACCAACTGGGAAGCTTAAAAAAGGCCTTTAAATACGCACACCTCAGCCACAACTCACAACGAAATAATGAATTTCATAGTAGTGACTTACAAACAAACTACTTTTACTATTATTAAGTACTTTATGCATAATATCGTCCCACACCCACACTCACTGCTTAGAGGGTAGGTACTTAAATAGGTATCTACTATACTATATATCTATATCACTTCGCATGATTTGTGAAATATTCCGCAAGGTCAACTTACGGCAAATTATTTGATTGTCCACGTGAAAATCCTGGCTCCATTTAGACTACAGGTAGCACTATTACCTACTAGGTATAGATAGAAAACAAACGCATGAAAGTAGGTAGCCAAAGTGAATTACTTAAAAGAAAAACCATCGCGTCGTATGCGGGGCGGCCGAGCGGCGCGGCGGGCGGGGCAGGCAGCGACCGGCGATGTGACGTCACAGAGATCACGCGGGCGCGGGTAGGCAGTTTCGGTGCTCCCAAATTGATTAATTCATAAAAAATTCAATTTTTATGATATCGTCTTGATTTTTACGTAGTTGTTATCACAATTCATTACGCGTTTTTTTAAGACTAAGCAATCGCGATTAGTTATCATTTACATCTTCCTCATTGTTCGAAACGCACAATCTTATAGTGTTAACTAAGAATAACGTACACATTCCGTAGGATTGCATATTGTGTATTATTTTGTAAAAATCAGAACTATTTATTATGTAATAAAACATATGCCTAAGTGAACTTTATACATTTTTATTTAATTTTTTTGGCACTATTTTATATTTAATGAATTCCACTCAAATAATAATAGATGCGCTTAACCTGACAAAGGATAAGGAGCTCAATGGCGCAGTGGTTATCGCCCCCGGTCTGCGATTACTGAAGTAAAGCAACTTTCCCAAAGGTCAGTCATCGGATGGGTGACCAAAAATGTATCATCTCGAGCTCCTCGCGTGCTTCGGAAGGCACGTAAAGCCGTTGGTGCCGACTGCATTCGCAGTTGTTAACAACTACCAATCCGCACTTAGCCCGCGTGGTGGTTTACGGCCCGTTCTCCCTATCCCTCCATAGGGAAGGCTTGTACCCCAGCAGTGGGGACATAAAAGAAGCTGGTGATGATGAACCTAACAATAAAAAATAACTAAGGGTCCGTTGCTGTAAACTGCCACATCCAAGGTATATTTTTATGGTAACTTATATACATCAGTCTAAAATCGTCCCACTGTTGGGCTTGGGGGATATCGGGCTGTAGAATGTTATTATATACAGTGTTTTTTAAACTGGTACAGTATGAGGAAAACCAAAACCATAAGAGATACAGAGAAACTGTTTTGGAAACCGTCTTTTTTTACGTCATGCTTCCCGGCGGAACCACTTTCGATTTAACTTGTATAAGTTACTCAAAAAAATCTATGAAATGTCTATAAAATTCTAGTCCTATTTAAAAAAAATCTATGTCTCCGGTTTCGTCGTATTTTGTTATTGAAAGTGGTTGCGCTGCGGAATATCCTTTCAGCGAAACCACCACTATATATGTATCTATAACTATGCATAGTATAATCAAATATATGGTATCAAATAATTCTATGATAATTCTATATTGAATTAAGACCCCCAGATCCCCACTGGAATTCAAATATACGGACAAAGCTGCGCCTCAAATTTTCTCTTTGAAATAGTTTCTAAACGCCTAGAGTAAAGTTCTTAGCAACATTAACATTACATATCTTTCAGAGGGAAAATTTATTAGCACACAAATAATATACTTGTTGCGTTTTATTATTATTGTAGAATATTAATAGTAATAATAGTAATAGTTTATGTTAAACAATTAAATTTACATCTTACCTACTTGAGGAACCTTTCATTAAAGTTCCTAACTACCCACATCATAACGAAATAATTTTTAGTTGTGAATTGAACATTTAAACATCAATATCTTACGAGTGTATGTTTAAAATGAAGCGTGGAAGGAGACTATCAGTGAGTTTAGAAGAACAAAAGAGTGTTTTCCTAAAATATCAAGAACGTTTCAAAGGTCCTGAATTGCCTCGTTCATGCAGTGTTGTGTACAAAGAATAGATTATTATGTGCTTGTATGAATCCCATTGCGCTATATTTTTATTTTTATTTTTTTATATATATTTTTTTATTTTTATTTTTTTTTATTTTTATTATTTATATTCTCTGTTCGAAGAGAAAATTTGAGGCACAGCTTTGTCCGTATATTCAAATTCTAGTGAAGATTTGGGGGTTCTAATTCAATATAGAATTGTTATAGAATTATTTGATACCATATATTTGATTATACATGCATAGTAATAGATATATCGTGGTGGTTTCGCTGGAAGGATACTCTGCAGCGCAACCACTTTCAATAACAAAATACGGCGAAACCGGAGACATAGTTTTTTTTTAAATAGGACTACAATTTTATAGACATTTCATAGATTTTTTTGAGTAACTTAAACTAGTTAAATCGAAAGTGGTTCCGCCGGGAAGCATGACACCTTTTTTGTGTAAACAATTTCGGCATAGCAAATTTTTATGTCAAGTGTGAGTTATAAATAAAATTTGTCAAATTTATCAATTTTTTTTAACGTGGATCCACTCTCTTTAGTGTTAGAATCATTTAATTGTATTGTAAGAAAAAAACTAGAGCAGAAGAAGTTAGTGAAATTTAATGAAATCTTTTCACATACAATTTGTAGGTACGTAAAAAACACTATGTATATCATGCTGGTATTAAATAAATAAAAATACATGTAAATTGAAATAGATTTAATCAACATATTTATATAATCTTATTACATAAACTATATCGAAATAGTTAAAATAGAAAAGTTTACTTGGAAAGGCCACCTTACATTCATAAATCGCTTAAAACTAATAGAACTATAGAAAAAGTTGTCAACTCTCTGATAAATCGTTCAATGATTCGAGATGAGCTTTGTTTGGGAAGTTTTATAAGTATATATTATTAATTAAATACATAAACGCTACCCGACTATGAAAGAAGTTATATTTTTTGTAAAACAACTATAATTTTCTATTTACTAAAGTTAGGTCATTTAAATTCCTAATTATATAAGCTTACAATATTTAGTTTGACGAAAAGTATGTTTTAAACATATTTTACCAAATAAAATATAGTTAATTAGAGAAACTTCTTTACATAGGCGGTAGTTTTAAATTATAGAATGCTGTTTTCATTTATCTGTTTATAAAAGAATCTCACAATAATAATAAAAAAAATTATAACTTTAAATATTAAACAGTGTATTATTATTAAATATTTAAAGTTACATATTTGCTGTGCATCAAAATTTTCTGAAGTTATATTAGACAATGATAAATATATAAATAATATACTTAATTGTAACAACAATATTAAGCGTAGGTACACTCGTTGTCTTATTAATAATAACAATAATAATAATTTGTGTCAATATAATTAATAAAAACTAGCAATAATAAATACATAGTTCGATTTTTATAGTAAGTACATAGTATACAATAAACTCATTGGATTGAGATAACTTAACCCCCTTTTTGACAAAAGCGGCAATTATGCTTACATGCATTTTTTTCGCGTCCGCTTCCCTTATATACATTAGATTTTTACTCATATACAATAAATATGTATATTATTTATTCAATGTCCAATTGGTGTTACAATTTTGAGCAAAAAATTCCAAAGAAATGAAGCCGTATTTAAGGTTTTATTTACATTTATTTATAAAGCATGGGTTTACACTTCGAATTTATGCCAATAATCAATTATACTTTTTATTAAAAGAAAAACAAAGCAAGAATTGCCTTTTCACAATCCGCATAAAAATAAGAATATATCATATATGCCTACCAGTTAGAGAATCGGGCGTGTGGTACTGGGTATATATTTTCATAAAAAAATATTAAGTATTATTTTTTATAAATAAATAGTAAATAAATAAAAATCATGATGAATCAATGTAAAACATACGATAGTAAGTAAAAGTTAATAGCCTTTATATTATCCCTTCATCATTAAAATAAAATCATCACTACTAAGGCATAATTTTTTTTCACAATATATTTTATAATTAATCATCACATTGGTTTAACCATCACTCTTACCAAATACAGTTCAGTGACCCCAAACCCTACGTATCAAAAAATAAAACAAACTTTACCCGACTTGAAATTGAACCCAAGACTTTCAGATATCGAGTTGCATACTCAGCCACGTAAGCATCAAATGATAGGCGATACTCAAATCTATTTAATAAAAATAAATATGACAATTGCGGTTCGTTGGTAAGCGCAACACTTCAGAACGGCTGAACGGATTTGGATGAAATTTTGCACATAGACAGACCATGACCCGGAGTAGGACATAGTATAGCTTTTAATTACGACTTAAGCATTGCTCATAATCAATTAGACATATTTAACAGCTACTTCATAAGTTTAGTTTATTCATTTCATAATGTTTACTATCTAATATTTATTCCTTTGATAAAACAAAAATGTAAAAATATACAATAGCATTACTTTGTAACAACTGTTTTAATCTAGCATACTGTCTATGAGGGTTAATATTTAGTTCTAAACTGTTTTATTAAAATAGTATAGTAATGTTCTGATATCTACCTGTTTTTGTTGCAAATAAAAAAAATCCCGGTAACAGGTTTCTTTGGAGTAGTATTACAGTCCTTGCAAATGTATTCGCGGGCATAATTTTGTATGTAATAACAATACTAATAGCTTACAAGATTAGATGTACAAAATCCTCAGTGTAAATCCATGCGTTTCGTCAACATGACTCATCTATTCGCCCATGACGTCTTCATACTGTTTCCTGAAGCAGTCTCCCACCGGGAAGAAGTCCCAGCATCGTTGTGTGTACATGTTCCATACGTACGTTTCTTGACCTGGGATATAGAAGAAATCGTTATATACATTGCCAAAGATAAAGAATGGAAATATAGATCAGTAAAAACACCAGGCAGGGTGGTGGGTGGTAGTGTAACTTTCATTTGACATTCGCTCATGTTAAGGGTGCGCCGACCAAAAAAAGCCAAAAGTGTAGTCACGGTTAAGTTGATATATGATGAAAAAACTATCGTATTACATAAACAAAATATATATTTAGTATCAAAGGGAACGTGTTTACAATTAGTCCTTATAGTTATTAAAAAAAACTTATTACAAAAACACAAATGTTGAAAAAATTTCCACGAGCAGGATTTGAACCTGCACCCTTCTGACATTCCGGGTCAGGTGCTCTTCCAATTGAGCTATCGTGGTTCTAACCAGCCCGCCGAAATTATTCAACACTTTTTACTTTGTAAGCCAAAGGCGCCCATTCAATGTCAACAACTACCGTCATTAACATCCGATCATAATATTTTTACAAATATTAAAGATCAGTTAAGAAATAAGCAAGCTATTTTATAAAATGTTCAAAATGATTTTTAAAGCAAATTTTGTTGCGAACAAATTACAAAAACACAAATGTTGAAAAAATTTCCACGAGCAGGATTTGAACCTGCACCCTTCTGACATTCCGGGTCAGGTGCTCTTCCAATTGAGCTATCGTGGTTCTAACCAGCCCGCCGAAATTATTCAACACTTTTTACTTTGTAAGCCAAAGGCGCCCATTCAACATTTTTTTCAACATTTGTGTTTTTGTAATTTGTTCGCAACAAAATTTGCTTTAAAAATCATTTTGAACATTTAAAAAAAAACTTAGTTGAAAAAATTTCCACAAGCAGTATTTGAACCTGCACTCTTCTGACATACCGGGTCAGGTGCTCTTCCAATTGAGCTATCGTGGTTCTAACCAGCCCGCCGAAATTATTCAACACTTTTTACTTTGAAAGCCAAAGGCGCCCATTCAATGTCAACAACTACTGGTTATACGGCTATCCTGATTATGACCCAGCCGAATATCCGGTTTCCGTTAAAATTACTATTCGTGTCTTCCCTAGTAAAATTCACACATCTGTATTGAACTTACCCGTATACTCGGTGTCCGGTTTGTTGATGAGATGCATGAGGAAGAACATGTAGTTGGCGAGATTATGCTCTCTCTGAACGTGCGTGTCGAAACCGTGCGGCACCTAAAGCATAATATTGCACATTAGCGGTGAACATAGTAGCTATTGAAACAGTTGATGCATCTCTGTTTGTTTGCCCTATTTTTATATTAAAACTAGCCCTTTGGTAGCTCGTCCACTTTATTTTCAACTAGCGGCCCGTCCCTGCTTAGCACGGGTGAACATTTTTTTTAATACAGCCTAGTTACTCAGCGCTAATGTAGCATTCTAATGGTGAAAGAATTTTTTTAATCGGTCCAGTAGTTTTTGAGTTCATTCGTTGCAAACATACATACATACATAAATACAAAAATACAAAGGTTTCCTCTTTATAATATTAGTATAGATAACCAATATTTTTTAGCATAATAATAGTTATTTGTTATACAAGAGTGCAAAGTTGCTTTTTAACCGCGTGCTCAATTTTGATGACCGAGCAAGCGAAGGATTCAAAAATTAGAATCCTGAGCGTTAGCGAGGGAATCAAAAGAGCACAAGGTGAAAAATCTTTGCACTCGAGTGCAACACGTAACTTTTCATCCCACCTCAGCGAGCAAATGACTAAATGCAAAAAAAAACATTTACAATCACAAGATACTTTTATTTCAGTTTAGGTATTAACAACTACATTACGATAGGTAAGTATTACAGAATAATCTTTAAATTATAACAAATAATACTTAGGTAAAATTAAGAAAAATTTAAAGTAACGTTGCTACAGTTACTTAAATTGAGTGTAATATTTTTGTTAGGTACTGTAATGTTGGTGTTAGTGACTTGTGTACTGATTAATTCGGCACCATGGAGGTAGAAGTAAATAGGTTTAATAATGTTTTGAATTCACAAACTTAGTGCACACGATGTTCTAAATTCAATTTACTTTATCCTCTAGCGGATAAAAACGGCTTTTGCACTCAGATATCGAAGAGCAAAAATACTCTTTCCGAGATGGGGGGATGAAAAATATATTTAAGCCGCATGGAATCTTATAATTTTATTAGTGAAAGAGTTTTTGGAGTTGGACTAATAGTTCCAGAGTCACATATCACAAACATTACCTTTTTATTAGTAGTATAGATAGAGTAATAATAATTAAATGTATTTTTGCTTCATTTATAAATTAACACATTATTCTAGTATGTTTTAATGACCTCTGATCTTACAGTTTATTAGCTCTCTCAATCTGATTGGTTTTTTGGAAGAAATCTTTAAAGCTTTAAAGCGATAAGACCGCCATATTGTACCTTTGTAAATTATTTATTTTTTGTTAATATTTACTTTTATAGTGTTGCAATAAAAGTATTATCTAACTATCTATCTATAATACATATAAAATGCAATACTTGGAAGTAGAACAATACTTAGAACTATAATCTTAAAGATGTTATTGACTTACCTTATCGAAATAGTCCTTGTTGATACCGCATATGAAGCAGTTGGACTCCATGTCCTCTTTGACAGACTCGAGCTGGTCACGCAGCTCTCCGAACGCGTCAATGATCAAACCTGTGCGAGAGAGAAGACGTTAATTAATAACAAAATGTAATTTTTATATACAGGTCGACTTTTTTATCACCGTCCAAACCTTCTGAGATGACTCCCGTGTTACAAACGAACAACTCTTTCTATTGGACCAACTCCCTAACTCGAAAAAAAAAAATCTGCTGTTCCATACATTTTGGTCGAATGAATATTGATGTTTTGTATGGAACAGCTGATTTTTTTTTCGAGTTAGGGAGTTAGTCCAATAGAAAGAGACGGTTGCCTGGGACGATCAGTGCCGTTCATAGGCCGGCAGGAATCCCACCCAATTGTGTATTGCAGCAGTGTTCTTAGCCTTCGATCGCATTCTTCTAAAGACCTAAGTAGGACGCTCCGCACAACATCAGTTGCTGACTCCTATTTTTAATGATGAAAGGAAAAAAAACTCGTCCACAACGCGTCATGACTGTTTTTATAAGAACCATAACACGGATTTCGCGTTGTGGTAATTTGACAAAGACCACCACGCAGTATGAGCTGTATTTTTCGCTCAACATGCGATTTCCATATTTAAGCTTAGCTTATCAATAGGCAGAACATGTTTGAACATTGCATTGATTTTCAATCTTATCTCAATCACATAAAGTTCAAAATATGGTGGGAATAAACATCCATTTGACTGTGAAAGGGTTTAGTTGATTAGTGACAGTAATTACAATTTAGAAACATCACCCTGCAATATAGCGAGCAGGATGACGATAAAGAAGGTTGATTACAACATCGAAACAAAAGACGTTTTGCTAAATCTGAACAGACAAAAGGTAGCCGTCTCACTCACCCTGCAATATAGCGAGCAGGATGACGATAAAGAAGGTTGATTACAACATCGAAACAAAAGACGTTTTTAATTTTGAACAGACAAAAAGTAGCCGTCTCACTCACTCTGCAATATGACGAGCAGGATGACGATAAAGAAGGTTGATTACAACATCGAAACAAAAGACGTTTTAATAATTTTGAACAGACAAAAAGTAGCCGTCTCACTCACTCTGCAATATGACGAGCAGGATGACGATAAAGAAGATTGATTACATCATCGAAACAAAAAAGTATAGTAAAATAAAGTAAATAGCCTATAACTGTCCCACCGTTGGGCAAAGGCCTCCATCATTGAAATCAAGTTTACATTTTGATAATGGCTCAATCACCACGCTTGCCAAATGCGGGTTGGTGACCACAAACCCGGGCTATGCATCGAAAAATTCGAAACACATTTTGCCCGACCTGGGAATTGAACCCAGGACCTTCGAATACAGGGCCGAGCGCTATGCCACTCGGCCACAAAAAACGATAGCATAGTTGGTTAGTGCACCTGACCCGGCATATCACGGGGTGGGGGTTTCGTGAAATTTTTTCAACACTTGTCTTTTTTCAAAAACCAGAAACGGGATTTGGGGGTTAAAGTTACTCGCGTCCGTAGGTTTGCACTTGAGACCCTACACGTGACCCCTGGGTGGTGCTAAATGAGTGACACTGTCTGAGTGGTAGGCTTGACCGGCGTAATACCACCCGACCACAGAATATCGGCGTGAAACAATGGCACTCGTTGCTGTTGTGTTTCGTGTGGTGAGTGAAAGTACTGGAGGCCCCTCTCACCCTCCCCCCTCCCAATTCCTACTTCCTCCTCAAGTTCCAACTCCTTCCTTAAGGCCGGTAACGCATCTGCGATTCCTTTGGTTTTGCGGGTGTCCATGGGCGGCGGCGATTACTTTCCATCAGGTGACCCGCCTGCTCGTTTGCCTCCTTTTAATATATATATTTAAAAAAAAACGTTTTAACAATTTTGAACGAACAAATATTTGCCGTCTCACTCACCCTGCAATATAGCTAGCAGTATGACGATAATGAAGAAGAAGAACGAGATGTCGAATATGATGCGCCACACCTCGGAGTCGTCGCCGTCGGGCGGCTCCAGCTCGTCGCCGATGCCGCCGCCCGCGCGCACGCCCTTGTACAGGTTGAACACGAAGCACTGCGACAGAAACGTAATGCGTTAAACATCATCATCAACATAATGAGAAGCTCGATGGCGCAGTGGTTAACGCGCCCGGTCTGCGAGTGCTGGTTAAGCAACTTTTGCAAAGGCCGGGCATCGGATGGGTGACCAAAAGTTTAACATCTCGAGCTCCTCCGTGCTTCGGAAGGCACGTAAAGCCGTTGGTCTCGGCTGCATTAGCAGTCGTTAGCAACCACCAATCCGCACCGGGCCCGCGTGGTGGTTTATGGCCCGTTCTCCCTATCCATCTATAGGGAAGGCTCGTGCCCCAGCAGTGGGTACATAAAATGAGCTGATGATGATATTTTACTAGAAAAAGGTAACCAGCCTCAGAAAGCTCGAGTGGGAGTCGAAAAATTTATCTTGTATGGCTAGACCGCTTAACTGAGTCCTCGCCTGCGGTAGGCACGCGGGGCGGGAGGTACGTAGGGCCTCTGCCACGAACACGAGCGACTTGCGATGCGGCGAACGGATTTCTAGTTCATTGCGTTATTTTCTATCACTGCTGACTATGACTGCCGTAGTACGCGCAATGAACTAGAAAAACCCTGTCCGATCCGTAAAGGTGTTATGTGTGTGAGATTCAGTTCTATTTACGTAAACATTTAAAAAAATAAGTGAAAACAATTTACCCCGGAATTTTATTTTTAATGACAAAACTTACATGGCAGTACTTTTGTCGGCACTTCGTCGGTACGTTTCTTTTATTTTTATGAAAAATATTTCTCAATCATTTTTTTGTTATTGTTATCAGTATACCTATTTGCGATCGGACAGGGTTTTTTTTTAACATTACAAACAGTACAGTACAAGTGACGTAGACTTTTCAAATTCTCTCAAGAAGTCCGCATGAGGTTTTAGTAAAGTCCCACATCTTTACTGTATTATCATTTATTACTACTCACTTCTATTATCATTCATTATCATCTTAAATAAAAGTAAATATTGTTTATTCTTGTATAACTTATAAGAAAAAATACATCGACACTGGCTAAATGTGCTAACCGCACGAAGCCATAACCACCGATAGGTCTCTTAACCCATTCAGGGGTTTTGAAAGGGTTTTGAGAAGGGGTTTGCTTTCCAAACCCGTTGCGCATTAGAAGCCGTTCAATTCGAAAGAATAACACAAAGGATAGCAATTGAACGGGTAACTCTTTGGTTGCACTGCGTATTTAAACAAGTCTTTTACGAATTGCCGCGAACCCACCGGGAAGTTTTACAGTGTTATGGTGCTTAATGTTATGGCCATACAATCCAAATTAACTTGGCAAGTAATAAGGAAGTGAGAGAGATTATACCTTTGGGTTACCCTTTGGTTACCCTTCTGATAAGATTATCAAGTTGAAGAGGGTTACCCATTGAAAGGGTTACACAAATTTCAGGGTTACCTAAGTCTGTAGGTAAGCTTTCAAAGGCTTTTGTGATTAAACCGTTAGACCAGTCCCTGACCATAACTAAGAAAAAAAAACTACGACTGTTTTTTTTTGGAAAGAATTTGCTGATTGCCTCTGATGGCATTTTCAGCTTCACCGGGCTTTTTTGGGGGCGGCGAGAAACTTAAAGGGTTCCTCGAGCCGTGTGAAACGAATCACCTTCGGAGGTTTTCTAGAGGGAGCGGCATCACGCACTAGTGCGTGTCCCCGTGCCCTACTAGATTCTCCGAGGGGTTCAGATCAGATCGGGGGTAAGACCGGTAGCAAGCAGTCTATACAAAAGTCTCACCGTGAGCATGTCGTGGCAGTTCCTGTTGACCTCGTCGTCCTCTTCCTGCACGTAGAACTGCCTGAAGAAGTTGAACGCGATCACCGTGTAGATATACACTATGATCGTCAGCAGCATCACCGTTAACACCAGCTGGAAACAGACGAGAGGTGTTAGCGACTGATTCTTGTGTATGTAAATAAATGAATCATAATTAGTGGTCGCATAATCGGATGCATATTTACCTAAAGTTGAAAGCAGTTATGAAATTCACTTTTGTATCTAAAAAAAACCCGGGATTTCGGAATCGACAAATTTAGTGTTTTGATTATAAAATCAAATTGGGTGTAGGTATATTTACTTATGTTCAGGTGTTGGCTAATATGGAATGCACTTTTTTTAACCAAAAAAATCTCTAGAAATAATAACTTCCTTATAATTTAAAAAACATACTCAATACTTTCAATACTCAATACTTTATTGCATTCCATAATGTTTACACAATAAGATTCAATTCAATTCAATCAATTCAATTCAATCCTTTATTGCTCTCCATAACTATACATGAGTTGTTACAATACAATAGAATAGATGGTAGGTTCTTACAATGGATCAATTATGGACCCTGTCAGGCACAGCACAGCTTACATGTTATAAGAAGGCGCTTCCATAATTTCCTAGCCAAAAATTAACTTTAGGTAAATATGCACTCGATTATCCGATCACTAATCATAATAAATTATCATAGAGCAATTTAATAATATGGATACTCCTCAAATACCCGGATTTTAGCTTATGACTTTCAAGTGTATGAAAATTAGAGACATGAAAATGTGATAATACTTTGAAGCGAAAACATATGAGAACAACATGTTAATATGGCAACATACGTATTTATACTTGACACGGCACAAATCTTACTTTTATTATTCTTATTATTGTTATTATTCTTTTTATTCTTATTATTATTACTATTCTTATTATTCTTATTATTCTTACTATTTTTATTATTCTTATACGTTACCTGTTTTCCGTTGTGCGTGACGGACTGCAGTATAGTCCTCAAAGTCTTGAATCCAACCGCCACATCCAGCAAATGGGCGGCAAAGAAGAAGTGGTTGAAGTTGCCCATCACGGAGAAAGAGAAGTACCATAGGGAGTAGAGGAACGAGTTGTCGGTGATGGTGACGCCCGCCTTCCACACTTGGTAGCGCCAGTCAATGTTCATAATACTGTGGGGATAGGATACAACAATCACAGTTTCGATTTTAATAAAAAAAACATTGTTTTCATAACAAGATAAAATTAGGGTAACTTCACAGTTACGTGGCCGCTGGCTTGCACACAATGTACTAGAAAAATTCAACGAGTCTTCCGAGTTCTCGATAGTTCAGCGATCACAGCATTGGACCGGTAATCCAAGAGTCGTGGGTTCGATTCCCACTCTAGCTTCTTGAGACAGGTTGTTATCTGGTTGAATTTTATCTTGTAACCACACATAGCATTGTGTGAATGTAAAAATTAAAGAATAAATAATAAATAAGGAACAAATAAGGGATTAAAAAACAATGTAATGCTTACTAATGCACCAGCCCCTTGCTTCCCTCGTCCTCTTGCGCGGAGAATGAAGTCTTCTCCATACCCAGCATGTTGGAGATGGAGTCGAAGTCGTACGTCTCCGAGTATTTGGCGCGAACTTTCTTCTTCACGAATTTGTCCCAGTAGTTCACTGGGAACGACCTGGTAAAGAACAGATGGTTATTAATTGAGGTAAAGAAGACCTAGGTTCGATTCCTGGCTGGGTCGGGTGGGCGTTTAATTTATTCACTTTATTTATAAATATTTGAGGTAAAGAACTAAAGATTGTTGAGAAAACTTTGCTTTTTGGCCTGGTGGTAGGGCTAGGCCCAGAATCCTTCTGAGATTCCGGTTGTGTGACTACTCAAATACCTACTTCCAAGCAGCATTTATTTGTTTCTTTAAGAGGCCTATCACAAAATGCGCGCGCTCGCGCTTTCTCAGTAATACGAGCAGCCGACGCATCGCAAAAGTAGCATTTTGTGCAGTTGTAATAAAACGATAAAAAAATATTAAACTTCAAATAAGACGTTACAGCTAAAAACGGCCACTTTTAAATATAACGCCGTAATTAACTAAACCATAACATGTCAGATGTTCATTAGGTGACGCGAAAATGTTAAATTACTTCATTCAAATAGTTTGTTGAGCATAATTTGATTTTCTATCTCTAATTACTAGATATGTTTTTTTTTCATCGGCGGCGCTAGTGTGCGGCGTAAGCGCTCTTAACATCAGGTGAGATGAATACCAAGGGTTAATCCGTAAGAATTTTTATAAATATATCTAACCCAAATCAATGCTGCCAAGCAAAATTGATTTGGATTGTTATATCCAACATTTTGACCGTAACATCCCGGACAATCTAGTAGGACTTCTTAATTGATTGTGCGACGATTGATGTTTCGATTATATGACTCGAGAAACCTTTAGTTTCGCTGTAAAGGCCATGAGCGTCCAACAACAAACTCTTTCCAAAAAAAATAAATGTTTTTTTGAATCTTGAGTTATATTTTACAGCATATCTAGTCTGGCTCCATTTTCCTACCGTGATAACTCTGTCAATGTGAAAACCTTTTCCCACACACTTGCGTTGGGGGTTAAAGTTACTCGCGTCCGTAGGTTTACCCTTGAGACCCTACACGTGACCCCTGGGTGGTGCTAAATGAGTGACACTGTCTGAGTGGTAGAGCCACGCTGCATTGCAGCACGAAATCTCACAGAATATCGGCGTGAAACAATGGCACTCGTTGCTGTTGTGTTTCGTGTGGTGAGCGAAAGTACTGGAGGCCCCTCTCACCATTCCCCCTCTCAATTCTTACTTCCTCCTCAAGATCCAACTCCTTCCTCAAGGCCGGCAACGCATCTGCGATTATTTTGGTTTTGTGGGTGTCCATGGGCGGCGGTGATTACTTTCTATCAGGTGCTCGCCTGCTCGTTTGCCTCCTATTAAAATAAAAAAACACACGAATTTGAATTCTATGACCTCATCCTACGGTTTATACTCACTTGGCAGATATGACTAGCTTGTCCCAATGACTCTTCAGGTCGTCGTCTTCCGGCTGCTCAGCGATATAGAGTCCGTCGAATTCCAATTTTCGAGCGATTTCCTTCTCCCGTTTGAAGATAGCTAGCGGCACCTACAAGGAAATATAATTTATAAGGTTAAGGGCTTTACACCATCCTGATTTATGGCAAATAGCCAGTACCGAACTACAATGAGGAGCTCGATGGCGTAGTGGTAAACGCGCCCAGCCTAAGATTGCTGAAGTTAAATAACTTTAGCAAAGGCCGGTAGTTAGATGTATTTTTTTTTATATCTAAGGCTAAGCACAGTGCCTTGATCTCACCTGATGTTAAGTGATGATAAGGCCAATTGGTGGAAGCGCACTTCATCCGGGATCCTCAACTAGTAATGCCCTGGCTATCTTATCTCTAGCTGCCGGAACACAATAATGCTACAAACACTGATGTTATGGCGACATATAATAATAATAATAATAAATTTGTTTATTTCCATTAACAATTTTTAACGTTACAAACAATGGGTTGGAGCTTCTCTTTAAGCTTTAAGGACATATTTAGATAAGATGGTGGTAGCTAGCCAGGCGGACAAACAAGTCCTACCACCAACCAAACCGAGTACACAAACATGTACCCCCGCTGGAATTCGAACCCAGAACCTCTGGGTCTAAACCGGTGTTCTTAGCCACTAGACCACAGAGGCGGTTAAAATTTATTATCTCGAGCTCCTCCGTGCTTCGGAAGACACGTCTTGCCGTTGGTCCCGGCTGCATTAGCAGTCGTTAACAACCACCGCCCGCACTGGGCCTGCTTCGTGGTTTATGCATTCTCCCTAGGGAATCCATCCATAGGGAAGGCTCGTGCCCCAGCAGTGATGATATTGTGATGTGATGACGTTACCGCTCACCTTGAGATGGTAGTAGCCGATAAGAATGGCCAGCGACACCACGGAATGCAGCATGGCCGCTATCTTGATGACGTGTTCCATGTAGAAGAAGTCTTCGTCTATATGCACCACTTCTAAGTTGTCTTCATCCTCGCCCGACTCGCCACTGCCGCCTTTAGAATAAATGAAATAATATCTATTATCATTTACTTAATTTTTATTGTATTAGAAAAATCACCAAAGTGTTTACCAAAGTAACAAAATTACTAAAACTGATTGAGTAGCCGATTCTTAAGACTTTAACCCTTTAACCCTTTATAGGGCAAGTTGCGAAATCGGTCTATATTTCGACAAATAGGTCTATATTTCGACAACTTGTATCCCCATAGATATAAGGACTAAACTCTTATAAAAAGCTGTTAACTTTCATTTTTTATAGGAGTTTAGTCCTTATATCTATGGGGATACAAGCGGTCGAAATATAGACCGATTTCGTAACTTGCCCTATAGAGGGTTAACAGGCAGAACATGTTTGAATATTTATATCACATAAAGTCTAACATGTGGCGGGAATATACTATATTAAACCCCGTAAGTTTTCTGAAGGGATGGCATCACGCAATCGGGTCCCCGAACCTGACTCGATTCCCTGAGGCGTTCAAGACGGATGACTAAAGATTTACGGTAATAAGGCCCCTCTAAAAGCCTTAGGGCCTTATAAATTAACAGAGAATAAGCTTCGTGTTTTGTCTCTTTTACTCTAATTTGAAATTAAGTTTACACGACGGGAACAAAACATGAAATGGAACAAAACATGAAATAACTATTCGGAGCTTATTCTCTGTTTATTTGTAAGAGACTTAAAAGTAAAATGTAAGTGTCAATTAACAAATGTTCCCGTTCTAAAACAATCCGACCTTATGACAATCCCAATAAGGTGCTAAACTCACCGTCACCGCTTCCCGAACCAGATCCAGACCCTGAGCCACCAATGATGTCCGCAATGCCCGAACCTTCGCCGTCTTCATTCTCTATAGTAGATACCTGGAACATTGCGTTGTATATTAAACGAGATAAGATAAGATAACGTATTCGGAAATGTGTTAAAAAAAATTTATCAACATGCTGGGGGGAGTTTTGCCTAGCGTGGGTTTGAACCCGTACCGCATAAGATGGTGGTAGCTAGCCAGGCGGACTTAAAACAAGCTTTACCACCAACAAAACATGCTAATTGTTGAAACTAAGTACTTCTTTTATCATGGCGATTTTAATTTTTAATGTTTTCTTTTATGTATTGAGAAACAAAAGTTATACAATAACAAAAAATACATACTTTAAATTAGCTTCAATAAGACATTACAAAACTCTATGGACGTTCTCTTCTACCCTCCCACGCAGAGCAAACATAAAAAAAACTAACAACGGTTTTGCGGGAAATATTGTAAACTTATTTGTGTGTGCTTAATAAATAAATAAATAATAAAGTTGGCGAAGATACTATAAAATTTCTGTCAATGACGAATGCTAAAGATAAATATAGTATTTTATTTATTTTATTTTACTTTATTTTATTTTATTTTTGCATTATGAGAAACATACAGCACGTAATAGTTCAAATGACAGTACACAAAATATAATACAAAGGCTTCGATCAACAATACACTAGATAACGCCTCACGAACTAAAACAAATCTCAAATATGGCACTGGCTGACTTTACTATAATGGAGAAAAACTATCCTAAGTTTTGATAATTTCAACCTAATTTATACTTTTTTTGCAAGGAATAAAGCACAGTTTTGATTATTAAGACATTCACTTACGATCTTACGTCAAAAACGACAGAAAGAGATAAGACATTTAAATAAACACTTGTGTATTTTAAAATAGATACAAAGACCCTTTACGTCCAAATTCGACCTTATTACATAAAAATAAAACAGCAAATGGCAGACACGAAATGTTACTTACTTCATTTCGAATTTTTGCATTATTGACTTTACTTGCTCCGAATAGTGTATTATGGAGTCGCACTTAGTAATTTATTTTTTGTTTTAAGGAAGTTATTTTTAATAAGGAATTAGGTTTATTTTATTTTATGGCTTATGCATTTGACTGCAAAATTGTATACAAAAAGCAATTTATTTTACTTTGCATACATTTATGTAATAGTAGATTCAGTACAAATTAACTGATATTGAACTATACCTACTTTGAGCATGGTTGGAAAACATGCTTAAATGAAAGAATCCTGATGAGAAATTGTAATGTAAACAACAATATAATCACAATCAAATTGTTTTATTTATGTAACAATATACATTATTTGAGGTGGTTTTCATATAAAGAACAATAAACCAAATTCAAATTCAAATTTAAATTATTAAATTTGGGGATAGCCGTTTTCCTCAATCGACTTCTTTGTGCATTCCCCATAATATCGGATTTTTTGAAATGTATTGAGCAAATTACAGATTTTTTTTTAGGTCTAAAAAAATCCTCCTGTCTCTCTTCCGCTACTATGGAAATCCATTTTGCACATTGAAATGGGTCGCCAGGAAATCTAGAAATAAAAAATATAATTGAGAAGTACCTATCTATATTTTTTTTTAAACTACTCCATAGATTCACTGTCCCAGAGCAACTATACGTTGGCCAAACATTAGCAAATGTTGGCGCGTGGGTTGGTTTTAAAAATTAAAGATTGTTGTGTTAGTTATTTCATAAAAACAGTTAGGTATTTTATTATTTATGTTATGAAAAAGCATTTACTTACCGAAAGTATGATATTCCTTCCGATATATTTTTATTTCGATAGTTATTTTTACAGTTTTTGAATACACACTGATGCATTGTGATACGTTATCATGTTGGCGCAGTCAACAGCGAACTAAATAGAAATAAGACCCCACTTTGAATGTGAGGCGTTATTCGCTCGGCCGTTTTTGACACCCTGACCGGTTATCTAGTGTATTGTTGATCGAAGTACAAAGGCCAATTAAGTTTCTACCAAAAATTTTACATAAACAAGTACTGAGTTAACACAACTGTTAAGAAGAAAAAAAAATTCACTACACTACAATATTAAAAAACTTTGACAAAAAAAAAATTATATGTTAAATATGCAGTTACCCAAATCAAAAATAATAATAATAATAATAATGACAAAAGAAATTAACAAAAAATATTTTCATTACGTATTAAAAACTTTACACTTTATTGAGTTTTTATAACTCAACAATGACGTATTAAAAATATCCAAATCTACATAGTTTTTGTTGTAGCAATCACACGATACGAGTATGATAGCATCCTCACCTTATAAAACAGCAGCACGAAGTTGATGCAGAAAGCGAGCACCAATGCGACATACTTCAGGTTGTAGAAGTTCCTCGCTAGGAAAGAGACCGCGCGTTTGGTGTACTGCGATAAGTCCACTTGAGAAAGGGCGGAGGGCGCAGGAACTTGGACTGCCTGCGATTCAAAAGGAAATATTGGCACGTTATATTCTTAAAAAGTTTAAACGAAAACTATATTTTGAAATGAAACACTTTTGTTTATAGATTTAACCCTTTATAGGGCAAATTGCGCAATCGGTCTATATTTCGACCACTTGTATCCCCATAGATATAAGGACTAAACTCCTATAAAAAAAGTTGTTTTTTATAGGAGTTGTCTCCCCCCACTTGTATCCCCATAGATATAAGGACTAAACTCCTATAAAAAAAAGCTGTTTTTTATAGGAGTTGTCCTTATATCTATGGGGATACAAGTGGTCGAAATATAGACCGATTTCGCAATTTGCCCTATAAAGGGTTAAACGTGTTATTTTCATTTTCTATTAAAGGGGGTAAAAAATAATAACAATTTAATTTTAGCTTTTAGCTTGATGATAGCTACACTGTTACTATATGAGTCAATTAATGAAAAAGATAATTATTCTAATCAACTTAGTAAATAAGCACTTTAACAAAATGTTTTGAATGTCTTGTAAGTTCAATAGAAATGTTTTAGTGTCTTTTTATAAAAAGAAATGTTTTTTATTTTCAAAAAATAATAATGATAATTAACTAGCTCGATTCATTAAACAATAAAGTCAACCCATAGCAACTTCAACATCCGAAAGAAATATTTATACAAAATAAAAAAATCTGTTATGGAAAAATTGCTTAAAAATAATGGGGATAACATATTTTCCCATATAGCAGCATATCACAACAAAAAAGCTCTAAATATATATGTCATGATAATGCAAAATTTGGTTACCTTTTTCCTTATATATAGTCGCTGCGTGTAAAAATGCAAATAAACATGACTTCTACATAGCATAGACAGCGATGAATCACTAGCTTAAAGCACAGAAGCTTTTACTCAATGAACAACCTTTAAAACCTTTTAAAAGCTCTATCCCCGTACCAAAAGGCACGAGAATCGCATTTAATCCGAAGTTATTCTGTATCTTTAATATACTTCAAAAAAAGGAGGAGGATCTCAATGCGTCGGTATATATATTTAATGTATACACTGTTACCCCACCGAATTATTCCATACTTTAGCCAAGAGTAGGCTTATGCATAGTATGCTGAAAGGGCGGTTTCCATATTGGTACTGTATTTAATTTCGAATAAGAGCTCGAGCGCGCAAATACCAGACGCAATAGAATTTTAATTGTTATCGGCCACCTGCTGGTCGCATAGATAAATTTTGAAAGTTTTGATTTAACTTTTTCGATATCGGATTTCCAATTTAAATTAGATACACAGACGCTTTTGGGCCCAGACACATTCGACAATAGAATTCAATTGTTCTGTGGTAACCAGAGCACATGAGTGGTTATTATCTATGTTAAGTCCAAGTAAGTTGAAACTATCCACCGTTTCTATTTGTGTATTCTGGAATTTAATATCAATATCTATGGGTGGTTTATTAAAGGACCGGAATTCACTGATTTTAGTATTTTTTTAAGGTTTTTTGGATTGGTGTAAGTATTTTTTGGATTAGTGTTTGGTGGGTGGTTTTTCCTTCACATTTAATCAAAATAGAAACGTCGTCCGCGAAAAGTACTAGTAGTGTTAGATTCTCTATATTGTTTATGCATTTTGGGATTGGGAGATCGTTAATATAAATTAGAAAAAGTACACAGCCCAATACACTCCCTTGAGGAATGGAACAAGTCAAGAGTTTCTCTTCGGAGAGAACTTTTCCTATTTCGTTAATACTTTGGTTGTAATAATCAAACTGGACTGTTTGCCTTCTATTATTTAAATAAGATTCAAACCACCAGATGGCAATAATTAATGACGATGACGCATAACAATAATTTACACTACACAGAAAAGACGGTAGCTAGTCAGGTTTTTCGTCTTCAATTCCCAATGGTCAGCCTTCGGTTGTCGGAGATTGGTCCCCCAGGGGTTAGTGGGTATCCCCCTCCGTCTCACTCAACCGGGTTATTCCTGGCAGCTGACTTGGAGAGTCTCTCCTTGTCAGTGGGATGTGGACCGGTCCTATATAACCGTCAGGTCTCCTCAAGGTCGGGTAAGCTTAAGTCAAAATTCCAAATCATTTATTCAGCTTAGGCTACAAATGGATCTTTTTTTATGTCACTATGCCATCGGTTCGTGACAAACTGGGCGGGAAACCTTCTACTAAGAAAAAAAAACACGTGGAATTCAGTGAAGGCGTCAAAAATTGGAACTGGCAAGAAATGGCATAAGAGAGAAACTTAGTAAGGGCTTTCCTCCGACTCCTCTGGGTAAGAAAAGGACTGCTTGTTATCATAAAGAGTCTTACCTTTTTGCTCTCGGCCTCAATAGCTGACATGGCAGCTTGCTGCGCCGCTTGAGCCTCCATCCTTTCTTGCGCTTGTTTCTTAGCTTGCTCACCGCTGTTTAGATAAGAAAAATAAATTGTCATAAGATAAATACACTTTATTGTACACCAAAATAAAACATTTGACAAAAGAAACTACATAAAAGTACACGTACAAAAGGCGCTCTTATCACTAAGAAAGATCTCTTCCAGACAACCTTTGGATGAACAAAAAAGATTTAAGTTTGAAGTCGGTGCACCATAAATAATTATAGAATATCTAACAGCACAGTTATAAATAATAATAAATACTTAATATATTAAAATATACTAAATATACAAAGGTTCGTAAACGTTTAAAAATATTTAATTTTAAATAATATCGCAATGGTGATATATTTCCAAATGGTTCTGAAGTTGAGTAGTGTGAGGTCTTCAACTGATCGCATTCTTGGAAGAAATTGAAAAGTGACATTGCAGTGTTTTGCTTCTTTTAGCAATCGCTGTCGAAGACAAAACAGTTAATAATTCACCTTTATTTCACATTAATTTTTGACAAAATTTAACATCACTTTTCCAATGATCCTCAGTATCAGTTTTGATATCTGGGTACTGAGTGCCAATTAAAACAACGACGGTATCACAACCACCCAGACCCGACATATCAAAAGATCGTTTTAGACATTAACCCGACCGGGAATCGAACCCAGGACCACAGAGTTAGTGCCGTAAAATTTCAATGAAAATCAAATGTTATTTTTTGGTGATGAAAAATGTGTCGAATACCGATATTAAAGTGTAAAAAATTGGGGTCACTACCCTAGGTACATATTTTTAGTCTTATTTAAACTCACCCCAACAGATCTATGAGCGATGGTGGTCGCTGTTCCTCCGGGTGGTCGGCGCCTTCGTCCAGGGAAGCATCAGCTTCCTCGCCCGACGACGGAGTAGAGGTACTAGGAGACTCGTGGGGTTTCATTTGTATCCTAGAAACAATTAGCTATTTTCAGCATTAAACGTCTTGTTATTAGTTAAATTCATATGCAGGTTGAAAATCGAAATTAGTCTATGAGGACGTCCAAAGCTAAAAGAGGATGAGGTGGAGGTGCTAGGAGACTCATGAGGTTTTATTTGTATCCTACAAACACGTATCATCCGCATTAAACGTCCTGCTACTAGCTTAATCCATAGGCAAGAAGAGCAATCAAAATAGGTCAGTATGAGCAAGTCCGAAACTATAAGACGATAGGGTGGATGTATTGGGAGACTCATAGGATTCTACTTGGATCCTAAAATCTTTGTATTATGCTAGTGAAATTTGCGCCTATAATTGTATAAGTATTATATATCAATCAAGCGACATTTGTTCTAAGGAGCCATGCCGTCGCTTTTAAACATTAACCCCCATATTCATAAAAACTATTTGAGCATTCTTTAGTTAATCATTGTTTTGTCTCTTTTTCTCAAATACAAAATGACGTTTGTGTGACGTTGACAAAACAATGTTTCACTAAAAAATGCTTAAAAAGGTTTTTTAAATAAGGGGGAAGTAAATAGTTATGTAATACTGCATTTGACATTTTTACAATCTTTTGCCACTCTAACACGTCATCGTTATTATATTTAAAATTAATTTATCTTTAATTATTTGAGTATATGAAACTTAATTTTAAATATAAAGTAGCGGCCGTTCCCGTTTCCGTGGGAATATCGGCATAAAAAGTATCCTATGTGTTAATCCAGGTTATAAACTATCTGTATGCCGAATTTCATCCATATCCATCCATCCGTTGAAGCGTGAAGAAGCAACAAATATACACACGAACTTTCGCATTTATAATATTAGTGTGTATATCACACTAGAACGAAATCATCGCTACTCACGATAAGTAAGAACATATTACTAATATTACTAACTAACGTTTAAGCGTTAGTAATATTGTAAAACTTTAAGTAAGCTAAATAAAAAGAAGTACTCACTGGCCATTGTCCTCTTTGGTGATATCAAGTCCGAAAGCTTGCACCTGCATTTGCCCGGTGTCATCCGCTGGTGGTAACGCAGGCAGATGTCTTAAAGGACCTGATAGCAGAGAGAGACTAATATTAATGCACCATTAACACTTAAGTGGCAGATTGGCAAAACGCTTAGTCCTTTAATCGGAGGTCTTGGGTTTGATTCCTAGAAAATGTGTTTCGTATTTTTCGATGATAGTCAGAGTTTGTGATCATCGAGCATTTGGAAAGCGTGGTGATTAAGCTATTATTGAAGGTGTGTTTTGATTTTTGTCAATTTATCAGATATTTTGGTGGGTTTGAAAGCTCAGATCACTTTATGTGATAGTGTTATTGTACATATATAAGGTCACATTTTATCAACTGCAAATATTTTGAGGATAAATTCAACAACATAAATAAACTATGTTTATGAAAAAAACCTTAAATTTTTTACGCTAGTATTCAAGAAAAACGCCAAGAGACATTTCGATTAAAAAGAAAAATAAAGCACTTGCGGTAGTTTCAATTCAAAGGGGCCGAAACAGAGAGGTCGCAATGCCTTCACCGCTTACACGTGCCCCTAGTTTCATTCAAAAGATCCGACAGACAGGCCGCTCTTAAAAATATTACAACATTTTTTTGTTAGGAAAAGTAAAAAAAAAACTGGCTTGAATTATTTTTTTAATGCTAGGGCCTTATTTCTCTGATATAATTAGATGTTATATCAAAATATTTGTAGTTGATAGAAAGTGACCTTATATAATAAAAACAATATTTTATCACCAACGATTGGGTTTACTGTGATGGGATAACTTGTTGCTATTAAATTACATTATACATTTAAAAAGATAACAATGTCACAACAGCTATCATTTAAAAAAAGTAGTTACATCGTTATAAATTAGATTAGACAGTTATCTTTGTACAAAAAGAGTCAGATCAGTAGTAAATTTAATAGTAAAATCCTTTTGAATAGATAGTATGTGTTAACATCCAAAAGCAGATTCCTGTTACATTATTACACAAGGCAGTATGATACAGTTTAAAATGAAATACCATAGATTAAAACCAAATACCATAGATTACAATCGATGTCAGTAAATTCGAAAATGTTAATCATTGTGTTATGTAAAACCTGCGTTTGGCGATTAAGCTTTGAGTCCTGTATTCGTTTATGCGTTCAGTCTTATACATAAATAAAAATAAATTAAGACAGCTCCTAAGCCCTTATAACGTTAAAAACCCTATGCATTGGACATAAGGTCGATATTTACGAATAGGTAGTTATGTTGTGTTAAGTATTTGAAATGTTATCGTCTTAGTTACTTTGTAAATATTTAAAAAGTATTAGAAAGTAGAAATACCTAATGTTATTTAGGGCGTTGTTGTATTTATGTGTTACACTCAAAATTAAATTTTAGTCAGATCTAGTTTTGACTAGGCAGAACGATTGATGGTAAAGTTTGTCTTTGGCCGGTCCAAGTCGAAGCTTGCGCGACCAACCATCAGGTAAGAAATTTATCAGTATACATTTTATGACGCTTTGTTTTATCATATTTGCTCTTCCAAATTTTCGGACCCTGCAAAGGGTTCCAAACGTCACGAGTAGCGTCGTTTAAACATTAATTAAAAGTAATGTGTAAAATAAACGCGAGTAGATCCGTAAAAGTTGTTTCATTTTCTTTAGAAAACAATATATTTGTCTTGTTAAAACTATTTTCGACAAAAATGTGATTCAAAAGCAAAAAATAATTTACATAAACATTATGAGTGATAATGATTAAAACTATCTCTGTTATAATTATGTTTTGACAGTATTGACTAATATAAAACTGTTGGTGTTTCTAAACGTGAGTTTTAATATGTCATAGTAACTAATGCTAAAAACAAATAAAAAAATATGTGTAAAAAAGTTACTAAGTAAGAATTGTTTATGAATGGCACATCTCCCTTTACCACACTAAATCGCCACACTTGACGACGTTCTTTCAAGTACCATCAATTAGTTTTAACCCTTAAGTCCTCGCGCGCCCTGTGAACGCACGGTCGTACACAAGGTGGCCCGCTAATTATACCTACAGCGCGGGACGGGTTAATAAAATCAACATTAATTAGGATTTATTTAATTGAACTATTAAATAGAGTTTTGTCCAATTTTTCGGACACCATTCTCCAACGTCAACGTCCATGCTGGCCGTTTCTTACTTTTGTTACACCTGTACAGTATAGTGTTAAGACAGCTACACAGACCGAACGCAGAAGCCGAAGCGTCACACCTGTGTACCTGTGCTGTGCCTTACTTTGGCTCGCGAGCAACCTGTGTCTCAACTGACCGATTTTCTCCTCTTCCGTTGGTTCCGGTGGCGGTTCCTCCGTTTGAGGGCCGCGCATCAATCCGAGGAGAACACCGAATATGTACCTGTGGAAGTGACACAGAAGTGACATGTGACACAGACGGGACACATGGCACAGAAGTGACACGGGACATAGAAGTGACACGTGACACTAGGTGACATGTGGCATAGAATTGACACATGACACAGAAGTGACATGTGAAACTAAAGGAAAATGCGACACAGAAGTAGGTACCTATGCCACAGAAACGACAAGTGAATTAGTAAACTAGGGCCAGAGCTTCATTGAGCATGTAAAATACGGAAACAAAACTATATTTTCCAACTCGTAGCTTCAGTTTACTTTACCCAGCCAGTTAGCAAGCTAGTTGTTATTTAGCTAGCGTTATTGGTAAATGTGCGAATTGCTGGGCGAAAGCAAAATTGACCGAAAGCATACTTTGTTACGTGCACATTGAAGCTCGACCCTTGTGATAAGCTTTAAAGGAGTAAATAAGGTAGAAGAAAAGTGTGGTTAAGTAAATATTTTCTGATAGGCAAAGGTGTAGAAGTAGTAATTAAGTATAGCTCTACTTAAATTAAAGTAATGTACTGTCACAGAGTCAATTAAGGTTATTACTTGTAAATTCTGTAAAAATGGTTTATAGTAGTTTTTAGCAGTAAAGGTACTACTCTAATATCAGTGCGGCCCGAGACACGCTTTTAGTCCGATCCGATTCGAACCCTTCGGAGAATCTAGTAGGGCACGGGGACGCACACTAGTGCGCGATGCCGTTCCCTCTAGAAAACCTCCGAAGGTGATTTGTTTTACACGGCTTGAGGGACTCTTTACGTTCCTCGCCGCCCCCAAACAAGCCCGGTGAAGCTGAAAATGCCGTCTAAGGCAATCAGCAAACTCTCTCCAAAAAAAAACGCTTTTAGTGCTAATATGCTTTAAGGCAGACAGTCTTTTGAGCTTATCGTGGACCGCACGGTACATGAACACAACTAAAAATATATCTAAAACTGACAGACACACAATTAAACACAGAACTAAGACATTCAAGAAAAAACTAAAATTCGTAAATACTAAATTTCTACCCTTATCATAAAATCTATGGTTTGTACTGTGATTAAAGCAAAAAATACATATATTTATAGATACCGAGAAATTGTGAGAATATCTAAAATTACTTTTATTAAACTTTAAAACTGACATTATGTATAAACAATCATAAATAATAAATAAAAGATAGGACAAATAAAGTAAAATCGTATTGGACATAAAAAAATACACTAAATTATTTATAATACTAACGGATATTATATTATAATATAAAGCAATTTACCAATGACTGTGCACCATTGCAATGCGTGGAATAGTTAAAAATATAAAATATTACTTTATAGTCCATTAAAAAACCTTAATTATATCAATATAGTCAGGAATAACTTGGTTATTTGTAAAAGTTTTTAAATATCAATAAATAATATATAAAAATGTTAGCAATTTTATTGTGAATATATATTATAATACCAAATTTTATAGCAATATAATCGATATAAGACAGTTTGTATAAACGTTTTTTAATTTGTTATTTTTTAAATTTTAACATTGGACATGGAAATGTTTTACGGGTTTAACGTAACTTATTAGTATTTACATTAAACCAATACAATAAACATTTTTTCAAAATGGAACGTAAAACCTAAAAAGTGGGCATTGTAAAAAGAAAATTAATTTGACAATTAAGTCGAAACTCACCTAACAACAACCAGAACACCGTAGCCCAAATAGTAGAACAAGTAGAAGAACATCTTGAAGAAGCCCACTGCCAACTCGGCTGGCGGCATCTGTGAGAGATCTGCGATTTTCTGCTTTATATTAGAGGGTGATAAAGACGAGAATGCCGCATAGATGCCGTCTTTCATCGTCTGTAGGCCTCTGCGGAAGGGATCTTTGCCGGCTCTGAAACAGAAAGGGTTTATTAGAATTATAGAAAAAGTCACTCCTTAACCTGTCATCTGCCGCGAGCACTGATCAGTGCTAGAAACAATTAAAATTCTATTGTGTCTGTATTCACGGTAGATGACAGGTTAAAGGCCGAAGAAAAAACGTGCTTTACTCGGTATCTTCAACCACTGAGGAAATGGCTTTCTTACTTCTAACTGTTGGAACACAACGATGCTACTTGAATTATGCAAAAGCACATTAGGGTTAAAAAAGGGTTAAAAAGTAAGAGGAACGTTTAGACACTTTGTGACTCTCTGGCTCGGAAAAGAATGGAACTCCTGGGATCGGCCTATTCGAAATCAGAAGACTTCAGGCACTTCGCTCTCAAAAATGATTTTGTGGCAACATAAAAAAGCAACAACGCTACATGTAGAAGTGACACGTGACACAGAAGTGTTACGTGACACAGAAGAGAACTGGCTAGCTACCACCATCTTATCTAAATATGTCTACTAAATCTAAATATGGCTACCGCGATGCAGGCTTCCCATACTATTTCAACGTCGTAGTATGGCGACGTCGTTGGTATGCGTTTGTGGCGCCATCTGTTGACACAGTTGAGAAGGTGTTTGCTTCGTGTCAATGTGCGGCGTATGCGGTAGGTGGAGCCGCCACAGTTTGGTTGGTGGTAGGACTTGTTTGTCCGCCTGGCTAGCTACCACCTTCTTATCTAAATATTTCGCCATAACATCAATGTTTGTATCGCTGTTGTGTTCCGGCAGATAGAGATAAGATAGCCAGTACCTCACTAGTTGAGGATCCCGGGTGAAATGCGCTTAAATCATAGGCCTTATCATCACTTAACATCAGGAGAGATCAAGGCACTGTGCTTACCCGTAAAATATAAAAAAAGTAACAGATAACACAAAAGTGTCATGTAACACATGAACACATGCCACAGAAGTAACACATGAACACATGCCACAAAAGTAACACATTCAAATTAACAATTAAACATTTACCGTTCATCGTCGTCATCTCCCATGTACATGTAACTAGCTTCTCTGTTCTTCGGTCCTCCCGCAGACTCCTCAGAAGCGGCCATAAGGCTGGAGGCATGCGTCATTTCAAAGATGGCGTCCTCGCAGAAGTTCACGAACGCTTCCAGCTTCTCCTTGTCGCCGCCTTCTGTCACTATGCTGTAGAAGAAGGCGCGCTTGGATTCCTGGAGCAAAAGTCAAAAGGTAAATTTTATTGAAAACTAAGAATGTTTTAATTTTCTTCACACATCTATTAAACTTCCTTTTTTTAAAAATCGGTTAGTCGGGTTCAGAATAGTAAATTATTTCAATTAATTACATATAGTCAAAAATTAATTTTAATAATAAAAATGGTCAAATAAATTATATAAATTGGAATCCTCCATTACAAATAAAGTTATAGAAAAATATTGAATAGTATTGTATAAAATGTTTACGTTTAATTATTAGATTTAAGTATGAAAAAATAATTTAAATTTAAATTTTATTTTGATGGTTATCCATCGAAATCCATGAAAAAAGGACGTTCAAACATGATAAATGTCACTACAAAAAACCTACTCTGTTTTGTGTTAATAAATTATTTAATTTCCTTTTCAATGTTCTTTTTGTATGTCAAAGAATTAAATAGATTGATGTTATTTGTCTGTATATCTTTCTGGAAATGAACGAATAATAGCACCTTGATCTGGGGCTTCTCCCACTGTTCGATGTTGGACTCCTTGATCTCAAAGTAGACGCGCTCGATGCGTTTGGAGCCGCCCATGATCTCGATGCGGCCCAGGAACGGCTCGAAGTAGTTCAGCACGGAGCCGGCCGTCTCCAGGAAACGGGCCAGCCTGGTGTGAAGGAATAAAAAAAAAAGGAAATATAATATACGGACAGAAAGGAAACTCATTAGAACCGTCTTCCCACCCGATCTTCTTAATGCCACTATACAATTACAGAATCTAGTTTAGCCCCAAGACATCGTACTCGGTAAACAAGGGTACGACGACGATCCGGTTCACACGCGCTTTAGATTCAAGAACACCCAAAAATCAGCCTGAATTTCTTTCACCGTGTGCGTGATTAGGAATACCAGTTCTAAGTTTTAAATTACCCTACTTTTTGAAATCAAATGAAATATTCAGTTTAGGCACAATAGTGCACTTATGGAAGACGAGTATGTACATGGCATGAAGATTAAAGAAATATGAGTACACACAATTAAAGTTATAATATATAATTTAACAAACTATACATAATAATGAATGTCGCGCAAACGGAGGTGCAACATCGCGACAGCAGTCAGCCCGTGACCACGGCCGTTGTGACTCTGTCAAAACGTCGGGTGTAAAGAAGGTATGAAATATTTTACTTATTAGTTTGCGTTAATCCCCGTTTAAATTCTTTGTTAAGTATAGAACGCGAAAGTTTAAAAGTATATAAAGCAGTTAGTGTTTGATAAAAGTGTTACCTCGGCTCATTGGGCATGTGCTCGGACAAGTTGGTGAGCAGCACGGCTAAGTTGAAGCCGATCTCCTTGGCGGGCTCGTGGAAGCGGTCGCAGAAGCCCACGTAGTCCAGCTTGCCGTCGTGGTTGGTCTCGCAGCAGGCTAACAGGAACTCTATCTCCTCGCTGGAACAAAGTTTTCAACATTCAATATGTTGATTCGTTGAAGGCAACAAACAAAGGATTTATTTTTGTTTTTTGGCAGATTAAAAAAATATGAATTGAAGCTGAATTTAATAATGTTATTTACAACTATCACAATTACTTAGGTTTATTTATAACAAATTTAGAGTAAAAGAAAATTTTTACTTATTCATAAGTGCAGAATGAAAAATAATAAGCTCTTATGCATGCCACTACTCCATTGGTAAGTCTACTTGCACTGAGAAGAATCGAAAGAAGAAAAAACTGAGCAAGGGTATTACTTTTGTCCCTTAGTATTGAAAAACGCCTTCACTGCCATAAAAGGCCACTTTCCATCTTTTTCTACCCCTTTCTTCCTTTACCGCGCATTGCCCACGCTACTTCTGCCCCACGTTGCTTACCCCACGTTGCTTTTACCCCGCACTACTTCTACCCAACTCTGCTGCTAATACCGTATCGATACTTCTGGCAAACAAAGATACCGGTAAAAAAATAGTACCGGTACGCTTGGTATCGTTACCTGGGTGGCATTCTATATCGATAAATTAACTAACCGCTATACTCGGATTGGCTAAAGCCCCTTAAGTAACGAAAAAAGTAGCGGTACTTTTCTAGATAACGTTACCTGCATTACCGGTACCAAATTACCTTTATAGAAATAACGTTAGTTACCGTTAATTATTGTGGGAATTTGGTAGGAAGGGAGGAAAAAAAATGTATACTTGTTATACTCAAAAAGCAACTACTTACGGCGGATAACTCTTTGGTTCTGAGGTGCTTTTACCCCACGTTGCTTCTGACCTGCTTTTAGTGTGTGGGGAGCCAGTGAAGGGAGGAAGAAATATAAACTTTGTGGATTCAATACTCACGGCGTTTAACTCTTCTGTTCTGAGATGCTTTTACCCCACGCTGCTTCTGACCTAGTTCTGATGGGTGACTTTTATTCTTACACTTTATACAGATTTAAGGGGCAACTACTCACGGCGTATAACTCTTCTGCTGTTCCATTTTTTCCTTGAAGTCCTTGGGCAGCACCCAGCCATCGTTGTTGGCGTCTATCTCTTGGAAGCTGGCGCTCGACGTTAGGTCTTTAAGCTTGAGGAACATGTCGAAGTACTTGAGGATCAGCTCGACGTTGGAAGCTGATTCTACTAGGGTGTCTACCATCTGTTTACCGATTGTACCTGGGGAAAGAAAATTTAATAATATATGTTTTTTTAGAAAGAAAGAAAAATTATTTATTGGTAATTTAAAAGAGATTGCTAATGGCTGCAGATAGCTTTTACAGTGTAGCTTCTGCGGGCGCCAAGAAACTCAAATGCCCCTAAAGCTGTTGTAATTGAACATCGTCAAAGGGTTCCTCAAATGTCCCTAGAGAGGATGGTATCACGCAAGCCTGTCGCCATCCCCTACTAGATTCTTCGAGGCATTCGAGTGGAAATCGAGAGCCGAACAACCCAAGGGTGTCTCTAAATGCTAGGACTTCGGCTCTGGTTGTCCGGGTAATAGCTTGTAATGTATAACGACTCGAAGGACCAAAATGTAAGGGACACATCAAAATGTAGAGGGGTGTAGGGACACTAAGATAAAGGAGTTGTTGTTATTTATCTAATCTTATCTTACCATTGACAACGTTCCCTTCCAGCATGGACAGCATCATCGTGATCATGTCCTTCTGCAGATTAAGAAGTTCCTTCAGAAGGTCAACTTGGGAGGAGTGCTTAGATAACTTGTCTTGCATATGCGAGAACAGGAAGAGAAAACCGCCCACGGCGTCCCATAACCTGACGGCATAGAAATAAGGAACATTATTCATTAGTGTTCCCTCGCGGCTTCGCTAGTAGAAACACTGTATATTGTATTTTTTTTATCTAACTAAAGGTTGATTTTCTTGAAACGCTGATATACTTGTCTTTATTAGCTATAGATAAAAAATCAATACTTCCATCATGTTTGTACTTTATATTATTTCATGTTTTTTGTTTTCCATAGAATAATGATGTACTTATACCAGGTTTTTTTTAAATACATAATTTATTTATTTATTTATCATCTATCATTTTCGCTAGTAACTTATTATTGTACATATTAGTCAACATTTATTATAAAAAAATTTACATTTTATTTTTTAAGTGCTAATTGCTGCATTGAAGCAAGTGACTGCAGCGCAGCCGCATTGCGGAAGACCCAGGTTCGATTCCTGGCTGGGTCGGGTGGGCGTTTTATTTTTTCACTGTATTTTATAAAATATTTTATAAATATTTACTATAAAAACTTAATATTGATATAGGTAATATTTATTTTTATTTCTTTCAATAATTACGGTCTCGGTAGCCCAGCGGTCAGAGCATTGCACCGGTAATCAAAGAGTCGTGGGTTCAATTCCACTCCATTCGAGGTTCCCGAGACTGGGCGATTTTTTTAGTAAATTATTATCTTGTAACTAAATATAGTATTGTGAAAACAAAAATAAAAATAATACAAATATTAACATTCTTAGGGATCAGTAAATCTGCTACGAGTAACGTGCGGTTACCTGGAATGCGCTAAAGCCTGCTGATTCTGCGTACAAGGTCCCTGAATGACTTCAGTGAGAGTGTTAAACACTTGAGACGCAACACCGATGGCTTTGAAGAAGTTCGCTTTGCCAGCCGGGTCTATAAGTTCCTGTGAATTAATATATACAATAAGTATTGGTATATAATCATTTCAACCGCCTCTGTGTTCTAGTGGTTAAGACCACCGGCCTCATAGCCAGAGGCCCCATGTTCGATTCCCAGCACATGTTTGTGTACACTGTTTGGTAGGGCTTGTTTGTCCGCTATCGAAATATGTCAACATAACATCAATATTGTTATGTTGCTAGAGATAAGATAGAAGGTGCATGTTATTTTTATTATTATATCATCAGCCATAACTGTCCCACTCCTGGGCAAAGGCTTCCCCACATTTTGCCGCACCTTCCAGTTTCCGGCAACATCATGCCATGCATGTAAGGAATAAAAAAAATCATTGTCATCATCATCACCATCATCATCAGCTCATTTATGTCCCCACTGCTGGGGCACGAGCCTTCCCTATGGATGGATAGGGAGAACGGGCTATAAACCACCACGCGGGCCCAGTGCGGATTGGTGATTGTTAACGACTGCTAATGCAGCCGGGACCAACGGCTTTATGTGCCTTCCGAAGCACGGAGGAGCTCGAGAAGATAAATTTTTGGTCACCCATCCGATGACCGGCCTTTGCGAAAGTTGCTTAATCTCAGCACTCGCAGACCGGGCGCGTTAACCACTGCGCCATCCACTCCACCAAAGACGTCCACTGCTGGACAAAGGCCTCCCCAAAGCATCCAGCGGCTACCCTTGACCTTCACCAGATCGTTGGTCCACCTTGTTGGAGGTCTAAGTATTAGTAATCTCAAACATAAGTAAGTAATGTATTCAAAAAACAAACAAACTCATATTATAAGTTTGCTTATGTGGCATGACCCCTGATGGGCTGAGCCCTGTAAGACGTTTGTTAAGTGGTCTATAAAACTGTACCTTGCTAGAGTAGTGCCAGTAGAAGTCCATGATGGACTCCTGCAGCCGCAGCAGGTAATCGACAGTGCAGATCACCACGTTCACGGTGGTTGTGTTGCCGGCCTGAGTTCGGAGGTAGTTCTGCCACTCTGCCAGTGACAAGAAGAAAATTAATAAATATGAATACCATGCTTTATAAAAAAAGTTGAGGTATTGGAAATTACTTAGACAACGTGTATCACACAGGTGTGGTCAAAGTGAAAGTTAAAGTCAAAGTCAAAGTTAAAGTCAAAGTCAAAGTCAAAGTCAAAGTTAAAGTCTAAGTCAAAGTCAAATCATTTATTCAACAAAAGCCTTCACAGGCAAGGTAGTTCTGCCACTGCAAAATGACAAAAAGAAAATTATTAAATATGAATACCATGCTTTATAAAAAAATGAGGTATTGGAAATTACTTAAACAACGTGTATCACATAGGTGTGGTCAAAGTCAAAGTCAAAGTCAAAGTCAAATCATTTATTCAACAAAAGCCTTCACAGGCAAGGTAGTTCTGCTACTCTGCAAAATGACAAAAAGAAAATTATTAAATATGAATACCATGCTTTATAAAAAAATGAGGTATTGGAAATTACTTAAACAACGTGTATCACATAGGTGTGGTCAAAGTCAAAGTCAAAGTCAAAGTCAAATCATTTATTCAACAAAAGCCTTCACAGCACTTATAACGTCAAAACATAAAATCCAAATAAGAATAAAAAAAAATACTTTTTATTTTTAAGTGCTAATTGCTGCACTGAATATGAATTAAAATATTTATACAATACAGTGAAAAAATTAAACGCCCACCCGACCCAGCCAGGAATCAAACCTAGGTCTACCGCAATCCGGGCGGCTGCACTGACCGCTATACTACCGGGAAGGCTGACGTAAGCGTTTCATCTGCAAAGATGAATCTGCATAGCCATCGGTTGCCTTTGGATAGATGGCACTGTGCCGCTATCAGCACTCAAAAATTAAAAAGCAAAATTGACAAAATTCAGCGCTTACGTCAGCCTTCCCGGTAGCATAGCGGTCAGTGCAGGGATTGCAGAAGACCCAGGTTCGATTCCTGGCTGGGTCGGGTGGGCGTTTAATTTTTTCACTGTATTGTATAAATATTTTAAAGAATAAAAAACTAAAATACTAGTTTAGACTTAACTACTGAATTTACCTACCACCAGTTCGGCTTTTGGGAGAGCCTTCGACCGAGAAGAGCTGGCAAGGTCACAATTAACACACCCAAAGTGTATCCAAAAGATATCTTGTACGTAGAGTTACTTAGTTAGTTACATTAATAAATAAATATATAAATATACTTTCTTACCCTCACACCAATTGTCTAGCACAAGAAAAGCTTCGTTATGAAACTCGTTAAATGGTTACTAGACAACGGATAAACATACTTAAAATATTTAAATACATACTTATTATACATAGAAAACACCCAGACCCGAGACAATTTAGAAAAACAATAATTTATAAATTGACCCGACTGGGGATCGAACCCGGGACCTCAGAGATGGCGACACCATGAAAACCGGTGTACAAACCACTCGACCAAGGAGGTCGTCATAATTATTAACTTTAATTTGCCATGCAAATGTTAATTCAATATTTATATTAGTGCCGTTATGCGCCTTAGACGCGCATAAGCAAGCAGCAGTGATTATAAAGTACGCAGAAGTTACTAAACCACTAGTGCTTGACATGAATTTAAAAAAAAAATATAAGCCTGAAGTGTCCCACTGTAGGGCAAAGGCCTCCCTACCCTCTTTTCATCTTGTTCTATCTCGAGAAACAAGTGACCAATATTTTAGATGAGAGTCAAGGTCGTCCCACCATCTCCTTTTTACTCTGCCGCGACGTCGTTTTCGGTTTTGTGGGACCCACCCTTGGCTCATCGTTCCTTCGACATGCGAAATATCCTGCCAAGTCCCACTTTAGCATGGCAGCAATTAAAATTGGCATGACAAATTGAAGTTCCTAATGGGGAGCATATTATTGTACTATGTTTGGCTGGTGGTACAAAGTACAAATTAACAAACAGTTTTGTGTAGGGTATGTGAAGAGAAAACAGAGTCAATGCAGTAACATACGACTCGATCATGCGACTGTGACTTTCTGGCTAGGAAAATAATGATATATATTCTTTATTGCACATAAACACAAATACAGAGAACAGTTTACAAACAATGGTGAGCAAAGGTGGACTTATCTCTAAAAGAGATCTCTTCCAGCCAACCTAAGGTGGAATGGGAGCATCATGTTTAAAAGGAAGCGACAAAAGTGCTAACAAAAATATCTCAACTATGAATAACAATATTAGGTACATAACAAACAACACATATACTACGATATTCTTAAAACTAACATAAATATGAACATATACCTACATATAATAATAATAAATAATAATAATAATAGACATGGATATAATATAGTGTCTATCATTGCTTCATTGCGATGACATAAATGACAGAAAGTGATCCTTGACTTTCTTTTTAAAGAATATAATGAACGAACTATCCTGGATGTCTGTAAGTCCACTTAGGTGATCCACTTAGGTTCGGCCTATCCGACAAAAGACTTCAGGTTCTTCGTCTCAAAGACGTATGGCATTCATCTTTACAGAGGAAGAAGAGCGAAAGGATGGGTTTGCAGAAAACATCTCGGTGGTTCGAAGTGCTACTGGAAGGAAATTTCAGCCATACTAAGATAAGTCAAAGCTAAAAGTAATAAGAAAGACAGTTACTTGAGGATTCCGGGTCCGATAAGTGGGCCCATTCTTCGGCGTTATCGTCACTTACCATTAGGAGAAATGATCAAAGATGACTAGCGTGGTAGTGTAAGAACATAAACAATGAACGCGTCGGTTCTCTCACCCAAATTGTGTCCTTCGCAGGTGAGTTGTATGAACCGGAACAGTGCGCAAGTGAACTCGGCGTCATGCATGTTCTTCTCTCCCGCAGCGCCCTCTAGGCCCACGCCCAGACCTGGCATTAAACGTCGAAATTATATCAAAACGTCAGAATACAAACATATCTATATCTATAAGTACTATTAACAAAGAGGTAAAGTTTGTGACTTTGTTTGTCTGTTTGTTTGAGGAGGGTAAACTATGGAACTACTGGTTCAATTTCAAAAATCTTTCACTTATAGAATGTTACATTCCTTGCAACATACGGTATATTTTATTTTGATAAAAAAAGAGTTTCTCTTTACAGTCTTGAAGCCACGCGGACGAAGACGCGGGTTAAGTTATAGAGTTTAAGAAACGGAAGTGTTTTGTTATTATAAAACTATCTCATATTTTTAAATCACAACTATAGGTTTAGTGTTCCTCAAACCCACCTTCTGCCTTAGTATTCCTCTCGAACGCGTCAAGGTCCAGTACGGAGCAGGAGTTCATGAGACCAGCGATGGAGGTGAAGAAGCCCACGTCTTTCTTGTCTTTCAGGTGGTTTAGCATACCCTGGAGAAGGGAAAATTTAATATAACCCTTTAACTGGTACAGAGATCAAGAGAAAATGTTTTTCATTGGTTTTCAATCGTATTGCAATTAATAAAGTTTAAATTATGTTGCCATTAACACGGTAAAGGGTTTAGGATATGATAAATAATAAATTATTAATAGGAGGAAAGCCTGTTTAGATGAGAAGAAAAAACGTATTGGTGGCAAAGTAGCAGGAGAACTCAGCCTGAACTGTGGAGGTGTTAGGTTCAATCCCCAGGACGGGAAATTGTTTCGGAGTTTTTAATACCTACCCTGGACTCTACCCTATCCATTTGCATAACATTTTAAGACACATTATAACATGGCATACTTTTGTTTATCCTAATTATATTCACGCATAACAGCTTACGCATATTTTTTAAAGCATAAGGTCTCTAATCATAATAATGTTTAAGCATAATATGCTAAAGCATACATTTGTTAACGCATAATGATATAAAAACATATTTTTTAAAGGCATAACAATACCTAATACACATTTTTACCTCTGAAAATCAGCGTTGCAGTTTTTGAAGCTGCAACTTATGCTGAGAGGAGTCCAGTTCGTCGTAGCATTTTAATTTTAACTTTATTGTTAGAACCTAAGCCTGCTACGCTTAATAAATATTTTGAATTTAAATTTGAATATTACTCTAATGAAATTTGTAGGCACTTTACCTTGTAGGTAGAAAAAACTATTTTTATTTTTCTAAGTGGACGTCGTATCATAAAACTATTGTGTCACTAAGTGTATTATTGCAAAGTTGTAATTTAATCCTTTAAATAAAGTGGATTGTACTTAGTTACAAATGGAAAATACAGTGCATACCTTTATAACTAAAAGGGGCGGAATCAAATTAAATGTGAACGGTTTCATATATGAAAAAAATTGAGAGAACGGTAGCAAATATTATTAGGTGCGTGAATTGCGACGGAATAACAATTATAAATGTAATTCTCGACTTATTACAAAACTGAACGACGACCAACAACATGAAATATTATCAAAACATATGCAGAATCATATTCGTGAACCAAATGCACTTAGAGAAAAGATAAATTTTATATATTGTTATATGTGTGTAAAACATATTGGGGGCTTAGAGGTGGCCCAAGGGCCACCTCCGCCGCACCTCAACCTATTATTAAAAATAAATACGTAAAAAAAACTCAAATTTGTTTCCCTTATTCCTGTTGATTTTATGCCTAAATACTACTAGGCCAATAGTCATTATGCCTAGTAACATTATACGAGTTAAAATTATGCCAAAACAAATTAGCCTAAAAGACAATTATGTCAACATAAACTATATGACAAAAACAATTATTTCAAAGGATTATTATACCAAAAGAAATTAGGCCAAAATAGTTATGCCAAAGTATATTAGGAAAAAAAACATGCGAAGAGAAGGGATCCCGTGATCACTTCTCTACCAGTTGGTTTTGAATCCGCACCCTTCTAGCATATCGGGTCAGGTGCATTCTAACTATGCTATGTATATGACCCGATAACCCAAAAACTTATAACCCGAATTAATTCAAGGCGAGAGTTAATAGCCATCTTCTGGGGCAGCTCGCTTCACCGTAGACCTCATCTACGCTCACCATCAGGCGAGATCGAGGTCAAGAGCTGTCTTATAAGGCATAAAAAAAAAGTCAAGCGACTACGCATATTTTTTCTGGTAGACAAAAAGTAAGGGCCGTGGGTTCGATTCCCACTAGAGCGACTGGGTGATTCTTTCTAGTAAAATTTTATTTTGTAACTACATATAGCTTTGTAAATGTAAAAATAAAAATATTAAAAATAACCCATATTCATATCCTCACCATCTGTATGTCGATGTTGCCGCCCCGCAGTATCGAGATACCCAGCTCCAAGGTCTTCATGACCATCTCGCTGGGCACACCTTTAGAGGCCGAGATATGGAGTAACACCATTTCAGCCACACCGCGGTCCGCGAGACGTGCTTGGTGGAACAGCAGTTTCTGCTTCTCCATCTCTTGTTCCTGCGGTTGAGATTACCAATATACTTATTTATTCATAAACCATTAACAGAACTAAAAATAAAAAGTTAATAAGTTTATAATATGCTAAACTCGAAAAAAAATGTCTATAGAGCGAAGAAACAGTTTACAACGCGTTGTGGTTACTGTAAATTTAAAATTCAAAATAATTTATTCATTTTAAATTACACAAAAATTTGCTTTTATGAATGTCATTAAGCCATGTAAATCTCATTATGACATCCACATCGCGAAATTCGGCGGAAGTCAAAAATGACAACTTTTCAGGAGAGCAAAAATATCGTGCCATTTTATATATCGTGATCATAATAATTATGTTTTTATTTTCAAGATGAAACGCTTCCATTGGTTAAAATCCCCGTTTCTGATTGGTCTAGAGGTGCGTCTTTCTATTCTCTATCGAATGACATGCAAAAGTCAAAATGACAAATTTCGGACTTCCGCGGTGTTAGAACTTAGGTGACGTTATATGGCTTTAATAAAAAACGTGATGTGGCAAAAACATAAAAACCACGCCCTGAATTTTTGAGATTCGTGTTATGTCTATCATGCTATTCGACCACAACGCGTTGTGGCAATAGCGACAACCCATGACGCGTTCTGAGCCTTAGTTGATACAACCACATCACGACAGACAGGTTGTAGCTTGTAACAACTGAGCATTAAAAACATCGGTAATGCAGTTTTTTTTTCTATTTCTGTGAGAGAACTTTATTTTATTTATTTATATATATCTACATATAGCGAGCTGTTTTTATATTTTATTTACCGTATAAATATTCAATATACTATCTAAATAACAAAATAAAAAGCGCTCAAACAGTAGTTTTATACATACCATAAAAGTATCCATAGTTTTCTGCGTGCAACACGAATTGATAAGGGTTACATTATTAATTATAACATACAAAAACAGAACTTACCGTTTGATTTTCATAAAAATATATTTTTAAATTTGGAAAAGAGGTTTAACTAGCCGATCTTAATAGCCCATTATAAATCTTGCAAAAAAAAGTATGTTTAGTTAAAAAAAACCAAATTCAATATCATACTCAAGGCAATCAAAAAAAATTTTTTTCCAAGTCTGGGCAAATATTTGTTTTCTTGTAATCTCGTTATGTTATTTATATTTTGGGTACATTGTATGTATCTTTTTATGTTCATAAAGATTATTATTATTATTACTATGCTAACAATACATTTCACTAATAATTGTCAATTTTAAAACTCACGTGTATGCTAGCGCGCCCCTCTTCTTCCCCTTCTGCCTCCCCACCTCCTTCTTCTTCTTCCCCGCCCCCCTCTTCTTCTTCTTCTCCGCAAGACTTGGCGATTATGTTCGCGTATGACATGTATAGAAGATCCTCCTGTATTGATAGAAGAACACGTTATAGAACTTTTTGTTATGTGGGGGGAAACGAGAAGAAAATAAAAGAGATTACTGTGTTTGTTTAGATGACCGAAGAACCGATAGCATAGTATCGAAAAAAAATATTATCCTTTTTTAATTATGTATACTGATGGCCAATGCAATTATTGGATTTGCCAGTTGCTGATCACGCGTATTTATACAGTAAATCGAACTGTAACCACACTGCGGCCGTAGTTAGTAGAATTAGTATTTATAGCTCGTAGGCTGTAGTTCGTAGCATTAGTATTATAGCCCGTAGGCCGTAGTTTGTAGAAGCAGTATTGTTACTCGTTCGTAGGTACCTGTAAAGCTCCAGAGCGCTCTGTCATGGCGCCTCGACAGAAGGTGGTGACTAGCTGAGTGAGAGGATCCGGCTTGCCCTCCTCTTCAACCACATCACTTTTCTTCAGCTCGGCGTCTTCGAAAGATTGCTAGGAAAAATATATTTGACCATTTAACATAATTGATGGAACACTGAAACTGAAAATTCACAGTTGCGATCCACAAGCGAAAATATAAAACAAACTACTGAAATATATAAAGTAAAGTAAAGTAAATAGTCTATAACTGTCCCACTGCTGGGCAAAGTCCTTCATCATTTAAGTCAAGCCATAACTACAATTGATGGGTAATATCTTTATCAGCCCGCTTGCCAAATGGTGATCTGATCACAAATCGAAAAATCCGAAACACACTAAGCCCGACCTGGGAATTGAACCCGGGACCTAACTAACTGACTAAAATATATCAGCATCATCATCAGCTCATTTTTTATGTCCCCACTGCTGGGGCACGAGCCTTCCCTATGGATGGATAGGGAGAACGGGCCATAAATCACCATGCGGGCCCAGTGCGGATTGGTGGTTGTTAACGACTGCTAATGCAGCCGGGACCAACGGCTTTACGTGCCTTCCGAAGCACGGAGGAGCTCGAGACGAAAATTTTTGGTCACCCATCCGATGACCGGCCCTTGCGAAAGTTGCTTAACCTCAGCACTCGCAGACCGGGCGCGTTAACCACTGCGCCATCGAGCTCCTCGACTAACCTAATATATATCTGATGAAAATACATAGTCATCACTTCCGTGAAACAAGTTTTTTTAGAGAGTGCCGATTGACACTGGGCATTTTCATCTTCACTGGTCTTTTTAAGGGGCTGCGAGAAACCTGAAGGGTTCCTCAAGCCGTATGAAACGAAGCACCGTCAGAGGTTTTCTAGACGTGCCCAACTAGATTCTCCGAGGGGTTCGGATCGGTTCGGGTGAAACAAGTGCTAAACGTACGTGCTACTGCCCCCGCCCGATCCTCTAAATGCCACTACACATTTACAGAATACACTAAACATGCACACTAGTTTAGACCCAAGAGACCGTACTCGTAAAACAAGGGTACGACGAGCCGGTGCACACGCGCTCTTTACCACATGTACCTACCTAGGCGCTTTTCCCCACCACCATGGCCCGGTCAACCCGAGCCGAGGTCCGAGCCTTTAGAGGCGCCCTCGGGTTGTTCCGCTCCCCGATCTGATCCGAACCCTTCGGAGAATTTAGTTGGGCACGTGGACACGCCTTAGTGCGTAATGCCGTTCCCTCTAGAAAACCTCCGAAGGTGATTCGTTTCACACGGCTTGAGGAACCCTTAAAGTTTTTCACCGCCCCCAAAAAAGCCCGGTGAAGCTGAAATGAGGCAATGGCCTCAAACGGCATTTTCAGCTTTTTCAGTATTTTCAATTTGCTGATTAGCAAAATCTCTCCAAATAAAAACATGCTACTACCCTATTAACATTGTGATTATGACAACAGACTTGGATAAGATGGTGGTAACCAGTTTAGAATACGACCAACCAAATAATAAGGGAACACACGCACTACCAATACAATACTGTTGTAACTCAAAATATACTGATATTTGAGATTAAACCGTACTGTTATTAAAATACGAAATTTTTTTAAATCACTACATAGTAGTATCAAAACAAAGTCGCTTCCCGCTATCTGTCTGTCCCCTATGTATGCTAAGATCTTTAAAACTACGCAACGGATTTTGATGCGGTTTTTTTGAATAGATATATATAATGATTCAAGAGGAAGGTTTAAATGTATAAATACATGCTTAATATAGTAGAGAAACACTGATAATATCAGCATTGCACCCGTGTGAAGCCGAAGCGGGTCGCTAGTATCAGTGTATTTTGAGGACATATTATGTGTTACCGGAAATCGAACTTCGGACCTCCTCATTAGAGATCGGTGGTCCAACCACTAGACCACCAGTACCACAGTATGCTCACCGTCAGATCCTCAATCATGACTTCTTGCCCCACGTTCTCTTCTTCCAACCAAAGCTCGTAGTACGTCCGCGCGAAAATGTTGCACGCTCGATGCCTGTGAAATAACATCGATAGATTAACAATAGAAACAGCAAAGGCCTGTTATCATTTTTGGAGACTCGTTCTGTTAGTCGATTTAATCAGATACCATTTAATTCAAATATATAATAATGAAGAGATATGGTCTAGAAATGGCAAACATACATACCGGCTCATCTTATACAGATGAATGGATCGCAAGCAAGCGATGGCCGCTCTCTTTCTAGCGGCGCACAGCACTCGCTTCCAGTTGTTGGATCTTTGTTTAGGTTTTGTTGTCTAGTTAGTCCAAGGGTGCATGCGTAAACACATATACATTCAAAACTTTACATACATTTTATTATATACTAGCGGCTCGTCCCTGCTTCGCACGGGTGGACATTTTTTTTTAATATAGCCTATGTTACTCAGCGCTAATGTAGCATTCTAATTGTGAAAGAATTTTTTAAATCGGTCCAGTAGTTTTTGAGTTTATTCGTTGCAAACATACATACATACATACAAAAATACAAAGGTTTCCTCTTTATAATCTAATATATAAAATTCTCGCGTCACAGTTTTCGTTGCCATACTCCTCCGAAACGGCTTGACCGATTTTGATGAAACTTTTTGTGCTTATCCGGTATCTATGAGAATCGGCCAACATCTATTTTTCATCCGCCTAAATGTTAGGGGTAGTCCACCCCTAAATTTTTTTTAATTTTTTATGGCAAAACAACGTTTGCCGGGTCATCCGGTATCTATGAGAATCGGCCAACATCTATTTTTCATCCCCCTAAATGTTAGGGGTAGTCCACCCCTAATTTTTTTTAATATTTTTTATGGCAAAACAACGTTTGCCGGGTCATCCGGTATCTATGAGAATCGGCCAACATCTATTTTTCATCCGCCTAAATGTTAGGGGTAGTCCACCCCTAAATTTTTTTTAAATTTTTTATGGCAAAACGACGTTTGCCGGGTCAGCTAGTATTAGTATAGATGTAAGTAAGGATTTATTTTTGTGGATGCAGAAAAACTACGATATTGTACAAAATTTAAACATGGTATTTGTTATGTTTAAAAAAGATGCAGATCTCACTGAGTGACAAGACTTGTCAACCAATGACCTTTTATTCAAATAGGTCTCTCTTGATATCATTCGATTAACTTTCATATCTCAGTAGCTCAATTAAAAGAGCAGTGTTGCCCGGATTGAGTGCGTGTGCGAAATGAAAGTAAATGTCAAATCCGTGATGAGTCTTTAGTTATATTAGTAGACGACACAGCAAAGACAAGACTGTAAGAGCCAGTTAAGTTGTCAAAACGAAATTCAACTCTACACGCTGCACACAAGGTTGCAAATCATCTGAACCTGGTCAAAGAGTGGAGCGACAGTTGTCTAAAGCAGGCTATGACGGCCCGCTTCCTCTGTATGGACACACACGACCGGTAGACGTTCTTACTCATTTGTTGAGGGTGGTCGATCTACAGTTGAGGAGAAAATAAACAAAACATGGTTCAAATATAAAGGTTCATAAACACTGCTGGGACAAGAGTCTTCCCTATGGATGGTTACACCACAGAAAGATCGGGCCATACAGGCCAGCCAGGATCGACGGCTTTACGCGCCTACCAGAGCATGGAGGAGCTCCAGATGATAAATTGTTGGTCACCTGGAGACCAGCCATTGCGAAAGCTTAACTTCAACAATCGCAGACCGAGCACGATTACAAATGCGCCATTTAGCTCTTCGGTCTATCCATGATGAAAGCTTTATAACGGGGATTAGCGCAAACTACGTATAGTACGCAAACTACATAGTATAGGCACGCACATAAACTAATAGGTTATCGGACTGCCATGTTCGCCATGGTATAGGTATCTATATCTGAACTGATCGAATTGAATGCAGAATAACAACGACGAATTCTTTCACTCAGTCATTTATTGTTGAGGTGGCATAGAAGCTGCAATTTTCATCTTGAGGCACAATCGAATATGCTATAGACCTATTATGCGATGTGCCCACTTAGCGCCATATCTGCTGCTTAAGGGTTCTATAGCGCGCTATAGACCTTACCTTTAGCCACCACAGTTACAACTTTATACGCTATGGACCCTGTATACCTACCACAAGTTTGTGTTAGTTGGGATAGGCATATCTTTATACTCGACGTTTCAACCGAGTTCCCGTGATTCCCCAAGGTAAATTAAAATATAATATTTTAAACATAAAGCAATTGAAAGTAGCTCACTATGTGCTAAAAGTTTGTTTAAAATAGAACGCGAAAGTTTAATAGTCTATCAATGATCAACTAGAACTCACCATATGCAAGCCGAACAGCACTTTACTCATCGCCACAATCCTCTCGACGGTGTCATCGATGATCTTCGCTTTGTTCTCGGCAGTTTCCACTGTAATATTGGTCTTACTTTTTGACCCTAGCTTGCTGTACAGGTAATGCTGCCATGACATCTCGTCAGCTGGGTCGATCTTGTCTGGTAAGGTTAGTTGGGTCTTCGCGAACTCTGACACATCTTGCTCGGTCATTTTCTGGAAAGGTTAAAGGAATTTCTTATTGGTATATTTAAAACATTGTTATCAAGCGCTCTGCCCGGCTGTTATTTTTTTTTTGTTTTTGTTGATGGCTTCGTGCGATTAGCACATTTAGCCAGTGTCAAAGTAATTTTTCTAACAAGTAATACATAAATAAACAATATTTCTTTTCTGCACGATGACGATGAATGATAATAGAAATGAGAAGTGAGAAATGATATACCCCCAACCCCTCAAGTATCTCAGTAAAGATGTGAGGCTTTACTAAGTCCTCGGGCGGACTTCTTGAGAGAATTTGAAAAGTGACGTTGCATTGTTTTGTTTCATTTGCCAACACTCATGCACACTCACGAACACTTAACGGTTAATAATCCACCATTATTTCACATTAATATTCGATATAACACAAGTTTTCGAAAATAAAACAAAACCGCAGACATGACTCTTCACTTTCCCGCCAAGAAGTCCCGGCTGTTATTAGAGCTTAGACTTAGTCCTGTAAAATTTTGTTGTTGTTTTTAGGGTTTGTTCTCTGAAGCCGTGCCTTTTAAATAAATAAATAAATAAACAAGTTCTGTTAGCGACGCGCTCCCATTGGTTTAATTAATTTATTTTTATTAACTTGGTGAGGGTAATTCGATGTCACTCCGGTGCACCGTGAGAGCGGCCATTTTAACGGCCACCGGTAGTCTGCTGCCAAACGTCCTCGGAGCGACACCGTATTACGCCTCGCGAACTAAACTCCACGTGTTTTGCGTTTCCGCTGTATAACCGTATAGAATTCTTCAAACTTCAATTAAATAGGAAAGTAAATAGCCTATGTCCGTCCCACTGCAGGGAAAAGGCCTCCATCATTAAAATCAAGACATCACTAAAATAATTGGGTAATAATCACAAATCCGAGCTTATGCATCGAAAAAATCCGAAAGACACTTTGCTCGACCTGGGAATTAAACCCGGGCGCTTTGTCACTCGGCCACCGAGGTAGGAAACTCCAAGTACGTATTTTTACTTTTTTATGTAGGTACAGAAGCCCGCACATCAACCTGTCAAAGGAGATGTTTAATTTCGTATGAAGAAAATGCCAACACCTTGTACACAATACCGAAAGATAGCTAATGTATGAATTAAGCTTATTCGAAATGATTTTCTTCAAACAAATGAATAGTTTTCATGTCAGAATTATCAGAAACACTAAAATAAATCAACTTTCGTGATGGCAGCGAGCGGTATTCTGCCAATGTCAAGTAGCTGTCGAAACATAAGAACGATAAAGCGTATTGAATTGTTACTCATTTTGCCTAAACACATGTATTTTTTACATTTTTTTTTTGGTAAATGTACAGGGTCTTGGCATAAAATTAAACATCTCCTTTCTTAAATAAATATTCAACCATATGCCATTAACATAAAGTTCAAAGTCCATTGAGGAAATCTGACAGGTTGTGGTAGATGTGTAGGCGTGTGTACAATTATTAAAAATAATAATAGGAGCACACAGCGGCAGACCCAAAACTATCAAATTTCTACAATCAATTTTGAACTTTATTGTTTGGTTATAAGGATCAATATTCATTGGAGAAATTTGACAGGTTTGGGTAGGATGATCTGCCGCCGTGTGTACATGAATTTAAAAACTGACCTTTAAGAAGCGATCCTTGCAATGCTGGACCAACTCTTGCTCCCTGCCCGCGAACAAGTTCAGGCCGACAGGCAGCAACCTCTTTAGGCAAGCCACCATGAGAGACGCTTGAACCTCTTTGTCCTTATCTCGCTTCTTGTCGCGATGTTTCTTCTTTTTCTGTAATGGCAATATTGACGATTGAATATTTATTTTTTCTTTTAGCCGTAATAGCATAAATGAATCGCCAATCAATTCAAAGTAAAAGCTTGTGCTTGCATCTTTATTTAATTTTTTTTTATTTTTTATTTCTAAATGCTGCCTTCCCGGTAGCATAATGGTCAGTGCAGCCGCCTGGATTGCGGAACACCCAGGTTCGATTCCTGGCTGGGTCGGGTAGGCATTTAATTTTTCACTATATTTTATAAATATTTACTATATTGCTAAAATTCCAAATATCTTTATTTTATGTTTTTGTGAACTTTAGATATTGTCGACGATTGCCGTCGTTGCCGTACAAGGCATTCTATCGCTTGTCGATTATACCCGACTGAGGCGGTCAAAACGTTAACAAAAGAGCCCGACGATGCCTGTTTTTACCGGTGACTTTCTAATTCATTTTAGGCAATGGTTTAACTGCGACATGAGTCACCTAAAATAATTAAGAGCTAACAAAAAAATTACGTGTCACAACAATTGAAAAATACTGAACGATTGTCCTACCTTAAAATTCGACAAATGCGTATATTTGCAATCAGAATGGATTGACGAAATTGAGCGAAAAAATAATTGACAGATCTTTCATGCGTGCATAGTACTGCGCTGGATTTAGGGTATGTTCCGATATACACTGCGAGCACTGTCCAGTGCTCTTACTGGTGAGAAATTTGTTCCGTTATGGACTGACAGTATACTGCCGCAGTATCCTAGGGAAATATATGACGTCATAAATCGTCGCCATTTTTGTACTGTAAGCACTGGCATTTTCGAGATAAGGTGCTCTCAGTGCTTTGATCACGTGATCAACAGCGTCCAGAAATGACATGGATGACAGCATGGATGACAGTATACTGGACTGCGTTCCGTTTTAAACAGTAACCAGTATAGCTAACTATAAAGGAACAGTTTAATGTCAAAGTGACAGATGAGGGGGCGATTCAGAATCTCCTCAGTGATCTCGAAATAAAAGTGACATAAAGTACGCTATGAAATATAAAATGTTTTGCGTTATTTACAATTTGATTATTAAGATATATACTGTTCTAGAATTTTCTGTAGCAAAAATAAGTTGCCAGTGACTTTAAATAAGAGAAAAAGGAGCACTCGTAATTTATATCATAGGGTGAGAATAAGTCGCCGTTCCCAAAAACTGCCCTGGTCCTTTCTGCTATTTTGATATTATGCTATTCTCATTGGACAGATTCAAGTCAAAATCAAGCTACCTACGCACTATTGAGACGTTATTAAAAGCGAACTCAGGTAATGCTTATGTTCTGTTTATAGCTTACCTTACCGCCACCTTGCGGCGTTCCTTCCACAACTGTGGTGACGCGTCTCGTAGCTGTTGGCATTATCAGCACCTGGATGCAAATTATGTGAACACTAATGCATGTACATGGCCCAAATAAAAATGTTCACGGGAATACGTCTCTAGATAAATAAGTAGTAGTTACAAAATGTAATTAGCCTAAACTTTACGTGGATAACTATTTATTGGCTTTAGAAGTGAAAGAACTTGTAACATCCGTAATAATAATCTATACATATAATAAAGTTAAAGAGGGTCGAAAGTCTGTACATGGAAGATATTCGAAAAAAAGTTGGCTGAGGATACTTAGAATCGATAACAGAACACGTTCCAACAGTTTTTAGAATTTTTATCTGTTTGTCTGTTTATTTGATCGCGCATCACGTGAAAATGGCTCAACGGATTTGGATGAAACTTTGCACATAGACAGATCATGATCCGGACTAGCATATAGGATACTTTTTATCTCGGTAACAGGTTCCTGTGGGATAGTGTAGTCTTCGCGAACGAAGTCGCGGGCGACAACTAGTAATAAATAAATACTGTCCCATTGCTACACAAAGACCTCCACCATTGAAATGAAGTGATCAGTTCAATTGATTAGCACACTCGCTTGCCACATGCGAATCCCCAAGTGCTAAATGCGAACATTGTTTTTACTTGGTAAACAAACAATATTTTTAAACAATTAATGAAACAATAAGTTATAAAAAAATGGGTTGTATTTAATCGATCACCAAACTAACCTAACCTAACCCAAAGTTACAAAGTTAGCACCTAAACTACTATTTAGATTCTAACTTAGCATTTTAGGTGCTAGCCTACTATTTTTTTGTGGATCAATTTATTATTTCTCTAAAAAAATACATTATACACCCAAACATATACTCTAGTAATAAATTAATATCTACCACTGATGCTTTGAAAAATACTTAATTTTTTTTCTCTTTCCTTTTGTTCTTTTTATTTTATTTTATTTACTGTTTTATACTTTAACTGTTAGTGTAAATCGTGCGTATGGGTCAATAAGTTTTCCTTCTTCTCCTTCTAATTAACCTAATTGATACTAGGTGTTTTTATGAATTCAGAAGAACTTGTATTATTCTGGATTTTTATTATTTTTCATATTTTTCTATAGACGTATTCCCGTTTATAATGGCAACTAAAATATTCACGAACTCATTATCACGAATGGCGAACCAAATACATACACACTAGGTGACAAAGTCGATTTTGCTCTGACACTACTATTTGATTACTACAGTACCTAAATAAAACATTTAACTAAATGCCAAGATGAATAAACGCTTCAACAGATACTTGTGTATGAATTTGATACATAGGTGCTGGTAATAAAGTATGTTTTTGTTTATACCATGTTGTCGATTTCGTTGGCAGATATGAAGTTCTGCTCCTCTTTAAGGAAGTACTGACTCTTCGACCAGATGTTGAATATTTCCGACACATGGTTGTATAGTTCCTCGGCCTCTGCGAATAGGAATGAAATTTACGCTTGAGATATCAAAGTACAATGTAATTTTTAATACTATTTTCAACTTTATTGGAAAACAATAAGGTTTGTTTTGGCGCAGCGACTTCAGCGTTCGAGTTGTGATCTTGAAAGTGAAGCCACTTTTGTGTTACTAAGTCACAGAATTAGGATAATTTATCACGTGTTATTAAGTTTAATTTAAAAACTGACCTTTATTACAATCCTTCTTATGTATAAAAATAATTTAAAATAATATTCAATAACTATTGGTATATTTGTAATTTTAGCATTTTTTTGCGTACAAATTACAATGAGGGTAAGGGTTCAAATCCCGTTCGCAGAAAAACTATATTTTTCAATACTTTTCCAAATCTTTGTTAAATATAAGTTAGCATAATTTAAATTTAAAGCAGTAGTTTAATTTGAAAATGAAACTCATTTAAACATATGAGCATTATTTAAAGAATGGTTGTAAAGTATACCTGTGACATTGTTTCTTAGCCAGTGGTTCCTCTGAAGGTCGACATACTTGATCAGCAGCGGGTAGAACGAGTAAATGTCTCTTACTAACAACTGCCAGTCTTCTTGTATCTGGGACTCCACTTGAGAAGTGTCGTCAGTCGAAGACTAAAAACAAAAAAAGGATTACATTTAAGATAACATATTATTAGCACGATCAAAACGACTTAAATAATTTTTTATATATATTTGTACGCATAACGAGTTAGGACAAAACATGGTGATACCTTTTTTATTTTATTTCCACTAAAATGGCATGCCATACAACGTACGAATGTTTTTACAAATAAATTATCTTTTATCTTTATCTTTAGAATAAAACACTTTTTACGAATTTACTCGCGTTAATTAAACTTTCGAACCCTTTATAGGGTTCTTGGTCACAAAGAGATACAAAACTTGAAGTCTCATAATTAATTTGTACCTTGCAAACGTAAATTATTTTTATAGGTGATATCCAACCCGAGCTATGCAATGCATGGTAAAATGAGAAACACATTTTGTCCGACTCAGAAATTAAACCTAGGATCCCCGAAATAAGGAAATGCCATCACACAAGCAACAGAGTCTTCACTTATATTCAAAAGTACCCACAAAATTCTCGAAAAGCTCTTTCAAAGTTGTACTGCTTGGTAAAACGCTTACGTTTTTATTACGACAGTAGATGACATTTTAATTGTGTTTAAAAGTACCCACATTGCTACCTTCTAAAGCTAAACTATGATCCGCTCCCTTTAACCACCTCTGTGGTCTATTCGTTAAGCCCACGATTAAACCCAGAGGTCCCGGGTTCGATTCCCAGCGGGGGCACATGTTTGTGTACTCGGTTTGGCTGGTGGTAGGGCTTGTTTGTCTGCCTGGCTAGCTACCACCATTTTATCTAAATATGTCGCCATAATATCAATGTTTGTTGCAATATTGTGTTCCGGCAGCTAGAGATAAGATAGCCAGTGCCTTACTAGTTGAGGATACCGGGTGAAGTGCGCTTCCACCTTGGCTTTATCATCACTTATCATTAGGTGAGATGAAGGCCAGGTGCTTAACTGTAAGATATAAAAAAAACTTTTTAAATCAAAACTCACTTTAATAAATCCTCTCAAGCTCTCCTCTTTATGGAACATATTGTCTGTTCTCTTCCTGACTCTCTCCGCTAGTGGTAAGAAGGAATCCCTGAGCAACTCCTCGGAACTGTTGATGATGATCTGCTGCGTGTAAGTGGCTATGCGCGTCATCCATGGTGCGCTCTCATTGCCAATATTCTTCTTGATCAGCTTCAGTACGTTCTTGAGGAGTTGGTTCATGTGTTCTGCGGTTACCATGGTGACGTGGTTGCTGGAAGTCAACACGATTGGTACAGACACTGCTTAGATGCTCGCGGTTAAAAAAACCAAGGGCGTGTTGCCGAAGTTATGCCCCTAAAGCTTCAGTTTCAGTTCATGAAAGAAGTCTTGAATATAGGGAAAATATTTGTTGGAATCAAAAATGCTTATCAGATCAGAAAGGTTAATTTTAATATATATAAATTTTGCTGTTGGTTTATCTAAGACTGTGTTTATTAAAAAAAATAATGGCTATTACTTTCAAGGTGGTCGTAAGCTGCCTTGTTGTTAAAAAAAAACCGGCCAAGTGCGAGTCGGACTCGCGCACGAAGGGTTCCATACTTTATGGCGTATTAAAAAAAACTACTTACTGGATCTCGTTTAAACCAATTTTCGGTGGAAGTTTGCATGGTAATGTACATCATACATTTTTTTATTTTTACCATTCTCTTATTTTAGAAGTTACAGGGGGGGGGACACACATTTTACCACTTTGGAAGTGTCTCTCGCGTAAACTATTCAGTTTAGAAAAAAATTATATTAAAAACCTCAATATCATTTTTGAAGACCTATCCATTTCAGAGTTTCAGTTCTAAGTATGGGGAACCCCCAAAATTTATTGTATTTATATATTTTTGTGTGAAAATCTTAATGCGGTTCACAGAATACATCTACTTACCAAGTTTTAACAATATAGTTCTTATAGTTTCGGAAAAAAGTGGCTGTGACATACGGACGGACAGACAGACAGACAGACATGACGAATCCATAAGGGTTCCGTTTTTTGCCATTTGGCTACGGAACCCTAAAAAATAAGCAAACTACTGATCAGCGTGAGTTTCCTACACAGAGCTAAAGGCCTACTATCTAACTACCTTGGGTGTCGTCTCAGTTAAACGGTAGCCCTATAGTTTGATGTCCAGATAGCAGTAATTGTGTACGTACGTACTTGTATTGCATAACAAAGGCTTTTGGAGAGACCTAAACTGATAAATATATAGTTCTCTTCTTACCCCGCAGTAGGCGTGACGTTGTCAGGTCCCTGAGCCCACCAGAACGGCAGGTAAGAACACAGGAGAGGCAGCACAACGTCAATGATGTGCGGCGCCTCGGTGTAGGTCTTGTCAGACTCCACAAACTGATCCACTTCGCCCAGTATCGTCTCGAGGGTCGGCATTGACTGCTCCATTTTCGCCATTATGTCTAAAGGGGCAGAGTGGGTTTTTGAGCTATGATGCAAAATTCAGTAGATTATTTTTATAAGATGTTTGGAAATTACGTTGGTTTTCTATAAAATTATTACAATTACATAACGTTCAAAATATGGTAGAAATATACATGGCGCTACCTGTTAAAGGGTGTACATCAGCAATTAAAGTATAAAATGTTCAAAATAATTTATAACGCAAATTTTGTTGCGAACAAATTACAAAAATACAAATGTTGAAAAAATTCAAATTCAATTCAAATGTTGGAATGTCAGAAGGGTGCAGTTTCAAATCCTGCTCGTGGAAATTTTTTCAACCTTTGTGTTTTTGTAATTTGTTCGCAACAAAATTTGCGTTAAAAATTATTTGAACATTTTATTGTACGATTTGGTAACGCCATACTTATTTTTGTAAAAGTCGTTACTTCTATTAAAGCTGTGGAGTTTCTTGCGCCCATTCATCTCCACAGCTAAAAAATAGACGTCCTGTATGGGTAGTAGGTAAAAATATATGGACAATTGAAAAGCACTTTTCGTAAGTTTATTTGAATATAAAATTTTGACTTTGACTTTGACTTTAATAACTAATAACCTATAATTTAATTTACCTTGCGGAGACGCATTCTGTCACCTATGAAAAACACATGTTAGCGCAGCGGTTATCGTGTTTGGATTGTGCAATTTCATCAGTTTTCGCAATGTCGGCACCTAGATGGGTAATGGAAACTTTAGGCTCCTTAAACCGTTGGTCCCGGTCATTGTCGGTGTAAGATGACAGCCGCTAAAACCCACCAGCCTACATCACCAGCAAGATTGGTGTTGTATTGTCTAGTCTTTACAAGTGCTATTATTTATGTTGGATATCCCAGATCTAGTAGTGGAACGTTTTATAGGTATCACGTAGTAGAACCCCGTAGAATATGGAACTTGCCTTGTGCCTCAAGCGAGTGATCCGCAATGCGATTGAGCAGAGAGAACTGGTTGTGTTTGTTCAAGTGCGGCTCTAAGAATGCCACGGGGAAGGTAGAACTGAACGCTCCTAAACACGAACCCTGGAAGCAATGACACAATCAACTAACAAACACAAAATTATGTACGTTGACATTAATTATCTATGTAATCAATAAATTGCAAAACTAAATAGTAGCGGTGTAAAAAGTCCAGCTCGAAGGACCAAATAAGATGAGAACCGTTTTTAGGAATGCGATTTATTGCTAAATCCCGTTTGCGCTCGAAATACAAAATAAAATAAGAATCGTATTTAGGAATAAGTTTTGTTAAAGACAATTAACAATCTAATCGCCTCTTAGGTTTAATTGTTGAACAACCTGACTCAGATCTCGAGGAATATATTATACATTATTATCACGATTTGGTTGGTGAAACGGCTTTTCTAAGTCCACCTGGCGAGGTTGTTTAATAATTGTAAAGAAGCTCTCTAATTGCAGATAACAATGCTTTAAGTCTTTTAAACCTGAAATCATCTTATTAACCTGTCATCTGCCGCGAGCACTGATCAGTGCCATAAACAATTAAAATTCTATTGTGTCTGTATTCACGGTAGATGACAGGTTAAACAAGCATTTGAAATTTTTTAAAGCAGCTGAGTTGGAAAAGTTGTCGCTCGGAATTCGAATAGTCCTTTTAGCTCTAATAACAATAAACAATTAAAATACTTACGAGTGCCGGCTTGTTCCTCTCGATCTCCGTCTTCAGGTATTTCCTGTCGTGAGTGAGGGTCGCGTCTGTACCCAGTGTGTACAGGGAACCCAGCATCTTATACGACGCCACTTGGATCTCATCCACTGAAACAAAACAAGTTCATATTCAAATTCAAATTATTTATTTGGGTTATGTATGAGTTGGGCTTAGGTTTTAACAATAAAACTAATACAAATAATTATAATGCTACGACGAACTGGACTCGTCTCATACACAGTTTAATTACTGTGCATAATCTATATATTATTATTAATACGTGAAACAAAAACGTTGTACCCCTTTTTACGGTAATTGCGCGGACTTATATAAAGAAGGATTGCAGAATATTAATATTTTTTTTAATTATGCATAAAAATACATTTAATCAATAAAACAAACATTACACACACTACCATGTATTTGACACACACACTTCTGTATTTGATACAAACGCATATAATTGTACTCTTTTCAAAAATTTCAAAAATGGAAGAGGAGCGGCCGAAATCTGTCAATGCCAATCCAAACTCACATTCTATCTTTTTATTTTTTCATTGCTTAGGTAGGATACAATCCTTGCAGCCTTAATAAAATTACGGTCGAATTTCGACCACTGGGCGACCACTAGTTTAATTAATTAATTATATTATTGATTGAAACATTGATGTTATGGCGACATATATAGATAAGAGGGTAATAGCTAACCAGGCAGACGAACAAGCCCTACCACCAACCAAACCGAGTACATAAACATGTACCCCCCACTGGGAATCGAACCCGTGACCTCTGGGGTTGAGACCGGTGGTCTTAACCACTAAACCTCAGAGGCGGCTAATAAAATCAGATCATTCTAAAAGGCAGTGTAATTTCACTGGTAGGACTTTTATTATCTAAGTTTGTAGCCATAAAACAGTGCTAAGTAGTAGCATTGTTTTCCATATATTCCATATTTTTATATGAAAGTTAAGTTAAGTTAAGTTACGTTAAGTTATATTTTAAAACATAAAACATAGCGGAAATATAAATACAGAAATATGATCGACGTGCATGCATTGCCGCAATGAATTTCATATTTCAATCGAAACCCATAAAACATGAAAGCAATTTATTTTGTAATCGTAACAAAAATTGTCGTTTACAACTTAAATGTTGACTTGCTCTTGTTATTTTCAAGTGTTCTTATTGTTACCCAATATATTTACGGTAAGAATTGTTTTCATCATATTTCTGGTTATATAAGGATATAACTATGTATGTCTAACCTAGATTAAGATTTTAGCATTGCCCTTGCAGGGCCCATCTTCTGAACTTTAAACTCAAAACCACTATGTATGAACAAATAATATTATGACTATGATTATAGAATGTAGTAGGATAGCCGGGTCGATCCCACTTTATCCATGGATATACAAAGCTGATTTAGTGGGACAAAGCTTTTTTTCTAATTATGTCCCACTTTATCCACTGACGACAAATACATTGCGACGTTTTGTAGCGAGTAGCGCGCTCACGCGCGGCTGCTTGCGCACGCACGTTTCTTATTACAAGCTTCTTACAATTCTTATTCTTATTTAGCTTGCCCTGTAACAAATTTATCTATTTATTTGTTTGTTTAGGTCAAATCTAGTAATTGAAATTTGACCCCCTTCCCGTTGATGGATTGAGCTGAAATTTTGCATGCATGTGTAAATCGGATGACAATGCAAAATTATTATGACATGAAGCTGATCTGATCTGATCTTTTTTTTATTTTTTTGTTAATTTAATTGTTTTTTTTTAACATGGCCAGTATGCAGTTCCTGTATTGAGATAAGTCGCAATGGATATTAGTCGCAATAGATATTAGTCGCAACGGATATTAGTCGCAATGGATATAGTGGGACAAACAGTCCCTGATTATCCATCAATGGATATACGCAATGGATAAAGTGGGATCCACCCGGATAGCCAAATATTTAAGTACCTATGTCTCGATAACAATAGTAGGAGACCAGATAGTTAGTTGTACTTGAGCACTTGAGGTTTTTAGATGGAGTGCGATTCCACTATCGGCCTTATCTATATTATTACATGAATATCTTTTATTTTAAGTGCGTCGATAAAGTTTTAGATGTTCTTCTATGAACTTCAAAGGTTCTCTTGTAATAAAAAATCATAACAAAAACGCTATGAAAAAGAGTATAAAGCTGAAGAGTTTGTTTGTTTGTTTGGTTGAACGCGCTAATCTCAGGAACTACTGGTTCGAATTGAATTTTTTTTTTGTGTTGAATAGTCCATTTATTGAGGAAGGCCATAGGCTATATTACATCACGCTATGACTAATAGGAGTGGAGTTTAACGCGGGTGAAACTGCGGGGCACAGCTAGTCGTCTTACACGATTTGAGGCCTTAATAAGCGGGCTCATGGTTAGGCAGCAGTAATAGTGCAGTATTATTGCAGTTGTAAGAACAAAACGCGTATATACGCCGCTATACACGTCTCGTTTTCACAATAGGAATGTTGAGAACTATCATAATTTATTCCTTAGTGCCTTACAAACAAACAAAGAATAAGGTTCGAATAGTTATTCCGTGTTTTGTTCCCGTCATGTAAACGTCATTTCAAATTAGAGTAAAAGAGACAAAACACGGAATAACTATTCGGACCTTCATCATCATCATCATCATCTCAGCCAAAAGACGTCCACTGCTAGACAAAGGCCTCCCCCAAGGATCTCCACAACGACCGGTTTTGTGCTGTTCGCATCTTATTATTCTTATTTCTTTCTTTTCGGACCTTATTCTTTGTTTATTTGTAAGGGGCTTAAGCTTTAAGACTATGTACCGGTCTTTTTGTTTTTTTTTTTGTGAGCAATATAGTATCTGTCTATTTATTATTTTTTTTATATTTACGGGTAAGCACAGTGCCTTGATCATACCTGATGTTAAGTGATGATAAAGCCAATGATGGAAGCGCACTTCACCCGGGACCCTCAACTAGTGAGGTACTGGCTATCTTATCTCTAGCTGCCGGCACACAACAATGCTACAAACATTGATGTCATGGCGACATATTTAGATAAGATGGTGGTAGCTAGCCAGGCGGACAAATAAGTCCTACCACCAACCAAACCGAGTACACAAAGATGTACCCCCTGCTGGGAATCGAACCCGGGACCTCTGGGTCTAAACCGGTGGTCTTAACCACTAGACAACAGAGGCGATTAATTCCAGAACATTAAACGTGTACCGAAATCAGTGGTTCCCAACCTTTTTCCGACCATGGACCCTTTTCCTAATTTATTTGTTAGCAAGGACCACATAAACTGCATTTAAAAAGAAAGTTTAAGCGTTATTCAAAACTTAATAAGTATTTGTAGCGTAAGTTCAGTAGTTACAGTTTATCTTCACACACTTCATGCTACCAAAAATGCTGATGCGAAACATTTGATGTTCCACTCTGAGACCTAGGGATTGGCAAATAGATAGCGTAGGCGATAGTGCAGTTATTAAAAAATAACACTGTACTGCCTTTTTCAAAATTGTTTTCTGGATTTAATTATGTTCTATCCCGCGGACCATTACCGATGCTTTCTCGGACCACTAGTTAGGAACCACTGAAAACAGTAGCCAACGTTTTATTTGACCTAAGCATGAATTTCTATAACCTAAAAAGTAATTAATAAACATTTTTTGAAAAAGATTTGAAAAAGATAAAAGATTGCGGAAGACCCAGGTTCGATTCCTGGCTGGGTCGGGTGGGCGTTTAATTTTTTCACTGTGTTTTTATATAAAAAATATTTAATTCAGCTTAAGTGTAGCAATTAACACTTAAAAATAAAAAGTAAAAATTTATTAATAAACACTCAATTGACGAAACAAAACAGTGACGTCATAGTTACAATACAAAAACGTTTTTATATTTACTAAAAATTATACTTTCTCTATTTACTAACCAGTCAACTACCCAATTGTAATAACACTAAATAATACAGCATTAAGATCTCATGGAAAGCCACTTAGTAAGATGAACGCTAATAGCAACCCCGCTATAAAGAAAAAGAAAAGCCTGTTAAAATATAGCATAATACATAAATCAACTTTTTATATTGATCTATACGTTGTGAAACTACCGCTGACTACTCGACTGTCCTAAGTACAATGTTGAAAGTGTAAGTTTGTATAACTCTAATATGTTTAAACTTGAGTGTTTTATGATATTAATAAAATATATGTATGTTTTCTATCTTAACATATTTTGTTTATGCATTGACCCAAAACAGATTAATGTAATGCACTTATTAAACTTTAAACTGCTCTCCTGTAAAGTAGCACATTTTCACTTTCGATACTGTACTTAAGGGCAGACGTGCTATTCAACTGGTACAAACCTAATTTACCAATAATCCTGAACTGTCCAGCACTACTATTAAACTAGGGACCTCTGGGTCGGAGACTGGTGGTCCAAACTCTAAACCACAAGATTACAGTGGTAGTTAAAGATGGTAGTTCATCTCCTTATCCCTCCGTTTTTCAGAGAGGCTTACGGGCTTTCCACAGTCCACAAGCTATGGCGATGCATGAATATGTAAACATAAAAACAAAAGAACAGGCTCTGGAAGGAAACGCGTTTGGTTTTGCCAAAACTCTCCATTCGTCTGTTGTAGTTAATTTGTGTCCAACAGCAGAAATATTCTGTTAGTATTAACTGAATTTAGCATTAAAAACGAGTGGTTGATTGGCCCTCGCATTTGCGGTGATCGGTAACTTTAATATCTAATCATAATTTACTTTTAGCAAGGGGAGTCTATTCTTGGCAATGTGACATACAATCGGACCAGACAAATCAGCCAAGAAGACACAATATTCACCGACGTTATAAAAAATATATCGCGTGTTAACAATGTCCTACAAGAGTTGATACAAAACTATGAGCACATCCAAAAGATGTACGAAACCAAGAGTTTCGAGAAAGAATACTCAACTGACATAGAGATGGACGAAGTCTTCAAAGAAACGAAAAGCAAAAAGAAACCTAAAGCAGGGGATAGTAATAAAACTGAAACAACAAAAACACTTTTTGCCGGTACAGAAATATTACTATCTGATGATAGTAAATCAGAAATGGCAGACAGTGGAGATGTTAATGAAGCTGATAGGAAAAAAAATACGGATCTCCAACATTTCCAAGCAACAAAGAAACTTACTACTCAAGAAACTATGTTAGACAGTCTCAATGAACAATTCCACGATAACACATCAACTGAAGAAGACTTAAATAAATATATAACGGTACCACCGCAAAAAAAAGATTATGGGCCTCAGCCTAATAACAACAATGAAAACCCAAGAACCCAAGATACAGAAGAATCAGTAAGTTTAAACATAGACACTAAATCTGAAGACAAAAATATAAAAAAATACATAATATATACAAACAATAAAATTGGAACGAAATCGACAAAACCAATACGTAATGTCACAAAAAATATATCAAGAAATATAAAAAAGATCATTTATTCCGAAACGTTTCCACACGGCAGAATATGGAAAGAAATTGCAGATAAAAAGCCTATACATCTAAGAGCTTTGACTACTCCAGATATACACGAACACAGAATCCATGTCGAAAGCAAGAGGTTACCCAAAACAGCTTTAGTAATTGTCACCAAAAACAATGTTCGTATTTTGTTTCACATTAACTAAAACGTTAAACTTAAACGAACAAATCGCAACTGGGAAAAATGTTCCAAAGATTTTGATAAATATTAAGATCGGATGTTGATGACGTAGTTAATGACATTTAATAGGGCTCCTTTGGTTAACAAAGTAAGAGAATAATATTGATATATTTGCCAGGGTTGGACAGAGCCACGATAGCTTAATTGGAAGTGCATTTGACTAGGTTTGACAGAGGGTGCGCGTTCAATTCCCGCTCGTGGAAATATTTTCAACACTTTTTCATAAAGTGTTCTTATTTTAACAATTTTAGTTTCTCTATTTAATTAAATTAAACTTGCGCGTAGCTGCGCAAGAGTGCTATGTTCGAAGTTACGAATTTTGGTCTTGGGTATAATTACCCGTTCGGATAAGATGATGTGATTAAGACAATACCCATCAATGAAGCCTTTGCCAAGCAATAGGACAGTTTATACTGGCAGTATAAAAAAGTGTCGTCCAATAAAAATACCTATTCGTAATGCAATTTATGAGAATTTGTATAAATAACTTTACCTACACCCATATCTAATCGTTTTTAATGTGTTATATATGATTTCACACAAATTTTGTTGCGAACAATATACAATTCAAAAAACAAGTGTTAAAAAATTTTTTTCAGCACTTTTTAGGTGCAGTTGGTAACTATGCTAATGTGGCTCTGTCGAACCCGCCGAATTTAATCAGCACGATCCACTCTTACTTTGTAAGCCAAATAAGCTTAATTTAATGTCGACAACTTTTTCAATGTGTCATGTGTTTCACAGCATGAACGCACACACACATGTGTGATCAAAGTATAAATTCTATAATAAAGAATAAGTTGGGACCTTTCATTATTATGAGCAACTATTCTAACATTTTCAGAAGAAAAAACTATCTAACTCAGAAATCGAGTTTTCGTCTCTGTCAGACTCAGACGACAAGCAGATCTTCAAGACAAACATACTTCGGCACGCTTACGGTGAAGCTTGCTTAAAATTGGTGGTCAAAAAGTGCTATAAGGTGAACCTTCAAACGTTATTAAATTCATTAGGAGAATTTGCTACTAAACCGACTTCAGCCATTATTAAATCAGTATTATTTTCTATAAAGTTAAGATTACGAAATTTTGAACGGTCGGAGCAAACGACCTATCCATCATCCACCATGTGAGCCCAATGCTGGTTGGTGGTTGTTAACGACTGCTAATGCAGCCGGGACGAACGGCTTTACGTGCCTTCCGAAGCACGTAGGAGCTCGAGATGATACATTTTTGGTCACCGATCCGATGATCGTCATTTGATTAAGTTTAGGCAACTTAAGCTTGCCACAGACCGGGCGTGTTAGCCACTGCCCCATCGAGCTTCTCACATTTTATATTAGTTAGGGATTATTGTTCGAAGAGTGCTTCTCGTCTTGATGTGTTTTATTATATAGCAGTTAACGTTTTCGTATGTATTGCAAGTGGATGCGATCTTACGGGTAGGCACATGGCCTTCATATCACCCGATGTTAAGTGATGGATGACAAGGCTGAAGGTGAAAGCGCACTTCACCCGGAATCCTCAACTACTGAGGCACTGGCTATCTTATCTCCAGCTGCCGGAACATAACAATGCTACAAACATTGATGTTATGGCGACATATTTAAATAAGATGGTGGTAGCTAGCCAGGCGGACAAACAAGCCCTACCACCAACCAGACCGAGTACACAAACATGTACCCCCCGCTGGGAATTGAACCCGGGACCACTAGGTTTAAAACGGGGGTCTTAACCACTAAGACCACCGATGCGGTTAAAAAATCTTTGCAGTTAAAGTTGTTTTGAACTCTGGTCGCATAGTACTTCAAACGACCAGATAGCAATAGCCAGCGCGCTTACGGCCGCAAGCACATGTCATCAAAATACTCGTAAAACGATGACGTTTTCGAAAACATTTGTTCATAGGCATGCAAAGAAACGAAAAAGGTTGCTTGTAAGCTGCACTCATGTAAAAGCGCTATAAAAGAAAAATTCATGGAGAAAGCCAAAACTCATTGCATCAAAGAGTTCAGACCAGTGAAAAAACCTCCACGCAGCGACAAAGAGACAAGCGACGAAGAAAAAAAAGAAAAGAAAAAAAGAAAAGAAGAAAAAGAAGAAAAAGAAGAAAATGCTAGGAAACGCCAAAGCGAACAGAAGAATCGAGCGACAGGTACAGGTCAAAATGTTGAAAAAATTCCACAAGCGGCATTCGAACCCGCATACCATGACACCACCAAGAGAGCCACGACAGCATCGTTGGTGGTGCACCTGACCCGGTATGCCATGGGGTGTTTGGAATTTTGGAAATTTTTCGACACTTTGTCTTTTACGAATCGTAATTTGTTCGCAACAAAATTTGCGTAAAACCACATTCGATTATTTCTTAACGGGATTCCTAATAATTACTCCGGTGTCTGGTATCCTACAGTAATCTCTGTCTATGTAAAAGCCGCAAACAGCACATAAGTGCTATTTTGCGTTCCGATACTGTAAGCGTTGTGTCGAGAGTAAATTCCAGTGAGTGAATACTGACTTGGAAAACCAGAGTGGTATGAGTGTAAAACGATTGAAAAAGAGGGTAGACCGTTTTGTTTGCTCATAAGTACCCACCCGCAGAAACTTCAGTACATCCGTGATCATGGCGCAAGCAACTGTGCCGAATTATCGGATACTCAAATCTATACTAATATTATAAAGCTGAAGAGTTTGTTTGTTTGATTGTTTGTTTGTTTGGTTGAACGCGCTAATCTCAGGAACTACTGGTTCGAATTGAAAAATTATTTTTGTGTTGAATAGTCCATTTGTTGAGGAAGGCTATAGGTTATATTACATCACGCTATGACTAATAGAAGTGGAGCAGTCGCTAATTAACGCGGGTGAAACCGCAGGGCACAGCTAGTATATCATAAAACAAAGAAAGATCCCGTTAATAATTACTCTAAGACAGGTAAACAGGGTAATTTAGAGGCCGATCCGAACTCCTTGGAAAATCTTAAAGGGGCGGGCACGCTTGCGTGATGCCATCATCGCCCCTATAAAAACCCTTTGGCGATGTTTCGATTAAAAGGTTTGAGAAACCCTTCCCTCCCCCTACCCTAATTACATCGGTGACGACATGATATTCGTAAAATTGCGGCCGGCCATATGGGACCCTGCAATGGGTGCTTACGGGCTGAAATGAAGATGATATTTCCAGATGAACTTGACTTTCTCGACGCTACGAGACAAGGATTCCCAGCAGAAGTTTGTTATCCCTTCATGAAGGCTGTCAGTGAGTCTGTAAGTAACTTTGTGTACTTACTTTAACATTAATATCCTTACTAATTTTATAAATGTGAATGTGACTTTGTTTGTTACGCTTTCACGCAGAAACTACTCAACCGATCATCATGAAACTTTGTACACGTGTTCTCAAAGCTATTGGGAAGGATATAGGATACTTTTTATTAAAAAAAATATAAACTACTAAAAACGACAATTTAATTTTTCGATACAAAATGATTTGTTTGTTTTGTTGTCATGGAAACTGTCAAAGCGGTACGAAGTCCGCGGGGCAGCTAGTGATCTTATACAGTTTACGCGAACACTACACATTCAAAAATTAAACACATTTTATAAATAAGATATATACCGTTGTTGTACTTAGTGTGTGCCAACAAATGTATTACTTTCTTTCTTTCTATACTTTCACCTAATCTTATCCTTTTTTGGGAGAAGGCCAAAAAAGGATAGACAGAGCATCAAAATCCTCGCCGTTAGTCACCTCCGCGCCACATGAACATTATCATGAGCATATATATAGAATAGATAACATCAGCCTGCCGGAGGAGCCGGAGGAGCTCGATGGCGCAGTGGTTAACGCGCCCGGTCTGCGAGTGCTGAGGTTAAGCAACTTTCGCAAAGGCCGGTAATCGGATGGGTGACCGAAAATTTATCATCTTGAGCTCCTCCGTGCTTAGGAAGGCACGTAAAGCCGTTGGTCCCGGCTGCATTAGCAGTCGTTAACAACCGCCAATCCGCACTGGGCCCGCGTGGTGGTTTATGGCCCATTCTCCCTATCCATCCATAGGGAAGGCTCGTGCCCCAGCAGTGGGGACATAAAATGAGCTGATGATGATGATGATGAACATCAGCCTTCCCAGTAGGATAATGGCCCGGATTGCGGTAGACCCAGGCTCGATTCCTGGCTGGGTCGGGTAGGCATTTAATTTTTTCACTGTATTTTATAAATATTTAGATAACATCAGTGAAAGACAGTTGCTATCTGATCTCCTGATCCAAAACTCTTGATATAAAAGTTCTCGCGTTTTTTAAATAATATCTAAAATAAACGAGGGTTCTCCTTTCGTTCACCGTTTTACAGCGCAATATCTTTTTAACCGGTTTCAAACTTATTGCAATCAAATAAGTTTTAAAATACGGTGTTATCTATATTTCCACCACCAAATTAAATTAGTAAAAAGTGTTTCATTTCAATTAACATGGTTTACATTTGCTTAGCCAATTTAGAATGCTAATCAGGGTATCCTGCCTTCTCGCCGAAAATTGTTTGGCCGATTATCACTTGCCATTGTCAAATTATTGTATGACAACGTTTCATTTGGTAGAATTATTGTTAAGCTGATTATTATAATGACACAACACGTTCACCGCACTTATCATTTGTCAAATCCTTCATTAAGCCAGACAACTTTAAGACGAATAACGTTTAACAACAGAAATCTACATACATTCTTCGGTTTAGCCCGCTTTTATATCTGCCCCCTTCCTCTTCCAACTATAGGCAGAACACGTATATCTGGCGTGCGAGTAACAATTTCAATGCCTTATCTAAAAAACTTGATTTAGACCTTTTTAACACAAGCGATGCATCGGCGAAACGGCTCATGAGCCAGTTATTTTTTGAGTAGTTTAGTGAATAAGTTCAAGTGTGTGTTTTTCTTGTTAGTGCATCACATTGTTATTAATTTTGTTTTTATTAGTGAGGACCTATAATTGGCTTTCTGTCACTATTTATAAGTTTTTAAGTTGTATCATAGCTGTTGGTCTTCCTATAAATAAATAAATAAATAAACATTTGCAAAGTTTCAAAGTGCGGAACCAAGTTTAGGTGAAATGGAAAGGAATCGGTTAGGTTAGGTTAGAACAACGACTAACAATGAACCGAATGCCAGAACCAAATCGCTTTTGTTTCACTACACAAGGCCCACAGGCTACACAGAATATAACTCCAACTGAAACATTCGCTACTTGAAAGTTGGCCTTTTAAAAAGTGTAATTATACAAGGCAGACCAAACGTACAGTTGGCAACTGTTAGGTTGGGAAATAAAACAGAATTATATGATGAGTTGGCAAATGATTATTCATCATCATCATCATCATCTCAGCCAAAAGACGTCCACTGCTGGACAAAGGCCTCCCCCAAGGATACATAAGGATACATGAGGGGATTTGCCATAATCGCCACGCATGGCAGGCGGGTTGGCGATCGCAGTAAGTTGATTGAGAGTTAACCTCAGAGAGATGCTGCTGCCCATCCTCTGGAATAGTCTCTTAGTCGGCTTTTACGACACCCACGGGAAGAGATGGGGTGGTGCAATTCTTTATCCCCGGCACCACACAGGGGAATGATTATTCGGCGAAATAAAATTCTGCGAAACGTTGGCTGGCAAGTGAAAATTTGGCAAACTATTTTCGGCGAAAAGGCAGAGAACCGCTAATCAGTCATTCATAGTTTTTTACTGTACCAATAGGTATATGCCACCATTGCATACCGGAAAAAGGAATTATTTCATTAACAATTGATTTCTTATTTTAATAAAAGAATAAAGACTTGTCTTCAGGATCCATAGAAACACCACATTTCGACAAATTAAAAAATAAACTACAGCTATCATTTGTTAGTTCCATTCGCACTTTTTGGCACTGAACTCCTCCTATATAATATACTCCTACTATATTTCTGTTTTACACTACCTTTATCAGTGCGAATCTTTTAGTAGCTTTTAAGTTCTATTGTAAGTTCTATTTCATTAATATAAAGCTGATGATTTGCCGAATAAAATAAAATACAATAAAATAAAATAAAATATTGTGTGAAGATAGAGAGTGGCCGCGGCTGCTCAGCGGCGTGCAGTTGGAGAGACCTATCTCCTGCAATGGACTAATTTAAGCTCATGTTGATAATATGAAAATATTGTTGAAAATATGTTGTGGGCCGGCAGAGTGAGGGTAACTGATGCTGCGTTGTTTTCACGCTGCACCAGTTGTCGTCGCATCTAGATTCCATATTCACTTAACATCAGGTGAAATGGAGTCATTTGCCGTGCTACGTATAAAAAAAAAATTGAAGCAGCTCTCTATTCTCCGTTCTCTTCCAGCAAGCCGAAGACAATACCAGAAGCGACAAAACACAAAACACTACCTCCCAAAAAGAAGTACATATCCTAAGAGACAGATACGAAAAGGCATGTCGGAAAGCCTCCAGCTCAAAGTGCGATCAAGCCTGCACAACCGCATTCAAGGATACGTGCGAAACGTACACGTGCTCCAAGGGCCTCAAGAAGTCGTTCAAGAAGCAGTGTAGGAAGAAATGCAAGGTCGCCTACACGTTTAAAAGTAAGATGAAGTCATCTTCGTCGAGCAGCAGTAGCGACAGCGATAGCGAAAGCGATAGCGACAGCGGCTTTGACAGCGACTTTAGCTTTTGATTTTGGTGTTTCTTTTTTAAATTATTAAAACTCTCATTAAATAATGTCACAATATTTTGCATTTGCGAAGTTAAGGCGAAGGGTTAGCGCCACCAATTGATAATTTGACAATTACTAACGGATCGGATCTTTTTTAACATTGCGTACCGTCCGATAGCAGGAAAGCATTCATAGACACATATGTATATTTAATAATTATGCACTACTTTTTGTTTTGTTTTGATTTGATGTTTTTGTTTTGATTTTTGTTTTGATGAGCTCGATGGCGCAGTGGTTAACGCGCCCGGTCTGCGAGTGTTGAGGTTAAGCAACTTTCGCAAAGGCCGGTCATCGGATGGGTGACCAAAAATTTATCGTCTCGAGCTCCTCCGTGCTTCGGAAGGCACGTAAAGCCGTTGGCCACGGCTGCATTAGCAGTCGTTAACAACCACCAATCCGCACTGGGCCCACGTGGTGGTTTATGGCTCGTTTTCCCTATCCATCCATAGGGAAGGCTCGTGCCCCTGCAGTGGGGACATAAAATGAGCTGATGATGATGATGATGATGACTTTTTGTTGCGTGGTTGCGTGGCTTATTCACAAAACGGGCTATCGCATTTATTCACAAATAATGAGCACTTTTGGTATTAGCGAATGAATACAAAAACAAACCTAAAAGTAGTGCACAATTATTAAATAATAGATGTTGGCCTAGTGTCGGAAGGTCTGCAATATTTGAAAAAAAAAATCCAGATTAGCAGTTATCAAATGAAATCCATTAGCGGCGCTAGTGTGCTTTACCCTTCACCTTAATAATAAACATCAATTCCAGCATCAGTAGTTTAAGGTAACAACGAATCAATGACTAGATTTCATGTTATCTAAACTTATAATTTTTATTTTTTTAATTTTTTATTTTTTATATTAACGGATAAGCACAGTGCCTTGATCTCACCTGATGTTAAGTGATGATAAGGCCAATAATGGAAGTGTACTTCACCCGGGATCCTCAACTTTTGAGGCACTGGCTATCTTATCTGTAGCTGCCGGAATACAATGCTACAAACATTGATGTTATGGCGACATGTTTACAAACAAGCCCCACCACCACCACCAAACCAAGTACACAAACATGTACCCCCCGCTGGGAATCGAACCCGGGACCTCTGGGTCTAAACCGGTGGTCTTAGCCACTAGACCACAGAGGCGGTTTTAATATAAATTATAATTATAGAGTGTTAGGCAAATGATTATCTGCTGATGTTAAACAGAAGCAGAGTCCAGATGTGAGGACAGCTAGAGGAGTAGGATAGGAGACACTGGCAGTTCTCACCTTGCCGACGAGCAAGTTTCTTCATCACACCTCATGTTTCATGTCATGTTTTAAGCGACACTTCAGCAAGTATCATAAACATCAAGCTCGACAACGCTTGCGTTATACAACGTGTAACAAAAAGGTGTGGTCAAAATGAAAAGATCCAAAGTGTATCCCATCTAGAAATTGTATGTGGTTTATTAAGGAGGTGCAGCGCGGACGCAAAACTGCGAGTTTCAAGTTTCTTTATGATAGCGAGCGAGCGGCGCGTGGCAGTGGTGTGACAACGGCGCACGACTACGAATACGCACGCACACTAATATCTGTACAGAGTAGGCTGGTGATTTAATTAGAGCAATGTTTACTTTCGTAAAATCATAGGCGTTTGGGTAAAAAACAATAAAAGTCTTAATATTTTCATATTCATATTTTTTTATTGAAAAATAAGACAACAGTTGCCTGCAAAATATCAATACAAACATTTTGATGTCGGATTATTGTTTAATTTGTGCTATATTTACAAAGTTTCTGAAGAAATAAGTTTTTAGATATCATTATTTTTACGTATTGTTTATGCAATTTCTGGGTATTTGTTTCAAATTCCAAGACAACCATGGCCTTGTGAAAGGATCAAGCTAAAATACACTAGTCCTTTAAATGTATATGACCTATTCAGCGCCTAGCACCAGTGACTTAAAAACACGTAAATTTTCGAAATTCCGCGCGGCACCCCCTTAAGACATAATTATTAACTTTAATTTGTCATGCAATGATTAATGAAATATTTATATTTGTGAAGTGATGCGCGTCTAAGTGGTCATAAATGTTAGTACACAGAGGTTACTAAACCACTAAGGCTGCCTGTGACTTGTTTATTTTGGATGTAACGTCACAAATTTGTAATAGAAATATTTAATTGAAAATGGCATAACTAATTAAAGTTAATAGTTATGCCTTAGTAACTCTGTATACAAGATCTAGATGGGATACACTTTGGATCTTTTTATTTTGACCACAACTTTCTGTTACACGTTGTATACGATGCCCTTGAAGCCGTAAGCGTATGGCATGGGATGCAGTGGTCGCTTTCTATCAGCCGTATACTCAATTGTCAGCTCAGTGTCAAAAAATGCCTTTCGCAGTAAATATTGGTAAACGTGATATTATTCAGCGGGTCGGATAGAGCCACAGTAGCGTAATTGGAAGTGCATCTCACCCGGTTTGTCAAAGGGTGCGGGATGGAATCCCGTCATGGAATTTTTTTCATCACTATTCCAAATAGCGGATTACGGCGATCTTCGCCAAGCTGTGGAAAAAATATGCTTATAAAAGTTTTTAAACTCACGCAAGAGATCAGCTCCGTACTCGCAGTTGGCTAGGTGGTCGAACATCGCCGTCAGTATTGGCAGCAGCACTCCGTTGATGTAGCCTAGAGAAGTTGATGTCTTCAGGTGGGTGCCTCTAAGATGCGCGTACTTGCCCTGTACACACGTTTCAATATTTATAAAGATCCGTGCTTCGGAAGGCACGTAAAGCCGGTCCCGGCTGCATTAGCAGTCGTTAACAACCACTAATCCGCCCAGCCCCCCAACCGCCTAACGCTCTCGCTTTCAATCGCTTTGAAAGCGAGGCCCTCGCGTCGCTTTCTAATATAATATCGAAATATAATATCAAATAATATCGAAAGCTATAGCCTATAGCTTTTGATATTGCTTTCATATTGCTTTCGAAATGACAAGATGACGCCTCCTCCTCGCCTCGTCTTCAAAGCGATCGAAAGCGAGAGAGTTAGGCGGTCGACCCCCTGGACCCGAGTGGTGGTTTATGGCCCGTTTTCCCTATCCATACATAGGGAAGTTTTGCTAACGATTCGCAATCGGAGCAGTTGTAACTAATTACAATTTTAAAAAAGGGAGAACATTTTTTAGGGTATGCCAAAGTATGCGGTTTGAAATACTGCTAGTAAAAACTATTTTAAACCTTTTTCGTATTTTAATATTTATTTATTCAATCAAAAATATCATCGCAAGTATAAATATATGTTTGTGTGAAAACATAATAGTAATGGTTGTTTATAGATGAGAATTAACAACAGAAATATTATTAGTTTCAAACATTCATAGTCTTGTCTAACCTAAAACATACAAGCAAAACTGGACTTAGCGTACAACTAAAACTCACCTCTTGCAAGTTCAATATCGTGTGTCCCAAATCATCGGCTACATTGTTGAAGAATGTCAGCATAGAGGTTCTGATAAACTCTGGACAGTTCTTGACCAGGGATTTCGCGTCGATGCCTTTCACCAACACTTGGAGACAGCGAACTGTGATCCGCACATCTGGTCCAAACGCTGCTAATCTGTAAGGGTATACATGTTTCTTTTATTCGTTTTGTTCACTTTATTTTAAACCTTTGCCAGGCCGAGCTGGCTCTAATGTTCTATTGGTTTTCAAACTTATCAAGAGTGAGCAGGTTCAATTTAATTTAGTAGCTATGTGATCACTGCCTAGCCAACGGTTAATATAGTTACCGCATTCACTTCGTACAATAATTTTGTGGGGCATAATTTTGACTCTACTCGTTTGTGGCCAGGAGGCGCTGCTTTAATGCCAGACAAAATAGTGACGTCATAGTTTGCCAATCCATACAATTTCTATTTAACAAAAATAGTTTTGACAGATGCTAAAAAGTATATCTGCTGACTAACCAGCCACCCACCCAATTGATAGGTATTGCCATAATTACCACGCTTGCCAAATGCGGGTAAGTGACCATAAACTAGGCCGTAACTTTGCATCGCAAAATTGGAAACACACTTTACCCAATCTGGGAATCGAACCCAGGATCTCTGGGTGACGGGCCGAGCATTTTGCACATCGGCCAACAAGTTGTTTAAAAAATCTAATACTCGTACCTTTAAACGAGCAATTCTTGTATAAACAATCTGAACCTTGGAAAAGGCTCCAACTATTTTATGATGAAATTAAGCATGCAGGGGATTTCGGGGACGATAAATCGACCTAGCTAGTAAATAATAAATAAATAAATAAATAAATGTTTCCCACACTCACACCAATTATCTAGCTCCAAGAAAAGCTTCCTTAAGAAACTCGTTATATGGTTAACTAGACAACGAATAAACATACATAATATACTTAAATACATACTTATTATACATAGGAAACACCCAGACCCGAAACAATTTAGAAAAACAGGTATTTCTAAATTGATCCGACCGGGGATCGAACCCGGGACCTAAGAGATGGCGACACCATGAAAACCGGTGTGCAAGCCACTCAACCAAGGAGGTCGTCAAGTAGCTAGGATTCATTTATAGCCAGCTCTATTTAAATTTTCCCTTCAGAAACATCACAGGGAGAACGGGTGAGAAATCACTACGCGGGCAAAGTGCTACTGCTTTTCAGCCAGGACCAACGGTTTTAAGCACCTACCGAAGCACGGAAATAAAATAAATTCCTAAACAAAAGAGGCATACCGTGATCGCAGTAAACTAGCCAGCTTGCAGAACAGAGCTGCAACCATCTCTTTCTCTTTCAAGCTGGCAGCGCCGACGTTGTTGGTCGCCGTAGCGACCGCTATGAAGTAGTTACGATGCGTCGAGAAGTATTTCTCCATAAGAGGTAAGACAACCTGTGAACATGTCATGGTCAATCTATATGACAGCTGCACTCGATAATCGACTATCGATATTCCACGATAGATGAATATACAGGTAAGCGATTCAAATGAACCAGTATGGAAAAGTGTCAAATTCAAAATTCTTTAATTTGTGAAACACAAGGATGGTATTCGGTCTTACAGAATCGAAACAGAGCCTCTACAGAGCATACAAAATATTGGGTCCTTACCTATGAAATTGACGTTATTTCCTCACTTATTAATAGGTGTATTACTTCTAAAAGTCAATAAAATAAATAAATAGATAAATGTTTTCCACACTCACACCAATTATCTAGCCCCAAGAAAAGCTTCCTTAAGAAACTCGTTATATGGTTAACTAGACAACAGATAAACATACTTAATATACATAAATACATACTTATTTATTATACATAGAAAACACCCAGACCCGAAACAATATAGAAAAATACCGGTCGTTAATATTGTTATACAACTTTAAATCGGACTATGTTACTTAGGCTTCAGTAGTAACAATGATTATTCATTTTGTGTCTTTATCGCCCAATTTTTTTTTAAATTGACTTCTTTTTTGTTCGCGGAACTGACCTTTTGTTTCATTGTAGCTTTGAAGGGACTTGATTTTTTTCTTTTTAATGTCTGCTATATTTAGCTAATGAAACAAACACACTACTCTACAATTTTTATAGTGTTAACATAAATAGATGTGTTAAATAGATAAGAAAGATTAAGAAAATTAAAAAAAACGTTAGTATGAAAAATATAATTTTGTAAAAAATCTTCATACAAAACGTCAAATTCATAGGTAAGGACCTAATATAAGTCTGAAACTATAGCAGATAAGGAGCAACCATGTCTTTAATTTTAAAGTTATCAATAAATTTGTATGTAGCTTTATCGATAAAATAACTGATATTCACAGGACAACTATAGATAGTAATTGTACGAGTTTATGATATAACTTTTTAAACTATTATGGTCACTTAGATTACAATAATTATTATTGACGGGATTATTACACACACAACAAAAAAACATGGTAATAATCCCGTTAATAATAATAATGATTCTAATAGTTTATGATATCTCCCAATATACTGATGTCCAATAGCAGTCGACCTATTTAAAGTTTTATGATGATACTAGCGACCCGCCCCCGGCTTCGCACGGTTGCAATGCTGATATTATCAGTGTTGCTCTACTATATGCATGTATTATACATATAAACCTTCCTCTTGAATCACTCTATCTATTAAAAAAAACCGCATCAAAATCCGTTGCGTAGTTTTAAAGATCTAAGCACACAAAGGGACATAGGGACAGAGAAAGCGACTTTGTTTTATACTATGTAGTGAAGATGTTGATTATTTAAAAAGCGTTGATGCGACTAGGAACCATTTACAGCCTGACTATTTAATTAAACGAGAGTATATCCGTATAAGTGGTTTCATTTCAATGTGTAGTGTTCGCGTCAAGTTTAGAAAACAAATATTTATATAAAATACAGTAAAAATAATTAAACGCCCACCCGATCCAGCCAGGAATCGAACGTGGCAAGCAAGTGTAGTAATTAACACTTTAAAATAAAAGTAAAATAAAAAAAATTCAGAAAACAATTTATCAACGAGTCTTCTGTGGCCTCGGTAGCTCAGCGGTCAGAGAATTGGACCGGTTATGCAAAGGTCGTGGGTTCGATTCCTATTCGAGCTTCCTGAGACTAGTAGATGTTTTCTAGTAAAATTTTATCTTCTAACTAGTTTTATAGCATTGTGAAAACAAAAAAATAAAAAAAAATGGTATATTAATACTACACTTTGAAATCAAACATTTTATCGGTATATTTTATGAATAATGAGAACTATGCATTTGACATTAAAGCCCATAATACAACAGCGAAGCTCAAATTTTCAGCACCTCATTATGATTATTTAAGGTTTTGAATATTAGCGTTGCTTTGAGAAATGCATGATGTCTAAATGGCTATATTATGTACCGTATATGAGGTACCTTCTTGAAAAACTTTGTCTCGGCCTTGCATTGCTTGTAATATAAAAAAGTTAAGTAAATATTAAGAAAATAAAATTATAAGTTTTTTGCATATTGACATATCGTTGTTGCAAATTTAAAATCTCCTATGTGTCTTTAATACATAAGTAATACATTTTTTCCATACATAATAATGTCATATCCCTCTAAAAAAACACAAGAATATTCTCTAGAAAATTTGAAAGGAAAAAAATTTTATTCGTTTTTCTATGATATATACTTTTGTTACATAGGAGATACTAAATTTTCAACGACAATATGCTCTCTTATGGAAATCACTAAGCCTTGTGCTAAAAAAATACAAGAAACTCTGCAGGGGAGATATTTTTCCCTTTCTTTATCAGAAAACAGTATACAAGAAAAGTATAGTTCTTATTGTCACTTGCCATCTAGTAAGTTGAAGGCTTAGCGTTTAATTCCTCGTTAATATTAAAAAAAGTACTGATAACAGTAATTACCTTCGAAAAGAACTTAATATCCCTCGTGCTGGTCTTAAAGCTGCTCCTCCTACTGAAAGTGGTCGACGGTTTCAACAGCTTCATATTGATGATCGCTCTATCGATATACTGTATCAATTTCTCCAGCAGCGAGTATGCGAATCTGAGTTCTATAGCTACGCCGGTAGTGGTCTGTTCCGTATCGCTTTGAGACGCTTTGCTCGGCCTGTGGAGCTTGTAGCCTTGGTACTGGAGGTATTTGAGGAACTCCTGGGATCGTTCGCGGTCTTTCTTCTTCTCCTTGTCGGTGAGAAGGTCGTATGGTACTAGTTGAGGGTGGATGCCACCTGTAATCATGTATGTTGTAGTTTTTGAAGTCGAGCAACTTTAAAACACGAAAGAAATTATAAACCATGTTTCTTCTATTAAGATTTTATTTAGCGAAGTGAATGTCTCTACCCATACCCATGTAGATATAATAAAACATAAATAAATAAATATCTGTTTGTGTTCGATAGGTTAGATTAGACTATCAGTTTCAGATCAAGAAGTTCAGGGTTTGATTCCTGACAACGGCAGTACATATTACACTCAATTTAGTTGGCAATAGGGCTTCTCCATATTCTGTCGATGTTTTCTCACTAATTGAGCATTCCGAGTGAAGTGCGCTTTAATCTTAAATCTAATCGTCATTCATCATCAAATATTTTTCTCAACAAATCTTTTTATTATTTTAATTGGTTACTTAACATTGTAATATTTGAATCAAAAGCCGCTACTAAACTACCCACATCTTTCTGATCCGAAATATTAGCTCTCTCCATCCGACTGGAAGAGATAGCACTAAAGCGATAAAACCGCCCAATTGTAACTTGTTTTATTATTATTTTTTTGTTACTAGTTAATTCTGTGGTGTTGCAATAAAAGCATTATTATTTTAATTATCAGACAAGCAGTTGAAATAACTGATAACGGCCTGAATTCTGCTATAGACCACTGGTATAATAAGGTGAATATATTAGTCGACTATGTTATATATCTATATATATACGGAAGACCAGAGTCTTAGCATTACTAAAGTGCTATGACATATGCTGAGAAGATACCATTTCAGTATCATATACCATGAATTATAAATAATGAATGTTTTACTTCTATGAATGTTTATGAATTTTGTGATACTGAATGTTTTTCTATTTCCATTTTCTATCTATCCGTCTCACTCACCGCCGTTGGTAACGAGCTCTTCCTTCTTCTTCTTCGCCCATATGTCGTGCGCATTCTCGGCGAGTCGCTCCGCCATGTTTTGCATTTCTCTCGACAGTGTTAAATTGGTCATATCCACTGGATGCGGGTTGTAGTTGAATGGAGTCGCTGAGTCCGTCTGTATATGGTTATATATTATTAATGATCATGGTTATAAATTTTTAAAAGAATTTTTTTGTTGCGAACAAATTACAATTATTATAATGGATATGATAGCATAAAGGTAGTGCACGTGACCCGATATGTCATGGGGTGCGGGTTCCAATACTGCTAGTAGATTTTTTTTCAACACTTTTTCTATTGATTAATTATTAATTTTTACCGGTAGTCAAACGGATATATAGGGTCACTTTTTATCAACTGCAAACATTTTGACAAAACATCTAATTATATCAGAGAAATTAGGCCCTAGCATTTAAAAAAAAAATCTGGCTAGTTTTTTTTAAACTTTTCCTGACACAAAAATTGTAATATTTTTAACAGCGGCCTCTTTGTCGGCTCTTTTGAATGAAACTAAGGGCACGTGTAAGCGGTGAAGGCATTGCGGCCTCTCTGTTTCGGCTTCTTTGAATTGAAACTACCGAAAGTGCTTTATTTTACTTTTTAATCAAAATGTCTTTTGGCGTTTTTCTTGAAAACTGGCGTATAAAAATTTGAGGATTTTTCATATAAAAATTTTTTATATATGTTGTTGAATTTATCCTTAATATATTTGGAGTTGATAAAATGTGACCCTATATACTAGGGTTTAATGCGAGAAATCGTAGTTTAATCCCCATGGCTCCGTCTCCGTTAGACTACTGACGTAAACCCATACCTTATACAAGCGTATTTGCTTTCTATGTGGGTTGACAGGACTGTTTAATGTGTTAATGCGCCCTAATATTTTTTTAATTTTTTTTTTATTGATAGCTCGGCAAATTACTCCATCCAACGTTTCAAGAGTATTTGCGACTTCTGCATTGCCAATAATGCGTTCAGCGCGACGCTGCAATCTTTCCAAGGCATCGAGAAGGTACTTTGCGGAACCGTCCTAGATGTGCGAGCAATACTCCACGCAAGACCGTACCTGTGACTTGTACAAAAGGCACAACTGGTCCGGTGTAAAGAATCGCCGCACTCTGTTTTTTCGTGAGGCTGTTTTGATCACGGCTTCGATGTAGTCCCTTTGGTTCAGATCGCAGCAAATCGTCATACCGAGCATGTTGATACTACTCTACAGGCTTAGAGATGTACCCTGAAGAGTTGGAAGGGGAAGGAATGGTGACTTTTTTGCCGTGAACGCATATACCTGTGTTTTCTTGGCATTGAACTCAACCAGATTATTGGAGCCCCAATTAGATATGAGGTCCAGTAATAATTTGTATGGATAATTATATTAATTATATAAGTTTTTAATTATCACTACCAAACTCTGTGTCTAGAAAAAGACGCAAAGATGTTTTTTTTTTAAATATTATCTTTTTTAAATACTTAAAACCCGGATTAGTATCCTACTATTGATTATTAAAAGCCAATACTATATTTACGGCTACATTAAGAATCCAAACTTTATTTACTACAGATTAGGAAATAAACAAAGTGGTTGTAGATAAGTTATTTGTTGGCTGTTAATGTTAGCAATTAAATAGTACACTCGTAATAACAAGATTAATAACAATTATTATTCAACTTACCACGATATCGGGTGGTCGCTGAGGGCGGGGCGGGTAGGGGATATGGAAACAATATACAGCTTAGCCAGTGGTACTGACATGCGGAGTTACTTTGAATCGAGTGTAATATTGATCACAGTTCCCGTTCTTTGAAGTCGTTTTTTAAATGTAAACCAACGGTTTTTTTGGATTGAAACTCTGTTTACGAATTTAAGAACTCGCGATTTAATTTACATATTATTTTATTCGAACTCTTTTCAGACTTTCTTGTCCGTCAAAATAGATCGCTTAAAACTTCATCGATTAACGCACGCGATAGACTGAATGTAACAAAGCGTCGTCTGTGCATTCCTTACAGCGCCCGTTCTTCCCACGGAATTACTAGAACACTAGATAGCAGTTGCTTAGACCTATTTGCTGTGATCATTACATTAGTACATTTGATTCAAAAGTAACCCCGCTCCACGGTACGGTGTCAATTCAAAATGGCGCGTGCTAAACAAGATGGCGGACGACATGCAGGACAACAACGAAAAGTTTTTATTGACATAAAAATAGTGTGAACATTTTAATAGTAAATGTTTTATATTAAACACAATTAATGGACACGCATAAAACTGTCTTAAATAAATAAAAAAAATATATGAAAATAGTGAAAAAAAGTAAACTGTAACAGTTCAATTGAAACTTATTAACAAAAAGACTAATAGATAATAACATTTTAAACTGGCAATTGAACCTTTTCCTTTTCAGTATGCTGCTCCTGATTGCAAATTGCAAAAAAAAGGTTTCTTATAGATTGAACTTGTATTCTCAATATAAAAATATCAAACTTTATCTTGACATTGCTTTTAACTTTCTTTCATAGTTTTTCAATAAGCTGAGTGATCGAGAGTTTTATTAACCCCTTCATCACGTAACCGAAAAAGTTTCATCTTGTTTGTGCCATTCAAATGCTCGTTTTCATGAATCGAATGGTGAATAACACTTGCACTCAGTACTCTGAAATTAACACCTTAAACCACGTAACTCCCCTACATGACCTTCATGATTAAGGCGCTGAGAACCATAAAAGAACGCTCACTGTCGGTCTGCATTCAAGCAATAGGGTTGAAAATAGAGCGTGATCCACTGGATTCAAGTCAGGAAATTCGAAAAACGCTATTTATTGAAAATCTAGATAATTTATTAAAAAAAGAAAAAACAATAGCGTTTTCCTAATCTGGGGGCACGGCAGTGCCCCCGCCAAGTCGAGCAAAATAGCGGCACGGCAGTACCATACTTTTCTCGAAACGGTTCAGGCCATTTTCGACCCCCTATAACTTCGTTGTGGATAAAACTAGAATAAGTATTACGCAAAAGTATACTTCATTTCATCGAAGTACACACGCCTGCCCATCAACCTACCGCAAACTGTCAATCTTCTCCTTCTCTGTCCTTCCCATACACTCTTTGTATACTCCTCCTTCCATATTCAGTCCATTCTCCTATGAAATGCGCTATCTCTGGAAATCATGATGGCTACGAGTCGTGACGCTTTTAAAAAGAAAGTACGTATGCTCTTTTTTGATAAAACCTTGGCAGAATCATCTCAGTAACGTCCTATTTATAAATTATGTATTATACGTTTATTTTTGTACTATATTTGTAAAAGTAGTTTATGTAATAATATACATTATATTTGTTTATATAAATATATTTATATAAATTGTATATATGTAGAGGTATATACTGTGCGTTTTATAATATTTTATTTTTATTTCTTAATTGTTGTCTTCACCCAATTGCACCTACCATGTTATTTCTGCACCACCCTATGGTTGACTGGTAGAGAACGCCTCAGGCATTAAGTCCGCCATGTAATATATGTTGCAAAAGTTTTAAATAAATAAATAAATTTCTTCAATAGACTTTAAACTTTATGCCAAGCATATGTTTGAAAATGTATTGATGATATTTGACAGTTTTGAATAGATTGATGTGCGGGCGGGCGTCTGTACTTTAGTAAATGAAAAAGATTATCATAAAAACAGTATCTACTGTTTAGAGGTGACTTTGGATTTTTTTCTGTCAAGGAAAATTCATAATACTTCATATTGGAAACAATAACATTGTTGCAAATATAGTCTATTATAACATAATTATAATTTTCTTGGCGTTAAATTTTGTATACTTTTTGAATAAACCATGCATAAGTGAAGCGCATTTCACAGTTATCAGCGCCTTCAATTACTATTGGAGCAAATTTATTTTGTGTCTAGTGTGGCTGTCAACGTGTGAAATATACTTACGCCCCCAGACTTCGACTGGCGCCGCATAGAGCTGCGGTTGGTGCTGGGAATGTCGACTTCCGAATGCTCCACCGACCAGCCGATAGCTAGCAGAGCTTTGAGGGATTCCCTCACTGGCTCCTTGTAGCGCTCTTTCTCCTTCACAAACAATAACAAATGCAATAGGAATTATAGTAAGTAAGCGTAGTTACTTAAACTTTACGACGGGATATAACAAAGAGTTGTTTACACCACCGAATTGGATACCGGTACAAGCTTGTGCAAACATACTTTTTCCGACTTAGGAAATGAAACCAGGGCGCTTATTGTCTAATTTTAACCTCTATCATACCTTTCCTAAAAGGATTTATAAATAAATGTCAAAATGACGATGTTGTTCATTGAACATCATTCAGAAACGCGTCGCGATCGCAAGCACTCACACTTGTGAGTTAGTTTAAAGTTCTTGAATAGCTTACAAATGTCAAATCAAAAGGTATTGCGATAGGTATTAGAGTTAGATAATAAGGGGGCAGGACCGAGCGCTTAGCCAATCGGCTGCCGAAGCAACAACAATCCGCTGCGCTGCTTTTAAACGCTTTTCAATCTTATTGCAATTAGATATGGTTCAATTTAAGTGGTATATTACAATATTATCATTAACGAAACTTACATAATCATTCAGCATATTGTATGGCTTTAGTCTGGGATGTGCCTTCTGACTGTCGGACCAGTTCTCTCCGTAAACCCAACTATTCTCAATTTTCCTAAAAACAAAAAATCAGTTTGAAGTAAATGGAGGAATGGATGGACAACTGGCAAACAATGATTACATAAATAAACAGGACGATTTTTATCAGTGTGCGTGGAAAGCCAAATCTGAAGCTATTACGTAGAAAAAGGAATAGAAATCTAATTAGTATAAGGCGAAGGGGAAGGCACACTAGCGCCACTAATTGATAATTAGACAATCACTAACGGACCGGATCTTTTTTTAAACATTGCGTACCGTCCGACAACAGAAAAGCATCCATAGTATTTATTTAATAATTGTGCACTACTTTTTGTTGCGTGGTTTATTCACAAAAGGGGCTATCGCATTTATTCACAAACAATGGCCACTGTTGGTGTTAGCGAATTAATACAAAAACAAACCTAAAAGTAATGCACAATTAATACATAATAGATGTTTGCCTAGTGCCGGAAGGTCCGCAATGTATGAAAAAAAATCCAGTTTCGCAGTTATCAAATTAAATCCATTAGCGGCGCTAGTGTGCCTTACCCTTCGCCTTAAGGGCGATTTTCGTAAAAACTAAAAGTGTATCATTCATTACATTAAAAAAAAACAACCAGTAATTTAATAAAAAATAATAATGCCTGTTAAGGCAGGCAAGTAAGCTCAGTAAGTTGAAGTTGTTGCAAGCGTAAAACAAAAAAGTGAATCCGTAAGTTTGATGATCGATAGTTATCATCAAACTTACCGATTTACCGACGCAAACAAAACTGATGTTATGATGACATATTGTTATAAGAAGGTGGTAGATAGCCAGGCGGACAAACAACCCCTACCACCAACCAAACCAAGTACACAAACATACCCCCCGCTGGGAATTACCAGCCGAAGCTCTGGGTCTGAGTCCGTTGGTCTTAACAACTTGACCACAGAGGCTAAAACTCTTCACAAAAACCACTAAAACTCCATTAGGCTTCTGACCTGGATGCCCAAGCGTCGTGGTAGTGCTCGGAGAACTTCTGCACAATGGTGTTGAGGTCGTTGTTGAGAGCTACAGACGACGTGTTGATCGGTTGCGGATCGTACTGAGGGTTGTCGGGGCCACCTGCGAGGAGATAACCAAAATGGTATTTTTATAATAATAATAATATACTATTTTTCTATTTATCACTCTCTTATTCAAATTGAAAATTTTAAATTTTTTTAAATAATTAATCGTATGAATATTACATTAGCAGCTGTGGTAGTATAAACTGAGTCACTGCTGCCCGAGGATTTTCTATAGATTAAAGTAAAGTTAAAGTTTAAATACTTAGCTACTGCTGGGTAAAAGCCTCCATCATTGAAATCAAGTCATCCCTATGATTGATGGGAATTTGCTTAATGAACACAACTGCTAAATTCGGGTCGGTTGATCACAAAGCCGAGCTATGCATCGAAGAATACACTTTAGCCGACCTAGGAATAGTATAATAGAAGATGCGTGCAATTGTGATTTGATATCCTATAGCTCCGTCAAACTACTTACGTGAAAACACAAATGTTGAAAAAAATTCCACGAGCAGGATTTGAACCTGCACCCTTCTGACATTCGGGGTCAGGTGCTCTTCCAGTTGAGCTATCGTGGTTCTAACCAGCCCGCCGAAATTATTCAACACTTTTTACTTTGAAAGCCAAAGGCGCCCATTCAATGTCAACAACTACCGTCACTAACATCCGATCAAAATATTTTTACAAATATTAAAGATCAGTTAAGAAGTAAGCAAGCCATTTATAAATGTTCAAATAATTTTTAACGCAAATTTTGTTGCGAACAAATTATAAAAACACAAATGTTGAAAAAATTTCCACGAGCAGGATTTGAACCTGCACCCTTCTGATATTCCGACATTCTTAACTGATCTTTAATATTTTTAGTTAGAACCACGATAGCTCAATTGGAAGAGCACCTGACCCGGAATGTCAGAAGGGTGCAGGTTCATATCCTGCTCGTGAAAATTTTTTCAACATTTGTGTTTTTATAATTTGTTCGCAACAAAATTTGCGTTAAAAATTATTTGAACATTTACTGACGTGAACCTACACCTGAAGGTGTAGGTGTACACGTCAACAAGCAACAACAAACAAAAAGCGTATTCTCTTTTCAGAAAGGGTTGCAACATTTTAACTTTTTTTATTTAGACTTATCGACAGCTTTCGATTATGTTACTCACATGATGTTATTATTGCTAAGTTGCTTACAATTGGCATAAGAGGCGGCTTTAGATGACCAGTTACTTAACAAATAGTGAATGATAATCACATAGAGAAGTAAAAATAGAGATTTAAGTTTATTATTATTTAATGCATTTAGTTTTCCCCAAGGAAGTCTTTTGGGTCCAATACTTTTCCTAATATATGTTGTTTAAATGAAGTACTATGATAACATCGGCAATGTATTTAGATGGAAGAATAGACGGCTAACCTTAGGTAACACACGAATGAGGAATAGAGAACTCAAACATAAAAAACTTAAAAATAACAAGTACATTACTTACCAGAAGCATGAGTTTCCTTTCCATAGAATTCGTCATCATAGTTCTTGGACAGAGAATAGTCAGGTGGTAGAGCGCAACCTTTAAAGAAATAACATTTCTCATTTAATGAAATACTAGCTGTCGCTGGGGCGCGAGCCCTATGAATGTTTACCACGCGGGCCCAGTGTGAGGCGGGAGTTGTTAACGACTGCTAATGCAGCCGGGACCAATGGCCTGCCTTGAAAAGAACGGAAAAGCTCCAAATGATACATTTTTGGTAACCCATCCGATGACTGGTATTTGAGGCAGGCAGTCTTTCAGGCTGGCAGGATGAGGGTGACTGATACTGCGTTGTTTTCATGGATAAGCTGGAGATTATAAATTTTTGGTCTTCCGATAAACGGACTTTGAAAAAATAGCTTATCTTCAGCAACCCCAGACGTATATATCGTAATATCAGCAGCAATATGAACACTCGACTCACCAATAGCGATGAGGCACGGCAATGCTTTTCCAAACAGCTCGGGCTCGTAGTCCATCTGGCTGAGGGAGTCGAAGATGTTGGAGAACAGCATCATCGTAAGCCGCTTCTCCTCGTCGGAGGAGGCGCCGTATATACCCTGGCCACCCGTACTGCCGTAGTACTTGGCGCAGCGCTCGTAGTGGAGGGTCAGAAGCTACAATACCGAACAATAAGAATAAATAAAAGCTTATAAAATGACCTTTCAAATGATATACCACAATCTATAATTCATTGCATAAAAATGGTAAAAACTTGTCTTTAGCAATCCGCGATGAAGTGATTCCGGTTTATTGCTCGCGAGTGTAGTAACAAGATAAAGTTTTATTAGAAAAAATCAAACAGTTTCAGAAAGCTTGAATGGAAATTGAACCCACGACACTTGGATTACCAGTGATGGCAACTTCACGGTGACGTAATACCGCTGGCTTGCAGCGTAAATTACAAAGTATTATCCGGTTCGAATGCTGTTAGGATAAGACCTTTTGGAGTTGCGTTACGCGACAGTGATGACTTGTAGGGTCAGCTAAACAGTCTAATGAATAATATTAATCAGATAATTTATTTTTTGCAAGTATCAAGGCGACTAACATTTTAAATAAAGATTGTAACTAAGGTATTTTAACAAAGAATTCAATGTTTTTAAAATATTTTTACACTGCTCTTTTTCTCTTTCAAAATAATCTAACTTTACTAATTTTCCTAATGCTAATCTTTACTAATATGTTTTCTTTTTGACAGCATTGTATATTGTAATAGTATGACTTGTAGGCGTGTTGGATTAATCTGTAAGCCGGCAGGTACAAATGGAAATAAATAAATAAATTTTAAAAAATCGTTCACACTCATAAGCATTTCTCGAGCACTACTGTTTAGCACATCTCTTCTTTTAGCACTCATTTTTGTCACATAAATATAATTTAAATAGATACTTCCGATGAAGTTGTATTCGTCACTCACGTGTCACGCACCCGCTTTCTCGACAGCGTTGCTAACGGTACTGACAGGCGTCAGTTGACGTCATATGCCGCTCCATTCCAAAAGGTCCTATCCTAACAGCATTTGAACCTGATAATACTAGAAAAATTCAACGAGAGATTCTTCTGGATCTCGGTAGCTCAGTGGTTGAGCATGGAGCAACTGCATGAACATAGAACCGGTTGAATTTTGCAGTAAAATTTTATCTTGTAACAAAATAGAGTAGTTTCGGTCACCCATCTAGAAAATAGGGAGTGGACTGTAAATGTCCATGGGTCGACTCTCTTGAGATATTATTCTAATCAGTACTGGATGAAGAGACGTTTCGGCGTTCTAATCTGGCGTCACGACATGACGCAGAAGGTTCCTGTGCAAGTTTTACTGAAGCAAGGTTACCTGGCCTAGGTGATACGATTTTTTTAATTCCTAGTCTTTTTTGGCATAATAAATAATACTTTAAAAAAAATTCTTAGCATAATATTTTAATAGGCATATCTATTATTTGGGTTATATTTTTTCGGACTAATTCTAAGTAGTATTTAATATAATACTTACCCTCAGAGCCACAGTAGTGTATTCGGACAGCCTGGAGACGTCCACCGTCAGTTTCCTTAGCAGCTTCAACAGCATAGAGGGTTGCATAGCTGAAGTCAGCGCTACCAAGAAGTCTGATACAGCCTCGCGCTGGCCCTTCGTCAGCATACGGTTCTTGGATAGCCTGGTGATCAAACGAAAAATTTAAACTAGTATTTTTAATATGATATGACTATGATATGACTATGATATGACAATGATATGACAATGATATGACTATGATAAGAATATGATATGACTATGATATGACTATGATATGACTATGATATGACTATGATATGACTATGATAAGATTATGATATGACTATGATATGACTATGATATGACTATGATATGACTATGATGACTATGATATGACTATGATATGACTATGATATGACTATGATAAGATTATGATATGACTATGATATGACTATGATATGACTATGATATGACTATGATATGACAGATATGACAGATATGTAGTCTGTGTAGGCTCATTCGCAGAACGTTTACTTCGCAAAAGTAGTAGGTAGGTCTGTAGGTCGCGAAATGTTTCTTTCGCAGAATGACCCTTTCGCAGAATATCGTTTTCGCAAAATACCGCTGTAGTAACTTAAGTCACCGGTGACCATTTTGACACTGAAAACTTTCGTAAGATAGGCTGTGAGCAAAATAAGTAAATAATGAAAAATTAATAAATTATGCAAAAAGGGATAAAAATTTATTTTCTGTAAATTATAAATAAATAAATAAGAAGACTGCAGAGGGCAAGCTTCATACAAACGCGCTCGAGCAACGCACACATAGACATACTCTCACAGACACGGGATTTGCTACAGCTACGCTCGGAATGTTCCGAGCTGTTCCGAGATCCTTGTCCGTGAGAGGATCTATGTGTGCGTTGCCGGACGCGGTATGTATTAAGATTACCTAAAGGTAATCTTCATACATAGGTCTTCTTATTTTTTAGTATAGGCCTTCTTAAGGGTGCGCCGTCCGTAAGTGACAAGTGTTATATATTTTATTTGTAATGTCTTCGTCCATATTTATTTGATGCCGCGAGGCCATACTAATTTTGTTTGGGGAATTTAACGTGTTAATTTGAAAAATAATAATTTAAAAAACCGCTCGATAAATGGAAAATGTGAGACGGACGATTTGTAGCTAAGACATTGGTGATTGTTTAGACATAATTAGAGGTATAATAATTTAGATAAACTATAAGATATCAACTAAACGCTGCCACTCGTTTTCATGATTTTTGCCTAACTTTAAATGATATTGTAAAAAAAACTATAGTGTTTTATGAATTTATGGGTCGGACTAATTGTAAACACGTTCCCTTTGATACTAAATATATATTGTGTTTATGAAATACGATAGTTTTTTCATCATATATCAACTTAACCGTGACTACACTTTTGGCTTTTTTTGGTCGGCGCACCTTTAACTTATTGCAAATTAGTACACTCCTACTACTATTTAGTGGCCAAGACGTCACTCTATAGTAAATCACTTCACCGGTAACTCACCTATACACCGTGTGCAGAGTGGCATCCAACAAGCTCGCGTAATTCTCCGCTTCGTTGTAGAAGTAGGCATGTTTGATGAGTAGGGGCAGAATCGAGTTGCCGATGTAGCGGTTCATCGATAGTGCCATGTCGGATTCGCAGCCGTCGTTCTGTGTGAAGAGAGACATAATAAAAACTTTATACCAGAGTAATTAAAGTCTAAAATCGCACAAATTTTCCTTTTTTTAAGAAAGAGTTTTCTAAAAGTCGCTTGTGGCCGTTACAGCTAAACCGGCCGGCGGCAAGAAACTTACCACTTTTCTAACAAGAAACTTATTTCTCAAGCTTTATTGACTGACCCATCCTCAGATGTTTCCTAGGGGGGATATTTATCGAAGATGCTAGAAAAACTTACTTTTTATACTTTGCTGATAGCCTCAGACGGCTTTTGTAGCGACAGACCTTTTTTGGGGCTGGCGTAAAACTTACAGGGTTCCACAGGTAGTATGATCGAAACACCTTCAGAGCGAACGCTTTCCCTATTAAATTCTCCTAGGCGTTCAGATCGGATCGGAAAAAAATGCTTACCCTATCCAACATGGTAGCCGCCCTTAAGTCAGGCAGAAAGGCTTCCTCCAACAGCCTGTAGAACAGCTCTTGGGTCTCGATGCCGTACACACGTTCCAGGAACAGGCCTACGCTCTGCTTGTGGCCGGGGATGAGGCCGGATGGCATGTCTAAGGAGCGTAAACAGAATCCGATTTTATTAACAATCCGGGTCAGATGCGCTTCCAAATAAGCTATAGTGGCTCTGTCCATCGGCTCGGATCGAATCGGCTTTGTATCGGTGCGGGTTCGAATCCGAATTTGTTTGTACGCTTTTCCAAATTACACTCGTAAATTATCCATAATTTATCAAAATAGATATTTGTGAACAAACATTACATCATTATTTACAAAGAGAAATAGCATAAACTAATTCAATTTTCTTCGGTTCAAGTACAGAGGGGCTGTAGTAAGCGACGTAGCCATCCTCATAGCTCAGGGTTTCTTAAACTTTTTGCAGTCACGGACCACTTTCACAATTTAAACAACTCCGCGGACCCCTGTCAAAGATTATTTTAGGAAAAGAAAACTCCTTTATTGGTAGTTTCACTTACTACTATGTAAGTTAATGTGAAGGATGCTGTTTGTGACGCGCATGACGACAATGATGCGTCATCGTCACTGCGTGCGTGGCTTAGCCAAGAAATGCTGAGTTTACTGCACAATTTAACGTGTTAAGAGTTCACTGAGCTACTGCGGACCCCTGATACACATGCTACCGACCCCTAAGGGGTCCGTGGATCCCACTTTAAGAAACCCTGCAGAAGTAGGTATACTTTAGTTTAGAACTCTGGACTCTGAATTGATCTGAATTCTGGACTCCTTTACTCGGATGTCGATTAAGAAATAGCTCCTTTAAACTACTTGACGGTACCATATGTTTTCCAACATTTTTTTGTTAACTTTAAATTAAGAAAATAACAGTCAGTCCTTCGCTGAACAGTAAAAACAAACTAAATTAATACATTAGTTAAGAAAATGATTTACTTTCAATTAACATAGTCACACAAGTTTTCTTTGTTTCGATTATTCAACGAATAGGAGTAACTGTTATTAATAATTTTTTTTGTTAATTTACTACGAAAAAAATCCCGTAAACGTCAGTTGTCTATCAAGCTATAAGTCACGATTTCTCATTCAATCCGAGCATATATCTCTGGTGCGTAATAAACAAGCAAGTGAGTCTTTAATGGACCAATTCTTAGAATGACAATTTCTCATTATGGCTAATTATGTTAACCTCTGAATCTAATGGCTAATTGTATTAGATAACATATTAGCGCTTCAATTTAAAAATGTACATTAATCACATCATACTTATAATATTATAAAGCTGAAGAGTTTGTTTGTTTGGTAGAACGCGCTAATCTCAGGAACTACTGATTCGAATTGAAAAATTATTTTTGTGTCGAATAGTCCATTTATTGAGAAAGGCTATAGGCTATATTAAAAAACATATTTAAAAATAAACGTACACCCGTGCGAAGCCGGGGCGGGCCGATAGTAATATAATAGTTTCAAACAAAACTCATCATGTCATCAACTGACCTGACTTAGGCCTTTCTTCTCCCGCCGCAGGGTTGTTCAAAGTGAAGCGGAGACTCAGCACTCCTTGGAGGTCTTCGAGAGGCACCAACGAACGAAGGATAGCTCGCGCTCGGAGGGACTCGTTCTTGCCCTAAGGAATTGAGGTGAAGTAAAGTTTATACTCTCTCACTGCTGGGCAATGGCCTCCATCATTGAAACAAGTTATCGCTATAACAGATGGGTAATGGCTTTATCACCACGCCAACATTGCCAAATGTGGGTTGGTGATCACCAGAGGTCGGAATTAGGTGAGGTTATTTATGTACTTACACTGATTTCGTACAGCGAAAGAATAAAGTGGATATATATGCCTCTGTGCCCGCTTACTCCGGTTAATAATCCGCACTGGGCCCGCGTGGTGATTTACAGCCCGTTCTCCCTATCCATCCACAGAGAAGGCTCGTGCCCCAGCAGTGGGGACATAATAATGAGCTGATGATGGTGATGATAATGATAACAAACTAACTACCAGTAAGATATATAAAAAAAATGATAAAAGTTCCATACCAGTGCAATGACCCCGGCGTCCGGTGCGCACCGCCCCAGCAAGTCTACTAGCGTGCAGTAGAAGTTGAGTATGGCGGCGCCAGTGTCGATGTAATCTTCGTCCTCATCCGACTCAGGCAGGGGATGGCTGAACTGTTTGAACATTGAAATTAAATAAAATAAAAAATGCTATTTTTTAAATAGTTTAAAAACCACAGAAAATAGTAAAGGCTTCAAAGGGGCCTCCAACGGAAGATGCGGATTGTAAAGAAATAAACCGAGATATGACATGGTAAGTAGGTTAAAAAATGTTTGGACGATTCAAAAGTACTCTTTTTAAGTGTATTTAAATTAAAAAAAATATTTTGACTTTAGACTTTGGTATCTCTTTCATGGATTTTCCTTTTAACCCTTTATAGGGCAAGTTGCGAATTCAATCTATATTTCGACCACTTGTATCCCCATAGATAAAAGGACTGTTAGTCCTTATATCTATGGGGATACAAGTGGTCGAAATATAGAGCGATTTCGCAATTTGCCTTATAAAGGGTTACTGCATTCATAAAGGTCAAATTGAAAAAAGACAAAGTGTTAAAAAAATTCCACGAGCGGGATTCATGTCATGGGGTGCGGATTCGAATCCCGTAATTTGTTCGCAACAATATTTGCGTAAAATTATATGTAAATAATCATAAATATAGCTTGCTTAATTCTTACTGATCTTTCAATATTTGTAAAAATATTAAGATCGGATGTTGATGACATAGTTGTCGACATTGAATAGGGCTCCTTTGGCTTACAAAGTAAAAGTAGATAGTGTTGATTAATTTCGGCGAGTTGGATTGAGCTACGATAGCATAGTTGGTAGTGCATTGACCCGGCATGTCATGGGGTGCGGGTTCTCGAATCCCGCTCGCGGAATTTTTCTACACTTGGTTTTTTTCAATTTGTAATTTGTTCGCAACAATATTTGCGAAAATTAAAAGAGATTCTATCGCTAGTTCGAAAGGTTAATACTACTAAAAAGATCCCAGCAAGAAACTACTTTTTTTAAAAATATTAACAACTTCGACGGATTTTGTGTATATACATATTTATTTTTATTGAAGAGTAACCAATTGACTTCGCTTTGAATTCCATTAGTAAAAACTCTAAAAGATAAATAATATTATAACAATAATAATATAATTTATTTCAAATTTAATTGAGTACAGTAAAATCTCTTTATTCGCGGGGTATATGTTCCATAAATATGCCGCGAATACAGAAACCGTGAATACAGAATGGTAATTTATATGGGTTTAAGGGGATACGTTCCTAGGTGCCAAAATAAAAAACACAAATATATAAGAAAATCAATTTTATTGATGTTACTGAACATTTTGATTAATCATTATCCTCAGGCTTAGGCAATGGTTTGAAGAATTTTGTTATTTTCTCTTGCTTGGCAGTTTTTAATAGCTCCGACAATTCAGACTGATACTCAGCAGTCGCATTAGCAATTTGCCTCTTAAAATTAAGACTTCGTTCCGTAGATGGATCAATGTTCACAAAGAAATCGCAAAGCTCATTTGCCATTCTTAAACCTTCACTAAGATTTTTCAGAGTAAATGTCACATTTTCAGTGACCGCCGAAAAACGCCGACCGCGGTGTTTGCGGCAAATGCGACAAAGGCGCCTTAGGTCAAAGTGCTCGGCGGTACCATTTGACGGCACTTGCAAAAGATATTGCGTTAAACACCTATTGGAATTTTGTATGAAATTTTAGATCCGCGAATAAAGAAATTTTTTGCCGCGAATAAAGAAATTGGGTTGCATTTTTTTAATCCGCGAATAGTGAAAACGCGAATGACGGAAGCGCGAATAGGGAGCTTTTACTGTACACTCACATTGACATCTCCGTCCTGCTCCATCTCCCTCAGCTTCCTCCTGTCCGCGATCCTCTCGCTCATCTTGTTGGCGTCTACAATGGCCTTGAGTAGGCCTTCGCCCTCGCCTCTCAAGGCCGGCCCGAGGCACTCCGGCCTTCGGATCAGCAGGCGGATCACTAAGTTAGCATTCTCTTCTACACTCTCGCCGTTGACCTGCATGAAATAGTTGACAATAAGATTTTAATTCTTTAAGTAAGAGCAACAAACCGCACTGGGCCCGCGTGGTGGTTTATGGCTCGTTCTCCCTATCCATCCATAGGGAAGGCTCGTGCCCCAGCAGTGAGGACATTATGAGCTGATGATGATGAAGAACAGATTTTTAAATTATGGAAATACGTTATCAGTAAAAAAACTCGGGAACGTCAAATATCAATAAATATTAAAATTACATGTTTTTTATTGAAAGTAGCTTTTGTTAAATAAAAAAATAGTGATTACTATTGTTCAAAATATGTAATTTATTTATTTATTGGGCAGTCAACAAAATTAACATCAATTGTTTCCCGAGTTTGCTGAACTCTGTCATTCGAACAACGTCGGCATGTGTAGAATACCTTGATGAATGAACACTATCATTCATCAAGGTACACCTAAATTTAGTTTTACTTTAAACCGTACGAATTTTAAGAACATGATTATGTCATGTCATTTGTGTATTAAAATAGTATTTTTGCTATTGACGTGTCAATTTTATCCCAAAGAATTTAAACGGGGATTAACGCAAACTAATTAGTAAGCAAAGGTAAGGTATATATATATATATATATATATATATACTAGTGGACCCGGCGGTCTTCGTACCGCTTTGACAGTTTCAATGGACTGTCAAAATTTCTATAAAAAAGCATAAAAACTACCAAATAGGTTCTCTTCCCGACATCAAATCCAATATCTAAGTAGTAAACTGTGGAACCAAATATAGAGAAGAGGTATGATTTCCATTCCCGTGGGAATATCGGGATAAAAACTGTTCTATGTGTTAATCCTGATTATAAACTATCTGTATGCCGAATTTCATACAAATCCATCCATCCGTTGCAGAGTGAAGAAGCAAGAAATATATACAACACAAACTTTCGCATTTATAAAAATAGTGTGATATAGGTATATAGGCGTGAATTCCCCGTTTAAATTCTTTGATAACTATGGAATGCGAACTTCGATCAACAATACACTAGATAACCGGTCAGGGTGTCAAAAACGGCCGAGCGAATAACGCCTCACATTCAAAGTGGGGTCTTATTTCTATTTAGTTCGCTGTTGACTGCGCCAACATGATGACGTACCACAATGCATCAGTGTATTCAAAAACTGTAAAAATAACTATCGAAATAAAAATATATCGGAAGGAATATCATACTTTCGGTAAGTAAATGCTTTTTCATAACATAAATAATAAAATACCTAACTGTTTTTATGAAATAACAATCTTTAATTTTTAAAACCAACCCACGCGCCAACATTTGCTAATGTTTGGCCAACGAAATTACTAAGTGCGACTCCCTAATACTCTGTTCGGAGCAAGTAAAGTCAATAATGCAAAAATTCGAAATGAAGTAAGTAACATTTCGTGTCTGCCATTTGCTGTTTTATTTTTATGTTATAAGGTCGAATTTGGATGTAAAGGGTCTTTGTATATATTTTTAAATACACAAGTGTTTATTTAAATTTCTTATCTCTTTCTGTCGTTTTCGACGTAAGATCGTAAGTGAATGTCTTAATAATCAAAACTGTGCTTTATTCCTTGCAAAAAAAGTATAAATTAGGTTGAAATTATCAAAACTTAGGATAGTTTTTCTCCATTTATAGTAAAGTCAGCCAGTGCCATATTTGAGATTTGTTTTAGTTCGTGAGGCGGTATCTAGTGTATTGTTGATCGAAGAATGCGAACGATTAAAAGTGTATAATTTTATCTCACCCAAACGCAGAACCTCAAGAAGTCCAAGTAGCGTTCTCCTTCCACCGGGTCCCAGCCAAGATCGGGGTACCCCTTCTCCACCAATTCCGAGTTGCTTTGGAGACCACAGCGGGAGAGGTAAACCGCTATCTTCTCCAAGTAATGCTCTCTGTTGGTAGCAAAGAGGAAACATTGCATTGATAATTATTTTTAAGCTTATATTTAAAGCGTTGGTAGCCTTACAGATCGATGCTCGGGTTAAAAGCGAGAAATCGTTGTTGTAAGAGAGTTATTTCAGAGGCATAATCATGTCATGGCAATGGCATGGAAATGGCTGACTGGCAACCAATTGGTCGGCAATTTTAATTTAATTTAAGTAATTTTAGCTGTAAAAATGCTTGATCAATAAAAAATATATTTCTTTCTTTATTTATTTATTTTACTACTAGCTGACCCGGCGGACATCGTACCGCATTTTATTTTTATTTTATTTTAATATAATATAGCCTATATTACTCAGCGCTAATGTAGCATTCTAATGGTGAAAGAACTTTTTTAATCGGTCCAGTAGTTTTTGAGTTTATTCGTTGCAAACATACATACATACAAAAATACAAAGCTTTCCTCCTTATAATATTAGTATAAAATACGCTGTTAACACATTAATAATAGTCATTGTTAAGACCGTCCAAGAAGGTTAATGCGCTATCTTTTAGGCATGAGTACATGTCAGTAGTGTAACGGACCTATAGGGAGAATGAAAAACGATTCCTCGGATTGAACTCTTTCAACCGGATAGTGCTCAGTAGCGTACACTTTGAGAAGCCTGTGACCAGCAATGGACTAGTGTAGGCTTATGATGATGATGATGATGATGATGAACTCGTGCAGTAATTCTATTATATTAATATTTTATTCATTATCACTATATATCGCTACCGACGTTCAAGATGCAGGTCATATGCTCAAATAAAAACATACCTTAAAGCTAAAGCCAGCTCTGTGTTTTCCATCAGACTGGAGTAGGCGACGTCCAAAGGCGTGGAACCCCTCAACGATGGTCTGGACAGCAGAATGTTGGAGTTCTCCAGCAGGAAGTCGAAGTGGTCGAACATGGCCTTCTGGTTCTGGCGACCAGTGCGGCAGAAGTAGCAGAGGAAGCGGCAGCAGGCTACCACCATCTCGTGGGAAGTGTCCTATGGAAGAAGAACATCTTTAAGAGTTTTATCATGGCATACTAGCTAAAAATATGTCGCCATAACATCAATGTTTGTAGCAATGTTGTGTTCTGGTAGCCAGGGCTTGGAAACCGGTAATTTTTTTGAACCGGTTTCACGAAACTATGCATGGAACTTTATTAAAAAGGTTACGTTCCATTGAACCAGTTTTTGAACCGGTTTTGGTTGGGTTTGGCAAAAAATGGGGTTTTCTCATTACCCGGTTAAAAAAATGATAAATACTTGATTTACGTTTTCGACCCATGTTGATAGGATCGCGCGCAACCATCAAAATGAGACTGCGCTCGCGACGCAACACTGGCGCGAGCACAGTACAGGTTTTACCTACATGTACTTACATAGTACAGGTTTTACCCTAATGAAACCGAAAACACAAATGTTGAAAAAAAAAAACACTAATGAAACCGGTTAATTTTGAACTGGTTTCAAGCCCTGCTGGTATCTAGAGATAAGATAGCCAGTGCCTCAGTAATTGAGGATTCCGGGTGAAGTGCGCTTCCACCTTCGGCTTTATCATCACTTAACATCAGGTGAAATGAACGCCAAGTGCTAACCCGTAAGATATTACTTTGATAGAAAAAAAACAATACTAATATTATAAAGCTCAAGAGTTTGTTTGTTTGGTTGAACGCGCTAATCTCAGGAACTACTGGTTCGAATTGAAAAGTTATTTTTGAGTTGAACAGTCCATTTATTGAGGAAGGCTATAGGCTATACTACATCACGCTATGACCAATAAGAGTGGAGCAGCAATGAAAAAATGTTGCAAAAACGGGAAATAAAAATGTTTTTTTAATAAAAAAATAAAATAAAAAATAAAAATTCAATTTATTGCCGTACCAAAAAAAACACATTATGAAAAAATTTGCAGTCAAAAAAAACAAATAAGTAGGTAACGTTAACATTTTTAAGATCAATTTAAACTATTTCTATTATTTTGTTAAGGTACCTATCACTTATTATTATATAATGTAATTTTCGGAGGACAAAGGGGTAAATTCAGCGTTTGCTGCGCTCACATAATATATGTGCCCGCGGCGCTGTTTTTCAATTTATCCCTGTGCTCGGGCTGGTCTTTGCCGAGATAGTGTGGAGTAAGCGGTGACAATAACTGTATTATTAACTATGACACGATCAAACTGTGAGATTAAGATTTAGTTTAAAATAAAAATAAAACCTACAGAAAAATAACAAACATTTTTATGTGTGTGTGAGTATGTGTGTGTGTGTGTGTGTGTGTGTGTGTGTGTGTGTGTGTGTGTGTGTGTGTGTGCGTGTGTGTGTGTGTGTGTGCGTGTGTGTGTGTGTGTGTGTGTGTGTGTGGGCGTGTGTGTGTACATATAGATTGTGATATGCGTTTATATAAAATTACCTTTTTTTAGTTTTAAAAGTGGCTTCAAAGTTACGTTTTTGTCGAACCAGTAAGTTTAGCTTAAACCGGGTTTTAAAAGTATAATTACAAGTTATTTTTTTTAAAGGTGGTGGGAGATTATTCCAGATCTTTGATGCCCGATATTTGAAGCCACCTTCAAACCGTATCGTATTATGTTTTGGGATAACTAGAGCATTATTGTACTTAGACCGGGTATTTACTTTAAAGATATCCTTGGTCCACGTCAATTTCTCAAAAAGATATTCTGGTTTTTTACTCCAAATAATCTTATGTACAGTGCACGCTAAATGAAGCTCTCTTCTACACTTCATATTAAGTAGACCTTTACCAACAAGATATGGAGTGACATGTTCTCTCTTAGGTATACTAAAACAGAAACGAGCGCAAGCATTTTGCACTCGTTGGATGGCATTTTCTGTTCCAGCCCATAGCCTAGGCCCATACACCGCACTGCAGTAGTTAAATAGATTGTTTGCTAATTAACGCGGGAGAAACCGCGGGGCACAGCTAATATCATATATTAGGATTAGGCGTCTATTATTTACTTTTAATTTCTGCGCATTAATTTGAGAGAACACACGTCTGCACATGAACCTAGCACACACTGTCAAATTTCCTCAATAGACTTTGAACCTTATGACTAAGTTATACGTTTGAAAATTTATTGAAGAAGTTTGAAAGTTTTGGATAAGTTTAAGGCTAGGCTTTGAAGAGCTCGATGGCGCAGTGGTTAACGCGCCCAGTGTGCGAGTGCAGAGTTTAAGCAAATTTCGCAAAGGCCGGTCAACGCACGGGTGACCAAAAATCTCGAGCTCCTCCGTGCTTCGGAAGGCATGTAAAGCCGTTGGTCCCGGCCCGCGTGGTGGTTTAATGGCCCGTTCTCCCTATCCATTTTATTTATTTTTAAAGGCCGGCAACACGTCTGCGATTCCTCGGTTTTGCGGGTGTCCATGGGCGGCGGTGATTACTCTCCATCAGGTGACCAGCCTGCTCGTTTGCCTCCCTCTTTTATAAAAAAATAAAATAAAAAATAAATCCATCCATAGGGAAGGCTCGTGCCCCAGCAGTGGGGACATAAAAATGATCTGATTGATTGAAGGACTTACGTAGATGTGCCTCGACTTCGCCTCTGCCTACTTTTTCACGTTCGTCCATCGATGCCTGTTTTGCCGGCCGTAGCAGTAATGTACTATTGATTATCTTATCTTATATTATCATATCTTACCTTCTCCTTATCTTCAGCGGTGGGCGGGCTCGCGGGCGCGGCGTCAGACTGCGCTTGCGCTCGTCTCCCAAGAGTGTTCATCATTACCGCCATCACGTTCTCGTGTACGCGCAACACCCTGTATAAAAAACAATAATTAGTAGTCAGCTTTTACTTGTTCCTTTAAAAGTTTTTTTTAGAGGTGTAACTTTGAACCGCTGAGGGTGGAGGGAGGCGCAGAGTGACTGTACTTGAGACATTTTAACATCCATGCAACGATCGCAACTAGAATGCGCAAGTCGCATTGCCATCAACCTCCTGAATACTTAAATTATAAATATACCAGTTAACGAATGGCGTAATACAAAAAGACGTCATAATATCCCTATAAATTGATATAATATGGCATACTAATATAATTTTGGTAAGCGTTCCTAATAAAATATCTTACCTAATTAAATCGGGATGCTGGAAGAAAGTGTGGTTGTTGACAAGTTTCCTGTAACCAAAAGAAAATTGCAAAATTAATTAAGTATAATACATTTTAAAATCAAATACATACTATATTAAAAACTAGTGAAATGTAAATATCTCACCAAAGTTGCTTCCTCATCAGCATTCCTCTTCTGGCTTATCTGTACCGGCAGTAAACTCTGATCTAACTAAGCCCTACCTAAACCCATACCTCAGCTACATAGAATTAAGTGAGATGACGGGATTCCGTTGAATAGCTACCTAGTGAAAGATATAGTGATTCACCAGTCACTTCCTCATCAGTTTATCTTCCCCTAGCTCATCTGCACCGGCAATAATTCATCTAACTAAGCACTACTCACATCTCGGCTACGTTGAACTAAATGAGATGATGCGATTCCACTTTCACATGTACAAAGTCGCAGGCAACAAAGAAAGTGCTCCGGTGATTGTTTATAAGGGTTCCCAGATCACCCTGGCGACACGGAGGGTCAGCGCAGGGGTTTTTAATGGGTATACCTTCCTTCCCCTTTAAGGGGGTTGGGGGGAGAGACCTACATTACCATCTGCGTTTCCCCGGGCGCAGTGGTATCGTCATCATCATCTCAGCCAACAGACGTCTACTGCTGAACAAAGGCCTACCCCAAGGATCTCCACAACGACCAGTTTTGTCCTGCTCGCATTCAGGGTGTGATGTGCGTAATGCATTTGCTCCTGTTTATAAAAAAGGCAAAAATCAAGAATCTTACCAAAGTCGTTTCCTCATCAGCTCCTCTTCTTCCTGGCTCATCTGTACCGGCAGCAATGCTCTGATCTGACTGAGCCCCACCCACATCTCGGCTACATCGAGCTTGGTTTTGGCGTTGATGACGTATGTCTTCTCTAGAGCACGAATCAGTTCGCCCACCGCATCGTATTGACGGACAAGCAAGCTGCAAAGAAATTGACAAATGAGTCAAAAGATATAATTTTTTGCAACTGTCGAAAAGAATTTCTTCCCTATCTTATGGGTTTTAGCTTATTTAAAAAACACTATGAAGTTGCTGTTATGCTTCGTCAAATGAATATATTAATAATGTTTTGTTAACAAACAAAAATATATTTTACCACTTGTCAAATTGAGTTTCTTCCTTATAGTATGGAAATAGCGTACCATAAGTATAACCATTATAACTATGAAGTTGATTTTATTCACCATAGAGTATATTAATAATGTTTTGGTAACAGAGATTCGTCTTTAAAAGCAATCAAAATGTCTCGAGCTCCTTCAAGCTTCGAAAGGTACGGGCACGGGTTAACCTCCCGATCTGATCTGAACCCCCCTGAACCCCTTGGAGAATCTAGTTGGAAACGGGGACACGCCCTCTTTTGAAATCCTCTAGGAACCCTCTGACGGTGTTTCGATCACACGGCTTGAGGAACCCTTTAAGGTTTCTCGTCCCAAAAAGGCCGTTGACGCTGAAAAGGCCATATAAGGCCACCAGCAAACTCTCCAAAAAATAGCTCAATAATTAATATAAATCTCACCTGAACATTTCCCTGACCAGTTTGGGCGTCTCTATCTGCGACTCCTCAGCCCAGTTGACGATGGTTTGGATCAGCACTTTGCGGAACTTCTCCTCTGGCGTCTTTTTGGCCGGTTCTTCAATGGCCTATTGATTTACGTTAATAATATTTAGTAGGTACATATTGTTTAAGATCTGCATGTAGGAATTTGGTTTCATATGATGTAGTAATAAACGCTGATTTTTAGAGAAGGCCTTGAAAATTTAAGACAACTTTAACTTGACTGATAGTTTGCTCGACACGTTTATTAATAACGAATTTTAAGAAAACTTAACTGAAACTTAAACCTTCTTCTTACTAGCTACCATCAGCTTACTTAAGTTTGTTGTCAAAATAACAATGTTACATCGTTGTGTTTTGATAATTTGAGATAGTACAAATGCTTCACAGAATGCATCTATCAACAAATAGCTTGTGTAGGGCATGTGGAGAGGAAACGGAGTCAATGCAGCACCTACTGTGTGACTGCGACTCTCTGGCTAGGAAAAGAATGGGACTCCTGGGGTCGGCTTATCCGAAACCGGAGGACTTCAGGCTCTTCGCTCTTAAAAACGTTGCCAAACTTATGGCATCTATCTTTACAGAGGAAGAATAGTGAAAGGAAGAATGGGGTTGCACAAAAGATCCCGATGGGTCGAAGTGTAACTGCGAGAGGGAAACCTCAGCAGGCCCCACTAAGATAAGATAAGATAAGATAAGATAAGAAAGCAAGCCACTAAAGAGCACGCACTACCAGAGTACCATAGTGCTACTAATTGAATAATATTAAATCTGTTATCAACTACTTGCCTGTGTCATAACGTGTGCATGGAGTCAATATGGTACGTAGTATTTACTAATCCCATGAGTGTGTTTGTCAGCAGGAAAAATTTAATGCACAAAGGAATGCGTACTCTTTGGTGGCTTTATTACCTTATAGCTGCTTCTTCATTAAGGCGAAGGGTAAGGCACACTAGCGCCACTAATTGATAATTTGACAATTACTAACGGACCGGATCTTTTTTTAAACATTGCGTACCGTCCGACAACAGGAAAGCATCCATAGTATTTATTTAATAATTGTGCACTAATTTTTTTATTTCGTGGTTTATTCACAAAACGGGCTATCGTATTTATTCACAAACAATGGCCACTGTTGGTGTTAGCGAATGAATACAAAAACAAACCTAAAAGTTGTGCACAATTATTAAATAATAGATGTTTGCCTAGTGTCGGAAGGTCCGCAATGTTTGAAAAAAAATCCAGTTTAGCAGTTATCAACTTAAATCTATTAGCGGCGCTAGTGTGCCTTACCCTTGCCTTAAGTTAGGATTCCATCCGGATGAAGTGTGGTAGCGCACTTCATCTTCGGCCTTTTCATCACTGAACATCAGGTGAGATGAAAGCAAAGCTTATATGCTGTAATAAAAAACCACCAACTAATACCTTTGCTTCTTCTTCCAACTCCTTGACTGTGTTAATGATATTGTACAGTTTGCCGATCGCACCAGTCTTGGTTTCTGGCTCGGTTGATTCCTGCGAAAATAAATTTCATTATAATAAAAAAAGCTTGTTGGAGTAGTGCCTACGCCTACCTACGAAGAATGAAGTAGTACTTGGCGGGAAAGTGAAGAGTTCTGTTTTCAGTATTGTTACTTTAAAAAAATGTGTTTTGTCGAAAAGTAACATGGATGTGTTCGAGAATGTGCAGGAGTGTTGGTGAATTAAACAAAGAAGTGCATCATCACCATCAAGTTTTCTCAAAAAGTCCGTGTGAGTTTTCTTTAAAGCCCTAAATTTTTACTGATAAATACTTGAAATTTCTATTATCAAATCAAACCAAGAGCTATTGTTTAGGTTAAGTAGAGTGGTGCCCAACTAGTGTAGCTCTAAGAGCTATTTTGACTCGTCAAGACGTCAAGTCCCGACACCACACGCAGGCACCGTCAAGTTAATAAAAAAACCTAAGTGAGATAAAGGAAAGTATCATACTAATATTATAAAGCTGAAGAGTTTGTTTGTTTGGTTGAACGCGCTAATCTCAGAAACTACTGGTTCGAATTGAAAAATTATATTTTGTTGAATAGTCCATTTATTGAGGAAGGCTATAAGCTATATTAAAAAAAAATGTTTAAAAATAAAAGTACACCCGTGCGAAGCTGGGGCGGGCCGTAAATACACCACTTATTATCATAATATGACACTACACTTCGAAATGAAACTTAAACAGTTTATGTAAGAAAGTGTGACAACAAGTAAGGAAGAGACAGAAGCTATTTCCTTACCGATCCGTCGGGCTCCTGCAGCGCGTTCAAAGATACGTGCACCATCAGCGACTCGTGGAAGTAGTTCATGCGCGCGATCAGGTCTTCACCGCACGGGCAGTTCTCCTTATCCTCCTCTTGATCCATATGCTTAAAACCTGTACAAGAAATGTTATAATCATCATGATTAATTCATTTTTATGTCCCCACTGCTGGGGCGCGAGCCTTCCCCCGATCGGATCAGAACCCCTCAGAGAATCTAGTAGGGAAAGGCATCACTAGTGCATGATGCCGTTTCCTCTAGAAAGGTTTCCTCCGAAGGTGATTCGTTTCACACGACTTGAAGAACCCTTTAAGTTTCTCGCCACCCCCAAAAAACCCCGTTAAAGTTGGAAATGTCGTCTGAGGCAAACAGCAAAATCTCTTCACAAAAAAAAGAAACGGACACGCTATTGAGTGATGCTATTCCCTCTAGAAAACCACTGATGGTATTCCGTACTATATTACCGTACCGTACTATATTGCAAATACAATTGAACTTTATGTTTAAGATTTAAGATTCATAATAAGCTGAATATGTTGATATTATACACCTTTTTCCATTTATTTTTATCCGGATCCTTTCATCATCGTCATCATCTCAGTCAAGTCGTCCACAGCTGAAAAAGGCTTCCCCCAAGGATCTCCACAACGGCGGGTTTTGTGGTGCTCGCATCCAGCGGCTACCCACGACCTTCACCAGGTCGTCGGTCCACCTTGTTGAGGCCTACCTATAATTTTATTGATCGAAGACATAATCGAACACATAATATGTGTATAATGATAATAACAGGTTTACTCACTAAGAATAGCGTTCATCTGCTCTCTGGGCGGACAACGAAACTCTCTAGTCTTCTTAGCAGCGACTGCGCTCGGCAGATCAGACTGCTTGATCTCCACGTAGCGCCTGCAAATTAACCAACCGTTACAATCCGTTACAAACATTGGACAATTATTTGATTGGCATAATGGCACTATAGTGTAGTTTTCGACAGGAATCAGCGATCGACATCTTTTCCTATAATCATTAAGGGTGCGCCGTCCGTAAGTGACTTGTGACTTAGTGCATATTTATTTGATGCCGCGCATCCATACTAATTTTGTATGAGGATTTTAACGTGTTAATTTGAAAAATAATAATTTAAAAAACCGCTCGATAAATCGAAAATGTGAGACAAATCGTCCCATTTGTAGTTTAGACCATTGGTGATTGTTTAGACAAAAAAACACTTTAGTGTGTTATGAATTTATGGATCGGCCTAATTGCAAACACGTTCCCTTTGATACTAAATATATATTTTGTTTATTAAATACAATAGTATTATCAATTATATCAACTTAACCGTGACTGCATTTGTGGCATTTTTTGGTCGGCGCACTCTTAAACAAATTTGTTGATTAAATTCTTTATTGGTCAGCAACTGCTTTAAGTCTTTAGCAACATTTTAATATAGTCCACCTGCTAGGTCCTGCTAGTTTTACGGGATGACAGCTGTCATCCTATAAAACTTTATAGGGTGACTGCTGTCATCCTATAAAATTTTATATTTCTTTCTATGTTATTTTTGATGACGAAAATTGTGTCGAATACTGGACTTGTGAAAGTGTCAAACATTGGTGTGATAATTCAAAATTATAAATGTTTTATTTAGTTGAGGCTACAAAAAAGAAGAAAAAGAATTAGCTTAGGATAAAGATGGAAGCAAAAAGCTATACCGTTAAGATCATGGCTACAATAAGAAATAATGAGCTCATAATAATGTCAGATTGTCATAAAATTATTTTGTCACATTGTCACACAATATCATAAAATATTAATTACAAAAAACAGGGACCTGCTGTTGCACCTTATGTGAACATCTAACCTATATAGTACTTTATCAATAACGAATAGAGTCTAAAGTCCTTCAAACTAAAAGTCACCTGAGCTGATCAGTCTGCAAATCGCCAACGAAGTCGTGTGCGAAGGCGATAATGGCTTCGACGCGATGTCTGAGCTGGATGTCGTTGAGATGCTGCAGTAAGTAGCACATCTGGAGTTTGGCGCCCTCCGCCATTTTCATGTAAAGTAGACCTTTGCGATGCTCGTCTTTACCCTCTGCACAAATAGTTTTATATTCTTTGTATTACCTACATGCCCTTTAAAATAAACATAGGTTGATTTTTGGATACGAAAGAAGCATCGGCGGCTATACGAACAAGAGACTGTAACATAATTATTTTATATATTACTAGCGGCCCGCCCCGGCTTCACACGGGTATACTTTTATTTTTAAACATTTTTTTTAAATAGAGCCTATGTTACTCTAATGTAGCATTCGAATGGTGACAGAATTTTTTTTATCGATCCAGTAGCCTTTAAGTTTATTCGTTGCAAATATACATACAAAAATACAAAGCTTTCCTCTTTATAATATTAGTATAGAAGAAAAAAAACTTAAATAAAAAATTCTAAAATGGATTCAGTAGCCTTAATCAACTTTCTTTCAATGTAAGGGTTAGTTTAATTTTCCATTCATATACAACATGTAAAATGTTGTAAAAGGTGAAAGAGGTATCCAGGTGCTTCAGTGGGTACGCACCTATACGAGTAACATCATATAGGTAGTTCCACGTACCCGCCATTTATCGCAGCGTGTATTCTTAAAAAACACTGGGCAAAAAAATTGTAAAAATCAGTCAAAAGTTATATTGAAAGTTTACCTTTATCAAAGGTGGGGTCCCAAGTCTCAGGGTTGGCCATGATGAGCAGTTTCTCTACGTCCTCGTCCCGCATCATGCCGACTAGTAGGAGTCGATCCGTCAACTTGATGAGAGGACTGTACAAAAAATAAAGGTTGCGTGTTAATGCAGATGCTTTAAGCGTTATAAGTAGTAACTTAAATTAAAATTGGCTTATTAGTATTAACGATAAAATTATGACTTTGAAATCTTTGAAATCTATCAAATTGATTGAAATTGATTTGATGATTTGGAAGATTTGGACATTTTTCACCTCAATGCACGTAAATACAAGGAAAATGTCAAAGTTATTAGTCGTCACGTGAACCCCTTTTAGCACCTTTAGTATCTTTAGTATCTATAGTTTTAATGTACCTATTTAATATTTTATTAGATTTTAGATTAATCAAATTAGCTTTATTAATGATTTAATAAGTCCACAACGCATGCCGTGGCTGTCTTTAATTGAAAACTATGCTTAGATAAGGCTTATGTTTGTAACAGTATCATTGTTTTTGCTAGTATATGTTTTTGTTGACTGTCCAAATAAAAAATAAAAAAAAATTGAATAAACGGTTTTAACGGTTCATGAAAATGTAGTTTCACGATCAGTTTCGAGAAAGTGCTCGATGGCGCACTGGTTAACGCGCTCGATCTGCGATTGCTCAAGTTAATCAGTATTCGCTAAAGGCGGTCATCAGATGAGTTACAGAAAATTTATGAAATTTGTAAAGGCACGTCGAAGCCGCTCGTTACCGTCATCCATCCATAGGGAAGGCTTAATTTTTTCAGAGGGAGTTTGCTGATTGCATCGCTCACTCCCCGCGTATCCCCGTTCCCTACTAGGTTCTCCCAAACAACCCAAAGGCTCCTCTAAAGGCCTCTCTAAGGACCTCGGCTTAGGTGGACCGGGTCGTGGGGGTGGATGGAAGGCTCGTGCTCCGGCAGTAGGGTCATAAATTGAGCTGGAGATGGTGTAGTAGTACTTACAGGAACAGGTTTTCGTTACTGCCCCCCACTGGATCTCTGTTATGGACCTGGTTGGTGTCCACTGCCTCTGCTAGCGCTTGCATCACGAACTCCCGGACTACCTCCAGTGGGAAGTAGGGGGAATACAGGTTGCTGATGTCTGTGATACTTTCCCTGCGAATAGGATTTTCATATATTCACATAGGTATATTATTTAAAAAATATTTCGTAAAAGTTGTTACCCACTTAATAATAAAAGGTAAGAGCATTGTGAATGCAGATGCATTATAATAAACTTTTGTGGTTTGAAAAAAGACAAAGTGTTGAAAGAATTCCACGAGCGGGATTCGAACCCGCACCCTATGACATGCCGGGTCAGGTGCACTACCAACTATGCTATCGTGGCTCAATCCAACTCGCCGAAATTAATCAACACTATCTACTTTTACTTTGTAAGCCAAAGGTATGGTGGTTGGTGTAAGCCTAAGCCAAAGGTTCAATGTCGACAACTACGTCATCAACATCCGATCTTTATATTTTTACTTTATATTTTTACGCAAATAATATTGTAAATAATCATAAACCTTAGCCCCCGTTTTAATAAACAAAGTGTAAGCTTGGAGTAGTTACTCCGTGTTTTGTTCCCGTCGTGTAAATGTCATTACATATTAGAGTAAAAGAGACAAGAGAAGAGTGGTTTACAATGCGATTAAAACATAATTGTTAATCTGCAAATAAAAAATATACTCATATATAAAAATATGTAAAAAAATACGCATTATCATGATATGCTATTGACATACAGTTCAAAGTCTTTGAGGAAAATTTGACAGTTTGTGGTAATCTGATGTGCATGCGTGTGTGTATAGTCAGCGTCATATTAAACATATGACAAAATCAACCTTATTTACTAGACGTTTAGGTACCAAATAAAGACTTTTTCTATTCGATTCTATTTTACTATTTCATTTTGTTCTCAGATGCCAATTGAAAGCGACTGTCATTGGCGTAAGGTTGATTTTTGATATTATGGTAAATTTGAATGCTCAGATTACTTTAACACTGGCTGTACAACGGTGTTATTTATAAAAAAAAGAACTCATTATGCATGTAAAAAAATCGACCGGAACTAGATTATTTTTTTACTAAATACTTGTAGGTAAGCACTTCTGGCTGATCAGCCTTCATGTGATGTATATACGGATGAATGGAAGGAGGTCTTGAAACAATATACTCCCAATATTGTTTTGCGAGAAAGTTGAGTGTGAGTCTACCAGTTTGTGATTTGTCACTTATTTTTATTTTTGTTATTTCTTTGATTATCCTTTGTAAATTTTACTACTTTTAAGCTTTAGTTCCATGCTAAGATTAGATTGGGACGTTATTTATATGATAGTTAATAATTCACCTACTACTAGTAATACTTACGCTATATCCGTCATTTTCATTTGTGGCCGCACGCTTTCGGTCTGCAGCGAGCGCAGGCTGTGACCCATTTCAGGGTCTTCATATAACGACTTGAGCTCCGGCCCAAGCGGTATGACAAACTCGTTCTTGCAAACCTCCCTGCGAAGAAATAATAGAATAAATTATATAACTGTTTGGCACCGGAATTAAGTAGCTAAGCTAAGTCAAGAATAATTATAAAAACAGTCATTTTCAACAAGCAATATAGTTTGGATGTATGTGTATGTGTCAATTAATATTTCGGAAAACACCATTAACCACTAATTTCTTAGCTTTTTTGTCAATTTCAACACATGGTTGCCTGGAAGAAATTGCTTTTTAGCGATAAGGCCGCCATTTGTATTTCTTCTTGTATACTTCTTCGTATTGTCCTCTCTAAGTTTTTTGTATGGTGTAAAACAAAGAGTATTTTCATTTCATTTCATAGTTTTACACATTATCTATATTTGGGTACGATACAAGAATTGTAACATACCTACTATCAAATATCTCTCTTCGTTGTTTAACCAAAGGTCAACACTGGAGTTTCAAATCAATTCAGGCTTTACCTATCCCTACCATCCCTTATTGGTGCAGTAAAAACCAAAACATAAAATAAGATAGTTTAGTCAGCCTAACAAATTTTATAAATATAAGAAGTTTATTCTTCATTGCTAAGTCTCAAATGTAATTATTAAGTTGATTTATTAATAATAGCAGAGCTTATTGTATCACACTCTTGCACGCAATTAAACTATAAACAAATTACAATTACTTGTATAGTTCTAGTCCCACCTATTAGCTGTTCATTTAACTAAATAATAAACGTATTTAAAAAAAGAGATCATACGACTATTTGTTCCACGAACGAAAACCCGCAGCCACAAAATTATAATTAGTTTAATACAAATATATATTATATATTATACTAGTGGACCCGGCGGACTTCGTACCGCTTTGACAGTTTCCATTCATTCCCGTGAGAATATCGGGATAAAAGCTATCCTATGTATTAATCCAGGTTATAAACTATCTGTATGCCAAATTTCATCCAAATCCATTCAGTAGTTTTTACGTGAAAGAGTAACAAACATCCACTTTGACTGTTTCCATTCATTCCCGTGGGAATATCGGGATAAAAACTATCCTATGTGTTAATCCAGGTTATAAACTATATGTATGCCGAATTTCATCCAAATCCAGTCAGTAGTTTTTACGTGAAAGAGTAACAAAGATCCATCCATCCATACTTACAAACTTTCGCGTTTATAATATTAGTAGGAAGTATACTTACATGGTAGTAGCGTGCGACTCCAGATGTAGCGCAATGAGTAGATCGTAGAACCCTTGCCGCAGCGGACCCGACATGTACTGGGACTGGATCGCGTACAACAACTGCTTTTGGTCCACGTGCTGGCAAAGAGCGTGGGCAGCCCTGAGAATATGAAGAAGATAATAAAATAAAATAAACAAAACAATAAAAAACAATACATAAATAAAAAATATAAAAATAAAGATATAAGTATTTAAAATACAGTGAAAAAAATTAAACGCCTACCCGACCCTTCTTTACCTTTGGATGGATGGCACTTATGTCGCTCTAAAGCATTTCAAAAATCAAAAAAGCAGTGACAAAATTCAGCGCTTACGTCAGCCTTCCCGGTAGCATAACGGTCAGTGCAACCGCCCGGATTGCGGAAGACCCAGGTTCGATTCCTGGCTGGGTCGGGTGGGCGTTTAATTTTTTCACTGTATTTTATATAAATATTTTCAATTCAGCTTAAGTGTAGCAATTAACACTTAAAATAAAAAGTAACAAAAAAAATAAAGATATAAGCATCAACCATTTACTGTGACGTATACCGGTCTGGAGCTCGACGATGAAGATAAGAAATTTTCACAAATTCCGGTCATCGCAGGGGTGATAAAAAAATTTAGAAAAAAGAAAAAAGAGACAACGTATTGAAATAATACCACGAGCGGTATTTGAACCCGCATCCTACCTTACTTAACATACCCTATTCAACATGACCCTATTCTAATAAATCGACAACTACGTCATCAACATCCGATCTTAATATTTTTACAAATATTTTAGGGCTTCTTTGGCTCACAGAGTAAGTTGGTAGTACACCTGACCCGGTATGTCATGGGGTGCGGGTTCGAATCCCGCTCGTGGATTTTTTCGACACTTTGTCTAAAAGTAATCATGATTTACCTGTAGTTGCTCTGGTAACATAGTGCAGCGTAGAGCGTCAAAGTGTGAGAGTGGAAACTGAGCAGTTTGTCCATTTCTATCAGCTCCAATATGTCGATGCAGCGATCTTCCTCTGTGTAACAAAGGTGTCAGTATAAACTTTAAAGTAGTGTTAAGTTGAGTTTGTGTAACAAATAATAGGAGTGTTGAAAATACTAAAAAATTTTACATCACTAAGAAAAGTTTAAGATCTAAGAGAAATAGCTTGCAAAAATCAAAACTCGCAAAAGAACGTGAGTCGTATATCGTTAATGTACATATTTGTTTCTTTATTCAGATGACGTAAGTACATACTTACAACGTTTTACGTAAATGTCAAAAGCAATGACTATTTGCTTTAAACTTACAAAGTCAGAAAGTGTTCAAAATAAATAAATCAAATTTAAACAATCAGATTAGCTACTGTACTCAACATAAAAGTTAAGTCAATCTATATTTAACGAAGGATACATTAGTTATTGATGACATAATGTGCATGACATTTCCGCTTGGCAAAAATATTATTCAGTAAACAAAATAAAGACGGTCCTAGAACACTACCCTGTGGAACCCCTCTATGACAATTTACCTGGTATGTGTAGAGCCAGCATGGAAACTGCATCTTCACAGAGCATGGACCACCCTCGAATATCAGATAGCTTCAGTGCGTGCACTTGCAGTGATTGATTCGGTACCTGATTGATAAAATTAAATTATAACTCTTTCGTAAGCTTATAAAAAAACTTTGTTTTTTGGATTTTCTGGAATTAGTCCAATTAAATGCGGCCATGCAGTAATACTCGACGATTAAACATGGTGATTACATAAAGTTATTATAGTGACTGATGCCTTCTTATTTTTTTTGACCAATGACCCAATGTCATGAATGTTATGTGGGATGGGAAGGCAAGAACCTATATAGCAATGAGACGTTTTAGGCTGCTGATGTTGATTTAAAAATTAGCAACTAAGAAGTTAAGGCCCTATGATGATTTATTTTTTCTATAATTTTGCAAAGCTTCCACCATGCCGCTAGCTTCTAGCCTAATGTATTTTTTTTCCTTTTTTATGATAATGAGCAGGCAAACGAGCATATGGCACGCCTGATGGAAAGTGGCTAGCGCAGCTAATGGACGCTTGTAACACTATGGTTATTTTATTTGCAGCTCTTACGATTCTATACTTTGTAAAATCACTGGATCTAGAACTCTTGAAACTGAAATTAGAGGTGGTGTAAATTCAGTCGGATTTACCTGTTATAACTTTTATACAATATTATGTAATGGTATGCGACTTCTAGGATGACACATAACAAGTTGCCTACAAGCTCAAATTAAGAAAATCTAACAAAGGCAGAGTCGCTTTTGCAATTTTGTTTCATGTTTCAAACTCACCCTAGTCCACTAAGGAAAGGTGTAAAGAAAAAGAAGAGACCTTAATTTCATATCTCCTATCTTTCTGACTTGTCTAACGTCACATTCAGCTGTAGGATTATATAGATGTATAGATGTACCCTAATGTGAAACTTTAAAGTTTCATTTACAACAACACACAAACGGCTGGTCGGTCTAAATGGGTTAATAATACAATCTGTATTAGTATTCATAAAAGTAGTAATCTTTGTATCGCTACTCCTAATACTGTCATACAGAAGACACCATTTTGTTTCCGTTGTTCATATACACACCGTAGCAGTACTGTTTTCCCCAGCAGAGCTACGAGATTTGCTACGGAAAGTTTACATGCTACGAACGTTCGATAGTCGCTCAACGTAGTACAAAGTAGACGCGAGCAAAAGTATCCATCTATAGTATAAGTAATAAAGTATATTTTCCCTTACCCTAGCCCACTGATGAGGTTTTAAGCATTGCACTTTAAGTCGCGGGGGGAACTGTGGTATGACGTGTTTGTCGCTGGTTGGTAGAACCGCCGCGCTGAGAGGAAGACTGGTGGAAGACCTTCCGAGCTCGATCTGGAGGATCTCCTTGGATGTGGCCTCGACGAAGATCGCTGGGAATAGTTTTGTTTCTGGTTCCATCTAAAATTAGAGTGACAATTTCAGTATATTGCCACATTGTTTTCATGGGACAAAAAATAGAGATAAAAATAAACAAAATAATTAGAGGTAATCTTTATATTTTAAATCAGTTAATGAAGACAAGACACGTTAATGAACACAATAAAAGGACTATGATCTTTAATTGAACTTAATTCATATAGCAGGTAATATAAAAGTAGAACAATTTAAAAATAGTTTATTTTTTTTTACGTGTAGGGTCACGTGTAACATAACATTTAAAAAACAGAATATTTTTTTAACTTTTTTTAAACATTTTTTAAAAATTCTTATGAACGTTGAACAGATTTACCTTAAACTTGATACTCGTATCCTTCCCTTCGCAGGTGAAGGCTACAGTACCAGTGGATGTGTCGACTGAGCAGCCAATGAACATGCCCTGGGAGGCGCCTTTAGCTCCCGTCGCTTCAGCCATGACCTCGTTGTATAGCTCGTCAGCTCGCACCATATAGCAGGATTGGCGATTAACGCTGAAAATTGAGCTTTATTTATAAGGACCATAAAGACGATGACTTTTCAAAATTAATTGGTACAACTCATCTGCCCGCACTACGTATCAGGATTGGCGGTTGGCTATAAAGTAAATTGAGCTTAAATTAACAATAGAGACGCCTTACTATGATTATACTTATAATTATTAAATAAATATATAAACTTCAAACTCCATGCTTTGGAAGGCCGTTAGTCTTGGTTGTTTTTGTTTTGTAAGCAGTCGTTGAAACCCACTAACGCGCATTTGGCAAGTGCGTTGGTAATGACTCGATCCCACCATGTTAAACCAAACCTTAATGAGCTGATAATTATTATTATAAAAATTTTCCATGGTTACCTCCAAAAGTTCATATACAATTCATTCGAAAAAGTATTGAAAAAGTTTATGAAAAAGAAGAATACCTTTCCACTACCCTGTCGTAATCATCGGTGATGATGACCGAAGACTTAGTAACCTTGTTTTGGTTGAAGTCCTTAGAGTGAAGGTGGTATTGCGTGGTCACCCATCCAATGTACACGTGTGTGGGGTCTTGACCGGGGAATATTCTGGAAAATAAGATAAGCAAATAAGAAATTGTAATCTCGATCTGTAAAGTTTTTGTCTCAAGTGAAGAAAATTTCTCTTAAGTTGTTTACTATATAAAGTTTTTTGTTTTTGTATTTTCTTTTTGTTTCCAACTTACCTAACTCCATAGAAGTATTCGTTGATTAGTTTCAAACATTCAGCGTCGAAGATTTCGTTGCCAACAGTCTCAGTGGTGGCAGCAGAGAGGGTGCTAGTAGTCATCTGCTTTCGGTCTTGGGTAGGAGTCGCCATTGTAAGGTTAGTCTGAAAAGAAAGAAAATGTTTATAAAGATGTCTAATGAAGAAATGGCAAAGCCTCAGTATTTCGATACACGAGGCTAGCGAGGCCACCCACGAGGCCACGAAGACAGAGTCGTACATGACGTAACAGTACGAACGACACATGAAAATGAAAATTATATATTTGCTTCAAAAATACAAGTCTTAAATCTACAATATATGTTTCAAAATTTTTAATGGAAGCAAAAAGGAATTGTGAGTCAACACTGATAGCCTACCTATAAGCCATCGCTGATATTTTGCCACAACCTTATAAATAAATAAATAAGTAAGTAGATACATGATAAACTACCAAATCATAGACAAAGCTTGCCGCCCTATATTGGTCCTCTAAGTACCATTGCTTACAACTACGCTTAAATTATTCAAAGACATGGAAAGGCCCGTCCTCAACGGCGCCAAGTCATTCCATATCTTTGAAGCGGAAAATACAAACTGACCCCTTGTAACAGTGTTCTTGCACACATGCAGTAATGGAAGATGCCAAGGTCTCGTAAATTTGAGTGACGTTTCTTCCATTTTACACCCCGAAATCCCGATCTCGAACCCAAAACTGTCAAATTTCTACAATCAATATTGAACTTTATTGTTTGGTTATAAGGATCAATATTCATTGGAGAAATTTGTCAGGTTTGGGTAGGTTGATCTGTCGCCGTCTGTACTTAGTACTAAATGTATCCAAAGTGCGGCTAGCCTGACCCAGGACTATGCATGGAAACATCCAAAACATACTTTGCCGGACCTACGAGTCATATTGACATGATAACAACAAAGTACAGTTTAAGGCTGAATCAGCTTTTTCAGCAGTCAGCAATGAAAGTAGCTAAACACTTCAATACTTTTTCAAAGTAACTAATAACGTTAAAGACGTTTGACGACGTCTAGTAATGCTTTTATATAATAATGTGACATGGTACTGAAGGGTGTAGCGATTTCCGTTGCTTACACAATAAAAAAGATAAAAAGTGTGTTAGTAGGAAATCACATACCACAGTCGTACAATATTAATCATAAAGTTTCATGAAAAAACTTACGTTCAAACCTCCTTGGCTGCCGTACAAATTGGGTTTACTAGCGCGGGGAGGCATGCCATTATAATTCTGATTCGCCTTTAGGAGAAAACAAAAGAAAATGTAACGTATGGTTGTATATTTACGTTACAAATTTGTAAAACACAAACATAGGTAAGGTTGTAATAGTAGGTGCACACGTCTGCACATCAGAGTACCACAAACTGTTAATTTTCCTCATTAGACTTTGAACATTATGTATCTATATGCATTGTCCTGACTGATTCATTATTCGCAAAAAAACCACAACCGAATCCGCTGGAGCTAATTAGATAAAATTTGGACGGTAGGTTAATTGAGTGACGTAACCAGCCACTGAGAAAGGATTTTACGGAAATCATACCCTAAGGGGGTCAAATAGGGGTTGAAAGTTTGTATGAAAGTCCGTCAGTTTTGAAGTAAAATACATGAAAATTGGTATTTGGCTTTTTGAAAAGAAATAAAGAATGACGTGTTTCAGGAATTTTGTTTATTTTCTTTTAGAGGAGTAAAAAAGAGAAAAAGGTATTTTTGGGTAAATTGTTATTTTTAAAATATTATCTATAAAAATGAATAAATTAATCGATCTATAGATTTTCAACAAAAATAAAGAATGACGGGTTTTTGCATTTTTCGAAAAATGTTCCCTAGAGGGGTGAAATAAGGGTGGAAAGTTTGTATGGAAATCTGTCATTCTTTAAATTCCGGTATTTGGCCTGGTTAGAAATTATGAAGTGTTTCAGGATTTTTGGAAAATGATCCCTTATGTGACCCACGCGAGCAAAACCGGGAACAAAAGCTAGTATAGCATATGGTTAAACATTTATTGAAAAAACTTAACAGTTTTGGATAGGTTGATTGGTGCGCAGGCGTGTGTGTGTATATAGGTAGGTAAGAAGGTGGATTTAAAAAATGGTGGAGGTTTAATTTTTTTTTCACAGAGAGTTTACAGTCCGAACGGAAGACTGGAATTACGGTAACAAGAAGGAGGTGACATTGGTGAAATCTAATAGTGTAAGGACATTTTGTTTTTTTAAGTATCGTGTAACCGCAAATATTGTTCTTAATGTTTTCTTAAACATAAATCATATTTATTTTATTATATTTTTTAAATGATTAACAATGTGAAATGTAGAAGTCAAAAAGTTTGACCAACCCAACTTAAAACAGACGGGTTGTCTGGAATAAATCGCTTTAACGCGATAATTCTTTTTACCTTATAGTTATAATGAACATTATAATAATTTTTGAGGTGTCGCAATAAAGTAATATCTATCTACTTATCAAAATAAATAATTCAAATCAAAATAAAGGATAACAGTTTAATATCAAAGAATAATTGCATACATTATTATAGATACTATAGTCATATTTAAAAAAAAACAGATTTTTTAGTGTTGAACTAGTAATTCTAAATGTATTCATACCATCGCAATTCCCAGAACAAACTGTAGTTTTAAAGTATTCCCTCAATGTGTAGTGTTCGCGTAAACACACCATAAACACTAATGAGTGATGATAGAAATGTTTAATGATAAATAATAATCCCCCAAACCCTATGAGTATCAGTAAAATGACGTTGCACTGTTTTGTTTTATTTGCCAACACTCATGCACGTTCACGAACACTTAACGGTTAATAATCACCAATTATATCGCATTAAAATTCGCCAAAACATAAATTTCAGAAACAAAACAAAACTACAAACATGATAACTCTTCATTTCCCCGTCAACAATTCCTTCCTTACCCTGAACTCTCTTAAAGCAGTACCGCAGTTTTTATGCGGTTATGAAAACGAGACGCTAGTAGCGCCTTATCAGTAAAGTATGGTAAAAACGAAAAGATCCAAAGTGTATCTGAACTAGATCTTCTACACGCGTTTATTTTTTTTTCCACCCACCCCCACACGACCCGGTCAACCCAAGCCGAAGTCCTAGCCTTTAGAGGCGACCTCCGGATGCCGCTCTCATTTGGATGCGAACATCATTCATTTCAGTTCATTTTATGTCCCCACTGCTAGGGCACGAGTCTTGCCTATGGATGGATAGGGAGAACGAGCCACAGACCACCACGCGGACCCAGTGCGGATTGGTGGTTGATAACGACTGCTAATGCAGCCAACGGTCCAACGGCTTAATGTGCCTTCCGAAGCACGAAGGAGATCAAGATGACATATATTTGGTCACCCATCGGATGACCGGCCTTTGCGACAGTTGCTTACCTTCAGCAATTGCAAACCGAGCGCGTTAACCACTGCGCCATCGGTGTGGTGGTTATGGCAAGTTTTCTCTATCCATTCATAGAGAAGGCTCGTGCATCAGCAGTAGGGACATCAAACTGAGCTGCCAAAGTAATACTGATTTAGAGCTGATGATAAGGCCCCTTTGTAGTTACTGACCTGCGAAACTCTGATCTGAGGGTTGGGCCTCCTTTGTGCCGGGCCCCGTTCTGGAGACACTTCGGTATCGCTGAACGGATCTGGTGTCTTGGATTTACGGGATTTGGCGCGATCGTTGCTCTCACCTCTCTTGCTTTTGAAGAACCTGATCGATGGCAAAGTTAAGAATTCTGTTAGATTGTCTTCTATTAAAATATGATGTTAGAATTAAAACTTAAAAGTGTCGTTCTTGGTGCCTCGATAGCAGAAATTCTTTCACTAAAAACTCATAAACTTCTACCTCACTTGCTGCCAGTGTGATTCGGGACAGTTATTAGGAATCACCACAGTTGTGACCACTTAGAAAACCTGCCGAATTATTTGGTCACCAAGTTTTAAGAGCTCCCCAAGGTTTCTGCCATCTATATAGTGTGTGCCAAAAAATGTATTTTAATTTAATTTTTATTTACATCGTAAAGTTAATAGTGTCACAACATTTGTCAGTCTCTTCGAAAGATCTTAGTTCTGACCCAAGGTTTCGATTCCCAGGCGGGAGGGTATTCATTTTTTAGATTTCTTTTGAAGTAGGGCTTGTTTTAAATACATCTGGATAGTTGCCATCATCGAAGTACGTCTTTCAAACAATGTTAGAAGCATTATTGTTCCAACAGTTAGAGATAAGGTATATAATTATCCTCAGTATTTCAGAAGTGCATTTCCATCTTCGACCATACTGCTTACCACCAGGATAGATGAGGGTTAAATGCTTTCACGCAGTATAAAACCAATCTTACTTGAAAGGAGATCTGCCTCTCTTGTCCTTCTTGTCTTCAGGCAAGTTTTGCACTCCCAGCTCGTATTTTGACATTTCCGCTTCACTTGTAGACCGATGCATACCATTCACTTGACCTAGGTAAACCAAAATAGACTTTAAGATTAAAGACATAAAACTTATTCTTGTGAAGGCGGTAATTAACTGTTAAGTCATGAGTGAGTTATTGTTAGGTTCGAAAGAGTTTTTATGTTATATTTTGGAAGTTATGGAATGTAGTGTTAAAACCACGTATTCAAAGGCAATAGCTGAATCACAAGTCGCAACATTTAAGGTATTTGATTTAGTACGATGTCGCGCTACTTTAGGTTATATTTTTAAGATTTGGTTACACTATGGCAAAATTTTTGTGTTTTTAATTCTTTAGGATGACCGTTTGGTCATTTCCAAACATTCTAATTATAATTCATGCCATAAACTCAACGTGGTAGACGTACTTTAAAGATCACCTGACGATCACATGACTATCTCCGTAGCCGAGTGGCTTGCACGCCGGACTTTGGGACGCGCTAACTCTGAGTTCGATTCCTGGTTGGGTCAATGTCGAAAACGAACTTTTCGATATTGTGTCGAGTCTGGGTGGTTGTGGTACCGTCGTTGATTCCGATTTCCATAATACGAGTGCTTTAGCTACTTACTAGGGATCAGAACATTGTATGTGATGTTGTCTTATATTTTATTTTTTTATTTATTTTTATTAGCTTATGTCGTCGAACAACCCTAAGGTTTTCTCACAAGAGACTTGTTGCGCAAAGTTGTGCGACAATGACAAAGGTGCTGCGATTCATTTGTTGCCTAATGAATATATGGTCGTATTTCGAGAACTGATTGTGATATGAATGTAAATGTTTCAGAGAGGCAGCGTAAAGTTAGGATTTAGTAGGTAATATTAAAGAAATAATCTTTGTTCGAGAATAGCGTCTATAGAGCCATAGAGAAGAAAAAACTGAATAATAGGCACTTGTAAAAAGACGACTCGCATAGGTTATATGAGACTCTCCCCTCACCCCCATTTCGGTGGGTGGGGTTTAATTCCCACCTGACGCAAGTTCTTTTTTCAAGTGTTATTTTCAGTTTTAATTAGAATATATAAATAAAAACAATTTTAAAATATACCGCACTTATTAATAACTTATAATAGTGTTGTGTTATTAATAAATGTAATGTTAAACAGTAAATTATTAAGCTTTCATAATATATTCAAAAAAAAGGTATTCTGTCTTAATATTCAGAAATAAAAATGTATGTACAACAACTATATACAAATAGACACAACGAACACAATGCATAATGTTCCTGAGCGAAGACGAAAGAGTAACATGAAGCGAGAAAGCGCCATTCAAAATTGAACCTTGTCCATAGTTCTGTACGGTCACACCTCGGGTGACTGAGCCCTTTCGCGGCGGCCGTGACGGTTGCCTCTTCATTTTGGACACTTCTTCCTGTCCGTTATCCTCGTAGTGTAGACCTTGGGCGGGGGAACAGAATATAATAAGCTGTGTGGAGTTAGATGGGACGCAAAGTAAAGTGAAGCGGGGTTGTTGAGTTACTACAAAAGGTGTTGGAGAATCACCCTGCAATACATTCTCTCTCTAGACTTTAGAATGGCGAAAAGTTATACAAATAAAATAGGTATGTACTGTCAGGCCTGTCTCACTCTGCACTTTACAGGCGACAAGAACTGAAAGACAGAAAGAGACCGTCTCTTAGCCACGCCTTGCGATCTGCGATTTAGATTGAACTTTATTTTGTCGCGGCTAGAAATGCTATTAAAGTAAATGTTTTTGCGGAGTGACCTCTCTGGTCTTACTCTGTGGTACAGGTATTGTCCTACCTAGTATCCGTTCTACTTTTTTTGTTTGTTTTGGCTCCGCACGGTTTGTGCATTTGTCATTTTAATTTAAATTCAACATTGTATGTACAACAAATAGCAGGTTATTCAAAAAGAGGTAAGAAACTTTTTTATTCTATAAATAAATAAAAAAGACGAGATTCAGAGATGTATTACAGAGTGCTAAAGTGGTAATTATCTACAAAAAAAAACTAAATAGTGCAAAATAAATTAAAATTAGTACAAGTGTTTTATAACTATCAAACTTATTATAGGGGACATGTTTGGGTACATATTATTCATGGCATGAACCGGGGACGCGGTTTTAATTATTCAATAATAATAATAATAATAATAACATTTATTGCTTCATAAGTGTACATAGGTGGTGATCTTTATCTTATTCGTACTTTTTATAACAGAATAATTTGTAATTCGATTAAAAATATAGAGACCATAAAAGAAAACCTTTCGAGTTTCTTGCTAGATCTTTTTGGTTGAAGGCGAACTGGTGGAACATTGAGTTGTTTAGTTTAAGCAATTTAAAAAATGTCAATAAGTACCTATCTGTAATAAAGGCTTATAACGAATAATAATAATTTGACTTTTACTTTGGCATTATTAACAGTATAGAACAGAGGCATATACCCTGTATTGTAATTATATTAGGACTAAACCCAACCCTTCAATCCAGAACACAAAAAAATAAAACAATGCTATGCTATTTATAAATTTGGCATTAGACTTGGCCAAGATAGGACCTTATACCTCTTTATGTATTATGTATGACACAATATATATATATATATATATATATATATATATATATATATATATATATATACTAGCTGACCCGGCAAACGTCGTTTTGCCATAAAAAATAAAACAAAAATTTAGGGGTGGACTACCCCTAACATTTAGGGGGATGAAAAATAGATGTTGGCCGATTCTCATAGATACCGGATGACCCGGCAAACGTTGTTTTGCCATAAAAAATAAAAAAAATTTTAGGGGTGGACTACCCCTTACATTTAGGGGGATGAAAAATAGATGTTGGCCGATTCTCATAGATACCGGATAAGCACAAAAAATTTCATCAAAATCGGTCAAGCCGTTTCGGAGGAGTATGGCAACGAAAACTGTGACGCGAGAATTTTATATATTAGATATATATATATATATATATATATATATATATATATATAAAGTTTACTCGTTTTGACTGATTGATCAGCAAGACTGTGTTTAAAAAAAATACTCTGAATAACTGCTCCGATCCGATCCCCGGTTCACTAATAATGCCAAAAGGCATGAGGTAACAAACTCTTCAATTCAAGCTCACCACACCTTTGATATCGTTCATCGTGAATCCACTCCTCATGATCTGGTCAATGTGCGCCGGCATCTGGGCTTCTGTGGCTTCCTTCATCAGCATCTGCTGTCGTTCCTTTATCTCGATCCATCGTCTTGCCTTTTCTTGTTCACTGCATAGAAAATAGCGGTAGTTTAATCCTCTACAAACTTTAAAGAAACCTCACCAGTTAATTTTTATGAACAAGCCTTGCTTATGGACGGATAGGGAGAACGGGCCATAAACCACGAAGCGGACCCAGTGCGGATTGGTGGTTGTTAACGACTGCTAATGCAGCCGGGACCAAAACGGTTTTACGTGTCTTCCGAAGCAAGGAGGAGCTCGGGATGAAACATTTTTGACCACTCATCCGATGACCGGCCTTTGCGAAAATTGCTCAACCTAATCAATCGCAAACCGGGCGCGTTAACCGCTATGCTATCAAGCTCCTCCTTCTACTTAGAAGCCACAAAGCTAATTTTTATGAAACTGACTACTACTTAAGAGCTTAAGCGTAGAATACCCAGAAACAATAAAATTTTAATTGTTATCAGCCACCTGCTGGTCGCTCGACGCTCAAGGGGTTAAGGAGAACACAGAGATGGTAATTGACAGATAATAGAAAACATTTAAATTATCTGTCAACGTTTGTATAACTTATTTTATTAATAGCTTTTTAAAAAGCAAGGATGAGATCGAGATATAAATAACCAAATTTTAATAAGTCGATTTCAACCAACGGGGTATTTCCAGAGATAATACTTGCCCAATGAACTCGGCGTGGCATATAACGGGCAGAGACAATCGGAGGAACTCCCAATTCGCCTTTTCCATTGTCTCGAATGTGTTGTGCGAGATCTTCATAGTGGGGGGTGTGTCTGCAAAAAAATGCAAATATAGTAAAAAAAATAACATAAATTAAACACCAGTAGATTCATATTGATTACTTTTAAAGTGCCTGTGTATCCTAGAAAAACTTAAAAGCTTTATTTCTTTTTAACCAGTTGAAAAAAGTTTCTCTATTGACAGGATAGTCAATAGAAAAACTGTCAAAACGAATATTCCAATAAAAATTGTATGTGAATGAAAAATATGACGTCACTATTTTGATGCTTTAAGGGAATACAGAGATGTTGACAGTTAAAAGCAACTGAATTCATTCATTCATTAAAGTCTTCCATGGAAAGGTTCAAATCTCATAAAATCAGTAAAAAAAACGTTGTTTTTTTAAATATTTTTTTATTTCCCCTTAAGCATTAAAAGTTTCATTAAAATCGGCGTATTGATTTTAAACTTTTAGAGCTTTTAGGAGCATTTAAGTTTGTCGAAATGCATAGTGTACAAAACTTCTTTTAAACATAAAGTTTCTTTTCAATACCTGATCCAGCAGGTATCCTGGTGACGTCAATCCTGGTGTCCAGCATTTCGTCTGTGTTCTCGAAAATGGGTTGGTCTTTCGTGTACCAGTGGGTGACATCTCTCTTCATGTTCCTACAACAGTCATCATCATCATCAGCTCATTTTATGTCCCCACTGCTGGGGCACGTGCCTTCCCCATGGATGGATAGGGAGAACGGGCCATAAACCACCACGCGGGCCCAGTGCGGATTGGTAGTTGTTAAGGACTGCTAATGCAGCCGGGACCAACGGCTTTACGTGCCTTCCGAAGCACGGAGGAGCTCGAGATGATACATTTTTGGCGTTAACCACTGCGCCATCGAGCGCCTCAACAAACAGTAGAGTTAATTATTTCTGAATAAATAATCTACACTAATAATATTATAAAGCTGAAGATTTTTTTTGTTTGGTTGAACGCGCTAATCTCAGGAACTACTGGTTCGAATTGAAAAATTATTTTTGTGTTAAATAGTCCATTTATTGAGGAAGGCTATAGGCTATAGACTGTTCGCTAATTAACGCGGGTGAACTGGGCACAGCTATTATTTAATAAGAAAGGCAACGCGGAAGTCGGGCAAATTACGTTTCGTATTTTCAGAACTCAAGCACAAAATAAGGAAACTGCAGAAAGTTAGCTTCATACAAACGCACATATAGACCGTCTTGCGGACACGGAATCTCGCAATAACTACGCTCGAACTGGTTGGAAATGGTCCGATATTCCGTGTAGGTGAGAGCATCTATGTGTGCGTGCTTCCTGCATTCTACCATCAAGCTAGATAAAGTATAATCGGGATTGGAAAAAGGTACAACACTTACACACAAAACGGTTCGTATCCCTCTTGTAATCCACAAGTCGTAAAGTATTTTAGAGTGTTCACATCTTGTCCGTATGTCAATCTGAAAGAAAAATGGAGTAAGTATATATTTTTTTGTCACTTGTCAGAATTCCATATTTTGAATCATTGTGTTGTTTAATTTCGAGATTGATACAACTTGACTCATTTTTCCTCCTCCTTTTCTCGCCATTAATAATAAGGTAGGTAAAAAGAAATATTTAATTTTTTTAAGTGTAACGATTTTTCACTAATAAAAACTGAACTTTGTTAAAGTCACTTTTGTTTCATCAACCTCTAAGGAAAAATAAGTTTTCATTTGTGTATTATTTCATTTCATATATTTTAATTACCTTGCCTTCTGCCCCACAGCTAGGGTACAGGCGGGTACAAAATTGTCCCCTTGCACATCGGCAAAGGTTGTTTCACCACCCAAAGCATCCATTAGTAGCTCACCGTTCAATGAGAAACCTGTACATAGAGCAAGAACCTCGTTTATATATGTAATAAAGGAATTTATTAAAATAAACTTATTTTTTTAATAATAATATATTAAAATATACGCAATATATTATTTTACAGTGACAGTTGTGGACAAGGCTATCAATAATTTGGGTACAAATGGTCAAAATTTTTACTGATGAACTGTACCCAAAATTAACAATTGGAAAATCGTTAAAGAGCATTTCTTTAGCTGAACTAGTTTGAAATATGAATAGTACCAAGCATATGGTTCAATTTCTTTTACAATATAAAATTTAGGTTCAGTTATAGTCAGGGACAGATAATAAAGAAAATAAAGTTAGGTACTTACTTGAAAGCAAAGTTTTTTAATAGTCTATATTAGAAAAGCTCTAAGTGAAAATTCAAAGCTATGTTAGCAATGAGGCAAAATAGTAAAAACAATGTAATGAAGTTAGTCACATAATGTTAGTTGTGTTCGGAACGTTAGTCTAGGTTCTCTACAAATCTAAATACGTCGATTAATTTTTTGATTTTATATTATTATGTAGGTTTATTTTTAGGTAAACTTATCTATTTTAAAGTAATAAATAAAAAATGCATATAACAGTAATGTTCTATTCTCAAAGCCTGTTACAGACTGTTCAACCATTTTATGTTTTAGCAAACTTGATTGATAGAATTTAATCGATATAATCTTTTGGGAAGTGTCTCATTTATTATTAAGTAAATAAGGTTGTTTCTTTAATGTGCAACACAGTTTTAAACCTATGCAGGCTTCTGTCGTACACATTTTTTCTGTACTGTGTTTTTGATTCATAATTTATTTATTTATTTATATAATGGCTGTTACTAAGTCAGAGTAAGAGGCAGCCGATTGTTTTGAAGATGGGCTTCAAAAACTTGAATACAGTAAATATAAATGACGCTGTTATCGTAGTAATAGTACATAGATTTTTCTTGAAATATATTTTTAATTTTTAATTTTTAATTAACTACTTATTTAAAAAAATGTTACAAAAATTCGCTGACCAAATTTTGATTGCATCTTTAAAATAATTATATGTACTTACTTATTTATATTATTATTTAAAATAATTAACCTTAGCCCATGTTTTACTTGGAACTCTATCAGTTGTTTAAAGTTTATTAAGACACAATGAAGGTTTCAGTATGATTAAAATTTATTAAGATTTAAAAAACCATCAATTTGCACGGAAAGTATGAAAAATTATTAAAAATGAGACACTTCCAAGGTATACCTACGTGGCAAGACTTGATAATGTAGCGTTCAGTTTTGATTTGTGAATCTGTGCTCTCAAACTATATCGAATAACAAGCGAAGCAATGTGGCTTTATTAGGTCAAGCAAATAATGTTCATAATGATTTTAATGCATGTTCAATTTCAATTCTATTCAAGCTTTCTTATAAAAAAATATAGCAGGAACATTCTTATAAATGTTATTAACAAAAGTGTCTCAACTTTAAAAAATCATGATTAAACAATAATTTTACATAAACATAATACATTCGACCTAAACCATATTGACTCGAACGAAGAAGAATATAAACAAACACAAGTGTATGAAAAAAAGTTAAGAAAATTATAAAAGATAAAAACAGTAATAAATACTTAAATACAGTACTTCAAGGTAAATATTGGGCATCGGCTAACTTCGTGTTCCCGAAGATGGCCGACCGAAACTAGGCAGTATTAGATATAGAGCTGGTCTCACTAAATTGCCCTAACGATTATGTTTTCTACGAGAGAGAACGATATTGTGATTTGTGAGATATTTATGTGATTTGTAACTGTCATATTACATAACTCGATATGGGTGAATAAAAATACATTTTAATTTTGAATAGATTATTATGAATAATATGTAGGTAAAATCAGTAAATCAACTAATACAGTGGATCATTCAGAATCTAGGATCAAGTCTTTTCCTGACAAATTCGAGTCGGAACATTCACTTTCACTTTCCTCACTGGTAGAACCCACATTTATGAGAAAAGTGTCAGTGATATTGTCAAACTGTGGTTCATACTTTCTGTATTCGTCTTCACATTATATGGCATGCTCACTCACTTTCTTCCAGGCTTCCGGTCTTGTCATTGATAGCAATTTTTTCTTGAATCAGTTCTTTTACTGTGGTGACGTTCATTGCAACGTTTTTTTTTGCTACGTGTCTTTTTATCTGTGACCAAATATTCTCGATCGGATTAAAATCCGGATGATAAGGCGGCAAACGTAAAATTGAGTGTCCGTGCTCTTGTATGATGCGGTCGATTGCAAATTCTAAAAATCTTTCTTTGTGATGTTTTTTATTATACTATAATAAATCCACCTGGAGTAATTTTGGATCGTGGGGTATATTATGTTGCTGTAACCAGGCTATCATTTGCGGTTTTGGTGTATTTGAATTGGGAGGTTTGACTTACAATTTATTATGGTATGGTGCATTATCTATTACTAAAACACCTTTGGGAGGAATCATCAGAATCCAAACATTTGTGCAACATAAGCGCACCCAGGACGAACCCTTTGTCGATGCCAGCATGCACAATGATTATAAGTTCGCCTTTGTAAATCGGTTGTTTTAAACCTTTCTTTGCAATATCTGTCCAAGCTTTTCCCTTCGTGTGCGATGTGTGTACATAAGATTCGTCCATAAATATGATATTTTTTCCAGCATATCGATATTTTTTTTATATCTTTGAAGAATTTGATTCTTTTCAATCGGACGTCATGTTTCTCCATTAAAACTTGTCTGTTGTTTTCAGTTCGACGAAATCGAAAACTTAGGTCCTTATGATATGTCCTTTAGATTTTTTCTCAAAGTCGCTATGGAGCCTTTAAATTGTATAGCCTCAATCAATCTGGTTTTTAATGATTTTATGGTCAGAAGTTCTTTAATTCTTAAATGAAAATCGTAAACCATATTTCTAATGACACAATAGTCGAAATCGTCCAGATTCAAATTAAAGTTTTTTTTGATGTCGTAAAAGCAGGCGACCTGTTTTCGTCAGTTGTATTCATAATCTTGTTAACAGTATTTCTACAAATTCCAGTAGCGTCAGCGACTTGTTTGCGATAAATTAAAAAAATATATACTTTTTAAAATTGTTTTTGTAATGTTTTATGATTGTTTCCGATGTTTTCCGATGTCCATTATTTATCTTAAAGTACTGTACTGCCTATGTTATTTCTATTATATTTTAATAAAATAAACTAAAGAAAAAAAAGAGGGTTGTATTCGGCAAAACTGTTGAAAATATCTTCAACCGAGCGGGATCTGGATCCACAACAACCCTCTACAATACGAGTCAGGTCGAGCCAGAAGGTTCAAAACTTCAAGCCCCGCAAGCAGAAGATTTCGTCAACATCTTTTTTGAATTATAAATGGTTGTAATAAAAATTACGTAAACTTTTTATAAGTATTACGGATTAAAATTAAAATTGTAATGAATGTTCCCGCCATAAATTTAGTCTTTGCGCCTGCACAAGCTTCGTCCTCAAGAAGTTTGTAATTATACTTTATCAATGACTTTATTAAAGGAATAACATTATAGTAATTTTTAAACATTATATACTTAGATATACTTAGTGGTGTGACAAACTCTTTATAGGAGATGTTTTAAATATTTTAAACTCAAGAGCCCAAATATTTAGATTGACTAAGAACGAACATTTGGTAATCTTTATTTTAAACAAGTTTTTTAAGTGTTTAAATGTAAGTTTATTAAAAAATAATACTTTTTATAATTAATACAGTTTTCCAGTTGGAAAGTTTAAAAAGCCAATTAAAATATGAAAAGCCAAAATGTATCATTATTACAGACGGTTAGTAACTAACTACCGTACGCAGGGACGTTAATTTACGTCAAAGATTACTCGATACTTTTTTTCCGGCAGTGGGACATTATTAGGCATTATAGGCTTATAAAAAAAAACAAACATTAACGTTAATTAACGTCTCAGAGTGGGGCAGCAAGATTCGTTTTTATCAATTCTCAGTCAAAACTTTTTCGCCTGAAATAGTATAGATAATACCAGAATAGGCCAAAATATAAGTCAAAATAAGCACCTAAGTGAAAAATATAGCAATTAAACCATAAGAAACGTTCCCGACAAATTTTCGGCTTCTTTTAAAAACAAAACATATTCTCCTAATTGTTTTATCTGAGTATTGAAAAAAAAATAGTATTTTTATAATAAATATGACTTTTAAAACTATTATTTTTATTATAAAGCGTCGTTAATTATGACTGTTTAAAAGAAAAACTCAATAAAGTACAACTAGAAACTTCTTGGTGGTGTGATGGTGACGTCACGAGATATTTACTTATCGTCTTATCTATCAAGTCTAGGAACACTCCCACTATGTCGCCGACCGCCCACTGCTTGCCGAACGACTCAGTGCTACCGCTGTACACTTTTTCCTCCTTGAAAGTTGGATAAAAAGGCCGATATAGAGCTAAAGTTAACTTATTTTTTTTATGTTATTGAGCCGGCAAACGAGCACACGGCAATCGTGTCGCGAAATCCAAGGCTCTTATAACAGAAAGGTGTCGTAAAAATGAAGAGATGCAAAGTGTATCCGATATAGATGTTGTATGTGTTGTTACTAAGATATAATTATTAACTTATGATGATGATGAAGGGTAAGGCACACTAGCGCCACCAATTGATAATTTGACAATTACTAACGGACCGGATCTTTTTTTGAACATTGCGTACCGTCCGACAACAGGAAAGCATCCATAGTATTTATTTAATAGTTGTGCACTACTTTTTGTTGCGTGGTTTATTCACAAAACGGGCTATCGCATTTATTCACAAACAATGGCCACTGTTGGTGTTAGCGAATGAATACAAAAACAAACCTAAAAGTAGTGCACAATTAATAAATAATAGATTTTTGCCTAGTGTCGGAAGGTCCGCAATGTTTGAAAAAAATACAGTTTAGCAGTTATCAAATTAAATCCATTAGCGGCGCTAGTGGATTACCCTTCGCCTTAAATTGTTCATGCAATTGTAAAATAAATGTTTATATTAGTGAAGTAATTATTAGTAAAGAAGTAACAACACATACAAGATCTAAACCGGATACACTTTGGATCTTTTCATATTTATCACACCTTTATGTTACACGTTGTATAAGACTCGAGCCTTCAGAGTTTTACACCCGTTTGTACTAAACTTATGAATCGCCTAAGTCTTGGCTTAACTATTACCCGGCCAAGTTAACTCGGCACCTGGCTCGAAAACGTCGTTTTCACTCAGGTGCCCACTTAACTTAACCGGGTAGTAGTAGGCGGACTTAGGCGATTTATAAGTTTAGTGCAAACGGGTGTTAGACTCGGGAGGCATGAGCGTTTTAACTAGACACGATACAGCCTCCAGCGTCCACTGGCGTGTTTGCGACGCGACCAGCAGATTTTTAGTTCATTGCGCGTTATACTAAGACAGTCATAGTCAACGGTGATATAAAGAACGCAATTAACTAGAAATCCGTTAGCCGCGTCACAAGACGCTAGAGGGCGGGGCCGAGCGGTAAGGGTATCGTGCTTGCATCGCCGACTTTGAAGTTTCAGGGTGAATAGTGCTATCCATTTGATTACGTTAACGAAAACAAGATTTTGTATGGCAAATTTTCACCCTCTCGGGTTGTTTCCGATCTGATCCGAACCCCTCAGAGTATCTAGCAGGACACGGGGACACGGACTAGTCCGTGGTGCCGTTCCTTCGAAAAATCCTCTGACGGTGCTTCTTTTTACACGCTTGAGGAACCCTTTAAGTTTCTCGCCACCCCTAAAAGGTCCGGTGACGCTGAAAATGACCAGAAAGAAACTCGGTTGTTGCCGGGAGACAAATGCAAATTCTCGTTTTCGTTGGCAAGTAAAGCTCTGACTAGGCACCCAGTTCTTATGCTTGCGTATATGTATATGGGACACTGTATTTTGAACCTTAATATGTTGTGGTAAGTACAAAATTTAGTGTCACATTGCATGTGACTTACATTATTAACAACTTTCAAGTATCGAATGGTTTTAAAGACGTTGTTTAGAAGAGTTTGAGATTTATTATGTCTCGAAAGACAAGAAATATTATGTTAATTTTTTAATACTTTTACTACGAAATATAATATAAATAGTGTACAAAGGGTGTACATATAACTAATAGAAGTATAGCTACGGGTAATTATTCACCTTCAGATTTAGAACATCAATAATAAACAAACATTTGGATCTGGGAGAAATATTAACGAAACAGAAGGTATACAAATAAGGACAGAACACTTCAAAGAGAGTTACTACAAGTTAAGAACAAATACATTTATTATGCGCTAAGGAGCTCCCTTGATACTCTCTCTATATGTCATAATATTAACTTTATTTATAAATCTCTAATAATAATAAATTATCATTTATATCATTAATGTTTTTTTATCGTAAAACAATTGCTTGTTGACAATTCAAAATGCACGATTCTTATACCTAGAATTCGTATTTCACAAGTTTGACAAGTTTTCAATAAAGGCTTCTTATAGCAGGATTATATTATCATAGTGTAATTTTTGATACATCACAAATTCAAAGCAACATTTTTTAAATTATTATAAAAATACAATTTACGATTTGACTGACTACAAACTCCAAAATTTATCAACTCTTTAGGTACAAAGAATAATCTATAAAGTGAACTTTTTAAACTCTCCTTTAGTTGTACTTGTAAATTACCATAAACAAGGAGTAAAAGGGAACTCGATCATCAGTCCCATGTCAAGCCAACATATCAGCCAATGCAAGTATCAAGACAGCTCCATCCCGCGACTCACTGATGGTCATATCGCACACGTCCAGAAAACAGCCCACAATGTCCCCCACTTTGATCTGCATGCCGAAACTGTCGCTCGACCCGCCGTGCACTTTAAGGCACTGTGTGCACACACCCGTATCATTTCACATAAAGCTCTGTATGTATTAAAATCATATGGCATAACGATCAAGACTGAATTTCTCTCGTAAAAATTGGTTGAGTACTTAGGTCTAGATTGCCATAAATCGTTTGACTCCCAATATGATTAAAGCTTTCTTATAGAAGATCTTGGACGGATTACTTTAATTAAATGAATATGTTAAAAAATAAATAAAGGAAATAATAATAACTCTATCATAGAGTTTAACCTCCGTACTAGTAAACAGAGTATAAATAGTTAATCCGTGTTTTGTCTCTTTTACTCTATAAAAAAAGATCTTTAAAATTTACAACAAGTAGTTCTTTTAAGTTTGATAAAAACCTGTTTTGGAAGAGACCTTTTTCTTAAATGTACACACGCCTGCATCACATGAGCACGAGTTTACTCATGTGCCTGCACACACATCAGACTACCACAAACTTTTTCGTTTTCTTTTTGTTGATGGCTTCGTGCGATTAGCACATTTAGCCAGTGTCAAAGTAATTTTTCTAACAAGTAATACATAAATAAACAATATTTCTTTTCTGTATGATGATGATGAATGATATTAGAAATGAGAAATGAGAAATAATATACCCCCCAACCCCTCGAGTATCTCAGTAAAGATGTGGGGCTTTACTAAGTCCTCGGGCGGACTTCTTGAGAGAATTTGAAAAGTGACGTTGCACTGTTTTGTTTCATTTGCCAACACTCATGCACACTCACGGACACTTAACGGTTAATAATCCACCATTATTTCACATTAATATTCGACTTAGCACACATTTTTGAAAATAAAACAAAACCGCAGACATGACTCTTCACTTTCCCGCCAAGAAGTCCTCAATAGACTTTGAACTAAGAAAGTTCTTGAAGAGAGTTGTCATTCATTAATGAACCCTATGAGCCTTACAAATAAACAAAGAATAAGGTCCGAATAGTTATTCCGTGTTTTGTTTCTGTCATGTAAACGTCATTTCAAATTAGAGAAAAAGAGACAAAACACGGAATAACTATTCGGACCTTATTCTTTGTTTATTTGTAAGGTATGTTTTTTTGCACAGTTCCGCCAAAATCACGTGTGTAGAGACTTTAAACTTTATGTGTATGGTATATGGCTGATTATTTATTGAAGAATTTGACAGTTTTGAATAGGTTGACGTGCAGGCGTCTGTACAATAATGGGTATGTTCCGATATGCACTGCGAGCACTGTAAGGTGTGACGTCAATTTAGTATACTGCGAAGCCGTTCCTTTATAGTTAGCTGTACTGGTTACTGTTTATAACGGAACGCAGTCCAGTATACTGTCATCCATGCTGTCATCCATGTCATTTCTGGACGCTGTTGATCACGTAATCAAAGCACTGAGTACAAAAATGGCGACGATTTATGACGTCATATATTTTCCTAGGATACTGCGGCAGTATACTGTCAGTCCATAACGGAACAAATTTCTCACCAGTAAGAGCACTGGACAGTGCTCGCAGTGTATAACGGAGCATATCCAATATTTTGTAAATTCAAATTTGAAAAGAAGTTAACATGGCGTAATCAAAACGCGGAATATCTATTCCACGCTCTCTGTTTATAAGTGAGGCCCTGAGCGTAAATATAAGGCAGCCATATTGTTGATCCTAAGAGTGTTTCCCTTCCCTGGCATAAATGGTTTAGTCTAGATCGCCATTCATCGTTTGACATCCCATTTTAAAACGTTTTCTTCTAGCCTGATACATCTTATAATAAAATTCAACTTGCAACATAGCGAAACTCTATTTAAATATAACTTACATTTAAATAGAGTCTTAACATTTATCATAATCCTAAGAAATCTTTTCGTATAAATTATCGATTCTAAGGGTGTTTTCATTTGTTTGAATTATAGTTGATAACTTACATTGTATCCATCAAAAGCCCAGGAGTTCTCGTCTTGGCCTAACATCATCCCTGGTGGCATGTCAGCGTGGGCCCAGCCAACCTAGGAAACGTCAAAAAATTTAATCAAGTCTATTTTAAATTAAATTACAGGAGAAAAATTATTACTACGAGTATTTTTAATATTTACTTATTGCAAATATACTGTTCATTATCATCATCATCATCATCATCAGCTCATTTTATGTCCCCATTGCTAGGGCACGAGCCTTCCCTATGGATGGATAGGCAGAACGGGCTATAAACCACCACGCGGGCCAAGTGCGGATTGGTGGTTGTTAACGACTGCTAATGCAGCCGGGACCAACGGCTTTACGTGCCTTCCGAAGCACGGAGGAGCTCGAGATGATAAATTTTTGGTCACTCATCTGATGACCGGCCTTTGAGAAAGTTGCTTAACCTCAGCACTCGCAGACCGGGCGCGTTAACCACTGCGCCGTCGAGCTCCTCCGCCATCGCCAATATATTGTTAAATACTTACTTGCAAAAGTGTTCTTTCGTCTGTGAGGGTAGTAACTTCACGGTGACGTAATACCGGTGGCTTGCAGCGTAAATTACAAAGTACTAGAAAAATTCAACGGGTCTTCTGGGGTCTCGGTAGCTTAGCAGTCAGATCATTGGACCGGGTATCCAAAGGTCGTGGGTTCGATTGCCGCTCGAGCTCCCTGAGACAGGTTGTTTTTTTCTAGTAAAATGTTATCTTGTAACTAAATAGTTTTGTGAATGCACAATTAATTCAAAATAATAAAAATATTTACTTATTTTTCTTTGCATTTGCACACAGAACATACCAACCTAGTAGTTAATTCTAAAGCTTAATACGAATGAGGTTGCGTATGGAGAGCTCAGTGCAAGCTAAATTAAGAGTAATGTTATTTGTTTTTACTTTACCTAATACTTGTCATATTTAAATCTACAAAATAAATCGTTTTCTACTTTATGCGGTTATGGAAAAAAAACACAGTCTTTATTTCGTAGCATAAATAGAAATTTTAGCCGCCTCTGTGGTCTAGTGGTTAAGACCACCGGTTTAGCCCAGAGGTCCCGGGTTCGATTCCCAGCGGGGGGTACATGTTTGTGTACTCGGTTTGGTTGGTGGTGGGCTTGTTTGCCCGCCTGGCTAGCTACCACCATATTATCTAAATATGTCGCCATAACATCAATGTTTGTAGCGTTGTTGTGTTCCGGCAGCTAGAGATAAGATAGCCAGTGCCTCACTAGTTGAGAATCCCGGGTGAAGTGCAGTTCCATCATTACATCACTTAAAATCAGATGAGATCAAGGCACTGTGCTTACCCGTAAAATAAAATAAACATACATACATAATACGAAGTACTTAGAGAAGAAAGTTTTTTTTAAATTAACTAACATACTAAAAGGAGCTCGATGGCATAGTGGTTAACGCGCTCGGTTGCTGAAGTTAAGTAACTTTTGTAAAGATCGGTCATCGGATGGGTGACCAAAAATGTATCATCTCGAGCTTCTCCGTGCATAGTGTAAAGAAAGCACCTAAAGCCGCTGGTCCCGGCTGCATTAGCAGTCGTTAACAACCACCGCACCGCGATGGGCCCGCGTGGTGGTTTATGGCCCGTTTTCCCTATCCATCCATAGAGAAGACTCATGCCCCAGCAGTGGGGGTGGAGACATAAATGCGCTGGTGATGACTAAATACTCTTTAATCGTCCATTAAATGAAACTTACCCTCATCGGGCCAGCAGTAAGGATCTCGAATTCAAAGTACCATTTGCCGGAGCTGACAGCGTAATTCTTCTCCGCCCTATAAGTCCTAAAGTCGGCTTGTTTAAGCCTCGACGCCTCTAGCAGCAACGCTGAAAGATTACAGATAACATTATAACTTACAGGCAGCATTATGTAAACTTTGTGTTATATCGAATATTAATGTGAAATAATGGTGGATTATTAACCGTTAAGTGTTCGTGAGTGTGCATGAGTGTTGGCAAATGAAACAAAATAGTGCAACGTCACTTTTCAAATTCTCTCAAAAAGTTCACCCGAGGACTTAGTAAAGCCCCACATCTTTACTGAGATACTCGAGGGGTTGGGGGGTATATCATTTCTCATTTCTCATTTCTAATATCATTCATCATCATCATACAGAAAAGAAATATTGTTTATTTATGTATTACTTGTTAGAAAAATTACTTTGACACTGGCTAAATGTGCTAATCGCACGAAGCCATCAACAAAAAGAAAAAAAAGAAGATGTAGGATAAAAGTCACTTATCACTGGGTAAGTTAAAAGCTGAGAAAATATCGGTAGTAAAAAAATAGTGCTTAAAAGATCTTAAAGGATTGAAGTGCTAATGAAAAAGGGGAAAGTTCAGCAGATCAAAATAAGATAGTAAATAAAAATTACCCTCATGTTGTTCTCCTGTTGGTGGGTCCAAATTGTACCCGTACACCAGTAGGGTTCTGACGGTTTCTGATGCGGTGTCCCTGTTCGCCTTCTTGATTGCCTCGTCCACTTTAGGGTACGGTACCAAGTGGGGGGAACGGTGCATGTCGGGGTCCTGGCAGAGAAACGAAGAGTTAGACATACTAGGAAAGGGGCTTTAAGTGCGGTATCGGAGCAGGAAGAATTTCGGTCAATGACCCCACATTATTTCGCTCTGTCTCTGTTATAATCTGTGCGAGCGCGACAGAATTTTTTATGCGCGCGAGCGATAAAGAGACAAATATTGAAAGGTCAATGAACGAAATTCTTTCTACTTGACGACCGTATTTCTAAGGATTTTTGGTTTGTTTGTGTATTTATTTAACGACCTTCGATAAAGTTATAAAGACAATGGTAACCAATCTGCGTACTTATTCAATCATATTGGATTCGGATTGCGTTACGTTAACGCTTGGACATTTTCGGAAGAAGATAACCTTTTGTAAGGTTTTTTTTCTGTTTACTTGCAAACCCCTTTTTTATGATATAATCTTGTATATAATATTGTAGCATCTTAAGGATATTCTTAACAAATAATATTTGCGTTGTCAATTAAAGTTAACATCAGCAAAGCATCTTCCTTTGAGTCGTTACATGATCGAAAGCGGAAAAACAGCTTATATGCGCGATTTTTAATGAAGAAAATACTGCAGTCTTCTACTTGCTCTGTGGTTAACGTCAAATACAAATCGCTGTGACCCTCACACCTAGCAAACGGCACATACTAAGTGTGAGAGTCACAGCAATTGTACGAGACAGGTTCTTCTTTCTAAAAACACATTAGCTATAAACAAAATAAATACATAAAATAACTGAGAATAAAGTTTACGAAAACAATAAAAAATAAAATGAAACATCCTCCCTTTAACAGATATAACATTTTAAAATATTAAATTGGTTTCTAATCTTATCTCAATCACATAAAGTTCAAAATGTAGTGGGAATATATATCTCTATGACTGTGAAAGGGTTTAACAATCTACTCGCGTTTATTGCACATATTATATAAGCGTCACTTTATGAACTCTTTAGTTTCACAATGATCACAAGAAAACTACTAAACGATAACTTAATAAAATATAGATTCATCATCACCATCAGTCTATATTAAAAAAAGAGTACATCCGTTTAATACAATCGTTTTTCAGCGGCCTGATTTTGATAATTGGACTAAAAATATCAGAATCTGGCTATCGAGATATGATTGTAGACTTTAATAAAAGCAGAACTGAGAAAGTATAGAGAGCACAATTAAATAATTGTGCTCTCTGTTTTCAATAATAGGTATTTACCTTTACACATTTAATACACAAAATTTAATAGACAACTAAGAAGCAGCTAACATTTAGTACACATACATAACGCAAAACTACACATAAATAAGACATAAAAATGTATATAATGATGCACAAACAAACACAGCTCGCTGTGACCCTCACACCTAGTAAATGGTGACATATTAAGTGTGGGAGTCACAGCAGTTGGATTTGTCATTGGTGGAATGATGACTGCATATAATATACAAAAATTAACACAGAAGCATACACAATTACAATTGTCTTAACAAGCGAGTGTTCTATAGTTGCGAGAATAGAAGAACACAAATAAAAAAACAAAATAAAAATACATGAAAAATGGTATTTGGTTTTTTGAAAAGAAATAAAGAATGACGTGTTTCTGGAATATTGCTTATTTTCCTTTAGAGGTGTAAAAAAGGGAAGAAGGTTTTTTTGGGTAAATTGTTATTTTTAAAGTATTATCTATAAAAATAAATAATTTTATGGATCTATAGATTTTTCGATAAAAATAAAGAAAGAGGTGTCTTCGCATTTTTCGAAAAATCTTCCCTAGAGGGGTGAAATAAGGGTGGAAAGTTTGTATGGAAATCTGTCATTCCTTAAATATCAGTATTTGGCCTGGTTAGAAATTATGAAGTGTTTCAGGATTTTTGGAAAATGATCCCTTAAGTAGGGGATGACAAAACGGACCAAAATTACTTGTACAGAACTATTTTTATTATGTTGTTTTGTGTTACACACTTTTTACTATTCTAGCTCGCATGGATGGGCTTTTTAATGATAAAAAAAATAATGTTGAAATGTCGTGACATATTATGATATTTACCTTTAATAAGTTTGGCTTTTATTACGAATAAACACAAATTGTGAAGCTCACGTGAGCAAAGCCGCTAACAAAAGCTAGTTTAACAAAAAACAAAGAAGCGCATAATATACAATAACACATAAAGCATAATACCAATAGTACAGACGCCTGCTCGTCGACCTATCCAAAACTTTTAAATTCCTTCAATAAATATTCAACCATAAGCTATATACACAAAGTTCAAAGTCCATTGAGGAAATTTGTGGTAGTCTGATGTGAAGGCGAGTGTACACAAATAACATTAAAACGTTCACACGCGTGTTAACATATAGCTTCATTCTTATACCTCTATAATATGTATTTTTATTGGATCTCCCCTTTAAGGCGAAGGGTAAGGCACACTAGCGCCGCTAATGGGTTTAATTTGATAACTGCTAAACTGGATTTTTTTCAAACATTGCGGATCTTCCGACGCTAGGCATACACATCTACTTATTATTTAATAATTGTGCACTACTTTTGGGTTTGTTTTTGTATTCATTCGCTAACACCAAAAGTGGCTATTGTTTGTGAATAAATGCGATAGCCCGTTTTGTGAATAAACCACGCAACAAATGGTAGTGCACAATTATTAAATAAATACTATGGATGCTTTTCTGTTGTCGGACGGTACGCAATGTTTAAAAAAAGATCCGGTCTCTTGTGAGTGGTGGCGCCAGTGTGCCTTACCCTTCGCTTTAAACAGTAAGAAATAGGTATTATTTTATAGTGGGGCCTGCTGAGGTTTCCCTCTTTGTGCAACCCCATCCTTTCACTCTTCTTCCTCTGTAAAGATAGATGCCATAAGCTTGGCAACGTCTTTAAGAGCGAAGAGCCTGAAGTCCTCCGGTTTCGGATCGGCCGACCCCAGAAGTCCCATTCTTTTCCTAGCCAGAGAGTCGCAGTCACACAGTAGGTGCTGTATTGACAAGAATTAGGCATTAATTAAGAGTCAGCCTCCGATCGGATTCTGGAGCCCAATTGGTGGAAGGTAAAATACAAAAAAGTGCTTCAACGTTTAAGAAATCGCCACTAGGGTGTAGTGCGCTTCCACTAGAACGAAGTGCGCTTCCACCAGAGTGGAGTACGCTTCCATCAGGATAAAGTTAACTTTACCAGGGTAAAGTGCGTTTCCAACAAAGTAAAGTGCGCTTTCTCCACCAGAGTGTAGCGTGTGAAGTGTGTGTAAAATGAAAGTAGAAGCAACTTTCGACATCATCGTCACTTACCATCAAGCAAAATATAAACTAAGCGCTTCCCTTTTGTGGACAGTTAAGTATTTAAGTACCTCGTTAAGTCCGTAGGTCCAGCCCTGTTGGATGCGCTCCCTGGCCCAAAGATTGTGAGTGTTCTCGGCCAGCTGGTCGACGAGCTCATCCATCTTCGGTGTTAGGGTGACAGCACTCAAGTCCAATGGTGCTGGTTTGTAACCGTTTGACTAGGGACCAAAAGGACGGATGGAATTAAACTATAACTGCCTTAAAGATATACATGGTACATTGTCGTTGGTTAAAAGGTTATATCGAAAAACAAACTTGTATAGACATTAAATATAGCTTGATATTCTACTGCAGCGGAGCTGTGTAAATATTAACAAAATGAGGTTTTTGACGTGACAACGTCTTATAATTCGATAGAGCCGGCTGCACGCACGAAAAAGTTCGGCGTTACCTCGCTCTGAGGCGTTCCATGTAAGGCTTGAAGTGCAAGCGAGAGCGCGGAACGAGCGACAAAGAAGCACAATCGGCTGAGTAGAAATTTAGCCGTGCTGCTGTGCAAGCTCGTGTCCGGCATCACCACCGCGGTACTTACCCCCAACACCCCCCGACACCCCCAACACCTCCCGATACCACCAACTCCTCCCGCCTACCTGTTCGACGGCTGCTGCTGCTGTGCAAGCCCGTGGCCGGCATCGCCACCGCGGTACGTACCCCCAACACCGCCCGACACCCCCAACACCTCCCGACACCCCCAACTCCTCCCGCCTACCTGTTCGACGGGCTGCTGCAGGCTGCTGTGCAAGCCCGTGGCCGGCATCGCCACCGCGGTACGTACCCCCAACACCCCCCGACACCCCCCGACACCCCCAACACCTCCCGACACCTTCTTAAGACGTTGTCACGTTCAACTATCGTCAGTAAACCGACTTTACAGACAACCAATTTTTTTTATTTAACGTCTCTTTTCCGATAACGATCTCGATTTGTTCATTTCACACAGCATTTTATCATAACTTAACGGTGTCATGGTCATGGTCTCAAAATTATAAATACGTCGTCTGCTGTAAATACAGACTCAATAGAATTTTAATTGTTTAGGGCACTGATCAGTGCTCGCCGCATATGAGCGGTTAAGCTTTAAGTTACCTATAAACTCAGTAGTTTATACATTTACATACAGTTATGTAATACATATTGTGAAAGCGTTTTTTTAACCCCAACAAATGGAAAAAAGCTCCGCTCCGCTCAGCACCTCTCTACTTCAATGGAGTGTCAACATAAGTTAAATGTGGGCTTTTAAGAATGTCTAGTTTCTAAAAATTCGTCTAAAGATTATTTAGTAATATTAATTGAGTTCATAAAGTCCAAAAAGTTTTTAATATTTCAGTAAAAAGATTAAATACCTGCATAAAAGGTTCGTTGGGTAAGCGAACGTTGCGGATACGCGCTGGCGGCTTATCCAGGCTTATATAATAGCCGAGGGCTAGAATGGTCCTGCAACGAAGAAACTCGCATTAATCACAGGTATATAGTCTGTAGGTTAGATAAATCTTGGAATACATCATAATTGACTATATATATATATGTATACAATATGTATATGTGTACCCCGTGTGGTGCCGGGGGTAAAGAATTGCACCACCCCGTGGGTGTCGTAGAAGGCGACTATGGAACCATTCCAGAGGATGGGCAGCAGCGTCTCTCTGTAATTATTCTCACCTTACTGCGATCGCCAAGTCGCCTGCCAAGCGTGGCGATTATGGCAAATTCCCCTCAAAATTATTTATCCTTGAGGGAGGCCTTTGTCCAGCAGTGGACGTCTTTTTGGCTGAGATGATGATGATAGTATATGCAAAGTTCCATCATAATTTTGCGGACAGTTACTGGCTGTCTCACAGCACATGTTGAGAGCAGCATATTGTCTTATATAATACTAGCAGTCACGGCGGACTTCGTACCGCATTTCTTTTTTTTAATATAGCCTATGTTACTCAGCGCTAATGTAGCATTCTAATGGTGAAAGAATTTTTTAAATCGGTCCAGGAGTTTTTGAGTTTGTTCGTTGCAAACATACATACATACATACATACATACAAAAATACAAAGGTTTTCTCTTTATAATATTAGTATAGATAGAAATAGATTAGCTGGTCTTCGACCCACCGCGTCGCATCGCATCGCCAGAATGCGTTAGTACTCTGTATTCGCTTAGTTTTTTCTGAATTTTTTTAAGTTTATAGAAATAGATTTTTTCTTTTTTTTTTAGTTGATGGCTTCGTGCGATTAGCACATTCAGCCAGTGTCAAAGTAATTTTTCTTACAAGTAATACATAAATAAACAATATTTCTTTTCTGTATGATGATGATGAATGATAATAGAAATGAGAAGTGAGAAATGATATACCCCCCAATCCCTCGAGTATCTCAGTAAAGATGTGGGGCTTTACTAAGTCCTTAGGCGGACTTCTTGAGAGAATTTGAAAAGTTACGTTGCACTGTTTTGTTTCATTTGCCAACACTCATGCACACTCACAAACACTTAACGGTTAATAATCCACCATTATTTCACATTAAAATTCGACATAACACAAATTTTAGTAAATAAAACAAAACCGCAGACTTGACTCTTCAATTTCCCGCCAAGAAGTCCAGACATAGACTTTTTAATCCAACCGACAGTTCTAGAGATTAGCGCGTTTAAAAAAAAACTCTTTAGCTTTATGATATTAGTATAGATTCCTGTATGTTTTTTTTATTTTAATTTTTACTTACTTGAGCGTCTGCACAGCCAGTTGTATGTCGTATCGCTTCTCAGCTGCCGGCAGTCGCTCGAAAGGCACTAGACATGGGTGGATCTTGTGCAGGTCTTCACGCTGGTCACCGTACATCCAGCCTGCCTCGATCTGTGGGCAAAGGAATAGATAATAGTATTTATAGAACGTACTAACAAAAACTGCGAATTCTGCAGAAGTTTCGAGAATCAGACGTTTTTATGCATTACGCATACAAATGCGCCCAGGGAGACGCAGATGATTATGTTGGTTTCTCCCCCCGATACCTTCAAGGGGGTGGAGGGTAAGCACTCCTGTACATCCCCTGCTGGCCAGGATGATTTAATCCCTTCTGTGGTCACTAGACCCTCAAGCAATAAACCACTAGGTACAGTGCGATTCAAATAGGATGACGGCTGTGAAGTTAGTCACAAGTCGTGTCGCAGTAGCGAATTTGGTGTCAGCGGGGACGTTACAGCGGGGGAGTTTTGACTGTACTTCGGCAGGTTCTAATCTGGCGTTATGACCTGACGTAGATAGACCCTTGTGTTTCGCAAGGATGTCTGACACTTTTAGCTTTATAGCCTTACGGTTGGTAGGGGGTGTCAGGATAAACTTTAAAGTAAAAACACCGGCGCTCGCAGCATACTTCACAGCCGCCATCCTATTTGAATATCACTCTTCGATCAACAATACACTAGATAACGCCTCACGAACTAAAACAAATCTCAAATATGGCACTGGCTGACTTTACTATAAATGGAGAAAAACTATCCTAAGTTTTGATAATTTCAACCTAATTTATACTTTTTTTGCAAGGAATAAAGCACAGTTTTGATTATTAAGACATTCACTTACGATCTTACGTCGAAAACGACAGAAAGAGATAAGAAATTAAAATAAACACTTGTGTATTTAAAAATATATACAAAGACCCTTTACATCCATATTCGACCTTATTACATAAAAATAAAACAGCAAATAGCAGACACGAAGTGTTACTTACTTCATTTCGAATTTTTGCATTATTGAGTTTACTTGCTCCGAACAGAGTATTATGGAGTCGCACTTAGTAATTTATTTTTTGCTTTAAGGAAGTTATTTTTAATAAGGAATTAGGTTTATTTTATTTTATGGCTTATGCATTTGACTGCAAAATTGTATACAAAAAGCAATTTATTATACTTTACATACATTTATGTAATAGTAGATTCAGTACAAATTAACTGATATTGAACTATACCTACCTTGAGCATGGTTGGAAAACATGCTTAAATGAAAGAACCTTGTTGAGAAATTGTAATGTAAACAACAATATAATCACAATCAAATTGTTTAATTTATGTAACAATATACATTATTTGAGGTGGTTTTCATATAAAGAACAATAAACCAAATTCAATTTTAAATTATTTATTCGTGATTCACAGCACAGGTAAGTCATTAGGTCTAATTGTATTGATTATAAGGTTTCACTGCGATCTGCCTTATCGGCATACGAAAAATATAAAATAATTAAGGGAACAATTAGAAATAATTATACATTAACAAAAGGTAAAATAATTCTAAATACATGTATAATCACAATAATTCAAAACTGTAAGGTCATTACTCCATGGTCATTTGAGAGAAAAAAATAATTAAAATTAAAATCATAAAACAAAGTAAATATTACGTAATTAAATTTAATGAATACCTACATGTCATTTGTAAGCCCGTTATCTATGTTACTTACTTGTCAAAAGTATGTAAGTTTCAATGTTAATAAAGATTATTTCTATTTCTATTTCTATCGAGCATCTGTATTATATTTTTTAAAGAATTGTTTTTTTTTTATTAATCTTTTGTTTACTTTTTGTAAGTTATGAATTTTTTTGGACTTATTTATAATAATTTGGCGGGTGCAGTCAAGTTCTCTCTTTAAAAATATTTTTCTGGGTGTTTCACACACAGGTATTAAATCTGAAACCGAAACGGTTGGAGAACTTGGTAAAAAGACCATCAGAAGTTTTTGAAGGCACTTCTTTGACCACATCATTTTGGGAGATGGAATCAATTTCTAAATTAGATATTGTTGGCCCCAATTCTGAAACTGATGCCGTCGCATTTTTGGACAGTGTTAGTGTCTGAAATTTGGGGATAGCCGTTTTCCTCAATCGACGTCTTCGTGCATTCCCCATAATATCGGATTTTTTAAAATGTATTGAGCAAATTACAGAATTTTTTTAGGTCTAAAAAAATCCTCCTGTCTCTCTTCCGCTACTATGGAAATCCATTTTGCACATTGAAATGGGTCGCCAGGAAATCTAGAAATAAAAAATATAATTGAGAAGTACCTATCTATAAATTTTTTTAAACTACTCCATAGATTCACTGTTCCAGAGCAACTATACGTTGGCCAAACATTAGCAAATGTTGGCGCGTGGGTTGGTTTTAAAAATTAAAGATTGTTATTTCATAAAAACAGTTAGGTATTTTATTATTTATGTTATGAAAAAGCATTTACTTACCGAAAGTATGATATTCCTTCCGATATATTTTTATTTCGATAGTTATTTTTACAGTTTTTGAATACACACTGAGGCATTGTAGTATGTTATCACGTTGGCGCAGTCAACAGCGAACTAAATAGAAATAAGACCCCACTTTGAATGTGAGGCGTTATTCGCTCGGCCGTTTTTGACACCCTGACCGGTTATCTAGTGTATTGTTGATCGAAGATATCACTATAACCACTAGGTTAAGACCACCGCGGTCTCAGACCCGGACGTCAAGGGTTTAATTCCCAGTGGAGGGTACATGTTTGTGTACTCGGTTTGGTTGGTGGTAGGGCTTGTTTGTTCGCTTGGCTAGCTACCACCATCTTATCTAAATATGTCGCCATAACATCGAAGTTTGTAGCATTATTGTGTTTCGGAAGCTAGAGATATGTAGTTGAGGATCCGGGTGAAGTGCGCTTCCACCAATTGGCTTTATCATCACTTAACATCAGGAGAGAACAAGGCACTGACCTTACCCATAAAATATTTTAAAAAAAACGATGACCGTTATAAACAACCGCCGGAGTTCACAACACAAGCCCCCCAATTCTGCTATTTATTTTGATCTGAAACAAATCTGGAACGCTATAGTTTCAACGTTTATTATTCTGCTAACTACGAAACTATAGAGTTTATTTCGTAGTTAGCAGAATACGAGTACGCTATAGTTTCAACAACTTCGTATTCTGCTAACTACTAAATTATAGAGTTGATTTCGTAGTTAGCAGAATAGCGAAAACGTTGAAACTATAGCGTTTCAGATACGTTTCTGATAAAAATAAATAGCAGAATTGGGAGGCAGAAAGGTACAGGTTTTGTTCACCATTTATTTATTACAATTTAATTACCTTATTCATCGCCCACATTTCGTGAATGTTCTCCGCTAGTTTGTCTCTTATTTGTTCTACGTAAGATGGTAACGTAATCTGAAAAACAAGAATAGGATATTTAACAGGTATTAGAAAAATGTCTAATGGTTCATTATAGCATATTATATTTGCAATTTGATTAATTCGTTGTGAATTTCTTTATTTTTTATGAAAATCGCCATTAAAATTCAACTGAATAAAATAGCCGCCAAAACGATGCATGCAGGTCACGTGAAGTCGTGACGTCAGTTGCATGTAAACAAACTGTTAGTTGTCAAATCACACCGTACAAAACTTCGAGTGACATCAAGTAAATGACGTCATGACATCGCGTGACCAATCCCATGCGTTTTCGATCACGTGGTCAATCATAAAAATTTAATTATTTTATAAGTGATTTTTTATAAAAGTTATACTTATTTTAAAGTTATGTGCTGGCTAAAAAAAAAGTTTACTGTTAAGTTAACAACAGTTTGATGTATATTTTCATTGTAGTCAAATACCCTATTAGATAATTTTTAAATTTAGTCAATAATAAGACACATTTTTACAGCCCTACGGTAAATAAGCATGGGATCATTATGTACAAACATTTCGACGACGTTGGATATTTCTGGATCGTATAAAGTTATGATCACATAGGGTCTAGGGTCGTACACCACCGTATAAAATAATGAAATATTTTATAGAATTTATTTTATTAAAGCCCTTGAATTATATACTCGTAATTTTGCAGTAGGTAGAAGTAGGTAGACGTACGTAGTATATGTAGATGTATGATTTGGTAACGACCTTGGAACAACATGCTTTTTGCCCTGAATGGGTTGTAGGAAAAAAAATGACGATTCAAAAGTACTATCTATTTAATTTAAATCAACATTTTTGACTTTGACTTTTCCATAAAAAAGTGGTAAAAAATCTTTAAAGTAAAGTAAAACTAGTAAAAAAACCAACCTGCAAAGTATCAACAGGCGTCGGCACAAAAGCTGTATCATCCTGTACCAACGGCGGGCCGGCCAGCGCACGCTTCGCCAAATTACCGAAGTAGAAGCACGGCTCCAAGCTCAGTATCTGCTGCGGCAGCAGGGATTCCACGAGCGGCGAGTACCCTTCCGGGGCGGCGTAGCGAAGCCGGCCATGTTCACCCCCCAATAGAAAGCGACAACTGTTTGGAATGGTTTCAATTGAATATAATATTTTATAAGTCAAGTAAATTTTAATTAAATTTATAATTCGTGATTCACAGGTTAGTCATTAGGTCTAATTGTATTAATTATAAGGTAAGGATAACCAACAAAAGGAAACGTAACATATAAAAAAGGTATTACTACGATCTGCCTTATCGGCATACGAAAATAGTAAAATAATTAGGAAAACAATAGAAATTGCTATACATTAACAAAAAGCCAAATAATTATTTATTATACTATATATAATTAAAATTTAGAAAAAACACCAAGTAAAATGTCATAAAATATAATATATATATAATATAAAATAAATAAATGTCAATATGAAACAAGCACAGATGATTTTAACAATAATAGAATTTTGTATAGAATACAAAAATGTAAAACGGCTCAATATAGAATTCTATTCTATTATTCGTTCGTTTGCTAAAAAAATTGAACCCTGGCTCTAGGTTGTGTTCGTTCATTTTTCCTACCGATCGAACCCTGGACCTCTGGCTCTACGAACGGTGGCTTATCTACTTATCTACTAGATCACAGAGGTGTTTAACAGTGATAACACACGAGACTATTTACCTTAATTTACTGGAACAGCTGATGACAGGGAAGAACATGCCTTCCAAGTTGTAATTTGTGAAGGAGCCAGTGACCCTTATGCCGTTGAACATAAAGGTGATAATCGGCACCGTCAAATCGATGGCGCAACCGATGACGTCACCTGAACAAAAAAATACATACTGCAATCTCTACCGACCCTCACACCAACCCCTAAAGTGGAGCTCGATGACGCAGTGGTTAACGCGTCCGGTCTGCGATTGCTAAGGTTAAGCCACTTTAGCAAAGGCCGGTCATCAGATAGGTGACCAAAAATTCATCATCTCTCGCTCCTCCGTGCTTTTAAGGCACGTAAAACTATTGGTCCCAGCTGCATTAGCAATCGTTACCAACCACCGCACCGCACTGGGCCCGCGTGGTGGTTTACGGTCCGTTCTCCCTACTCATCCATAGGGAAAGCTCGTCCCCCAGCAGTGGGGACATAAAATGAGCTGATGATGATAACTAATTTTACCTTTCCTGATGTACGGTTCTTCAGCGTGCGTCATATTGACGCGCGTCTTCCTGCCTCCCGCCCACAAGAACGCTCCGTCGAACCCGAAGGAGTACAAGTCGTCACCAACACCGTTGCCGCCCCACTTTTCACCGCCGCCGGGGTATGGCACGTATCTAGGGAAAATACACTCTATTAGTACGAGAGAAGAGTGCCATAGATTGTGCTATTAGCCATTCGATTACGTTAACGTAAAAACTAAAACTAAATAACTCGCGGATTGCCCCCAGACCCGCGGCTATGCAGAGCGATGCATTTTTTCGTCGTTAAAAACAAAGACCAAATATAAAAAGAGACTAAGACTTCTTGGCGGAAAAGTGAAGAGTCATGTCTGCGGTTATGTTTTATTTTCTAAAATTTGCGTTATGTCGATTTTAATGTGAAATAATGGTGGATTATTAACCGTTAAGTGTTCGTAAGTGTGCATGAGTGTTGGCAAATGAAACAAAACAGTGGAACGTCACTTTTTAAATTCCCTCAAAGTCCGCGTGAGGTCTTAGTGAAGCTACACCTCAATTTTCTGAGATGGTCTGAGATAGTCAAGGGGTTGGGTCATTTCAATGTCATTTCTCACTTCTCATTTCTATTGTCATTAATTATCATCATAATTATATTAACAAAATAAACTTATGTTAAGTTACTTTAATATTGCCTAACCGCCTCTGTGGTGTAGTGGTTAACACCACCGGTCTCAAACCTAGAGGACTTGGGTTCGATTCCGAGCGGGGGGTACATGTTTGTGTACTCGGTTTAGATGGTGGTAGGGATTGTTTGTTCGCCTGGCTAGCTTCCACCATCTTATCTAAATATGTCGCCATAATTTCAATGTTTGTAGCATTGTGTGTTCCGACAGCTAGAGATAAGATAGCCAGAGCCTCAAAAGTTGAGAGTCTGGGTGAAGTGCGCTTCAATCATTGGCCTTATCATCACTTAACATCAAGTGAGATCAAGGCACTGTGCTTATCCGTACTATAAAAAAAATGTGCCAACACGACGTCATCAACTAAGGAAGAAAAAAAAGACGACTTACCCAGTAGTGTTGGCCCACCCGATGCGCAGATGCGGCATCATGTGAGTGGTCTTCTCGATGTGGTCCATGGTCACCTCGAAGTACCACTTCTGGTACACGGCCGAGCCTTCCACGCGGCCCACGAATATGTTCGGTCGGACGCTGGAATATATATATATATATATATATTCATTTATTTGGGTAAACAAACAATGACAATATACTCGTATAATGGATAAGACAGACAATGACAAATGAATTGGTAGAATTGTCACCAACACCGTTTACCACAAATAGAAATATATCGCGAATATATTCGCAGGGAAAAATAAAAATTAATAAATAACGTCAAACATTTACAGTTATAGATATACGGTGTTTTATATGAATTGTATAAAGATAATATGATCATACAATATTTTTGTATAGTTTAATAAGTAATGTGAGTGAAAACGCTTGGTAAAATCCTTAAGGCAATGCGCTTCTACGTATTCTCGATATTGATGTATTTGATTTGAAGCTAAAATGCTAAAATGCTAAAAAGCTCAATGACTAAAAAGCTCAATGACTAAAATGGTTAGATAACAAATGCATTACCATTTAACGCACATTAAAGTTCAAATCACCATTAAATATGGTCGACTAGTTGTAACTGCAACAGTAGATTCTTGCCAGGCAACAGATACTATTATAAACCTTATATCTCACACATTGGAGTACAAATCACCTTGACACATGATCAACCAGTTATGTCTGCAGCAACAAATTCTTGCCAGGCAACATGATCACTACCAGGTTGAGTTTGCAGCAAGTTAACCAAAAACTGCACTATCATAATAACAATAAACCTTATAGCACACAAATTAGAGTTCAAATCACGCTGACACATGGTCGACTAGTTGTGTCAGCAGCAGCAGATTCTTGCCAGGCAACAAATAGTCACAAAGGACTAAAAGATTGAGTTTGCAGCAGTAGATACCTAAAATCTGCCTTATTATAAACCTTATAGCACACCAATTAGAGTTCAAATCACCTTGACACATGGTCGACCAGTTGTGTCTGCAGCAGTAGATTCTTCCCAAGCAACAGGTACTATTAAAAAACCTTACTGCAATGCACTATTATAAACCTTACAGCACACACATTACAGTTCAAATCACCTTGACACATGGTCGACCAGTTGTGTCTGCAGCAGTAGATTCTTGCCAGGTAGCAGATAGTCACAGATGTTGTTCTGCGAAGATCTCACCGCCACCCCGTTACCAACGCAGAGGGAACAGAGAACGTCCAGAACTTTCGGGTCACGGCCATGCTTTTCTAGCAGCGATATTATCACTTTGATATGCTCGTCCTGCCAACAAATGCGTAATGTTTAAGTTCATTATTATCAAACGTAGAAATCTATACTTCTATACTAATATTATAAAGAGGAAACCTTCGTATTTTTGTATGTATGTATGTTTGCAACGAATAAACTCAAAAACTACTGGACCGATTTAAAAAATTCTTTCACCATTAGAATGCTACATAAGATAGCCAGTCTTAAGTCTTATCTCTAAGATACCCGAAATTGCCAATGATAGCCAGCTCAGTTTTCAAGTAATACCTAAGTTATTTGAAAATTTCGGGTATCTGCAAATTTCGGCTTTATCGCCACTTTTATCAGGTGAGATGAAGATAAATCTCTTCCCCGCTTGGTAAGTAAATAGCCTATAAACCGACCGTCCCACTGCTGGGTAAAGGTCTCCATCATTGAAATCAAGTCATCACTACAATTGATGGGTATTGGCTTACTCACCACGCTTGCCAAATGCGGATTGGTGATTACAAACCCGGGATATGCAACCAGTAAACCGAAATACGCTTTGTCTGACCCAGGAATTGAACCCTGGTATCTCCAGTTATTGCGCCGAGCGCTTAGCTACTTTTTCCATGCTAAGAAATAAATAAAAAATCTCACTCTCATCATATTCAACGCTTCAGGCGAGTCTATCAGCACACAATGCAGTACGTCCAACATTCCTGTGCCTTCCCCTGAAGCTTGGGACCCCAATCTTGAGAACAACCAGTTCAGACGGTTCGAGTTGGCGAACTGCGCGCAGTTGGTGTGGTTACCTTTGATGATGGCGGCTGTGGAAGAATAATAATGTTACTATATCGTGCTAGAATGGACAATTTTGGTGATACCCAAGAGGAATCACACTAATATTATAAATGTGAAAGTTTGTGTGAGGAGCTCGATGGCGCAGTGGTTAACGCGCCCGGTCTGCGAGTGCTGAGGTTAAGCAACTTTTGTAAAGGCCGGTCATCGGATGGTTGACCAAAAAATTATCATCTCGAGCTCCTCCGTGCTTCGGAAGGCACGTAAAGCCGTTGGTCCCGGCTGCATTAGCAGTCGTTAACAACCACCAATCCGCAGTGGGCCCGCGTGGTGGTTTATGGCCCGTTCTCCCTACCCATCCATAGGGAAGGCTCGTGCCCCAGCAGTGGGGACATAAAATGAGCTGATGATGATGATGATGAAAGTTTGTGTGTGTGTGTATATTTGTTCCTTCTTCACGCTGCAACGGATGGATGGGTTTGGATGAAATTCGGCGTACAGATAGTTTATAACCTGGATTAACACATATGATACTTTTTATCCCGATATTCCCACGGGAACGGGAACCACGCGGGTGAAACTGCGGGCGGCCGCTAGTCTATTATAGATTCTCAATTTTTTAATTTCTATTTAAAATAATCCACAAAAGGAATGTTGACAGCAAAAATAATTAATTCCAGAACATTAAACGTCCAGCAGTAGACTAATATAAAAAATCACTTAACAGTTCTATAAAACATTAACCAATTTATTAATTTCTGTTACCTAAATATTTATTAATAAACACTCAATTGGCGAAACAAAATATTGACGTCATATTTTCCATTCCCATACAATTCTTTAACTACTTATCTACCCAATTATGTCTTGTTGCCCGTTTAAAGACGACGGCGACGAGCAACAGCGTCTTCGGTCGCGGCAAACGAATTTCTAGTACATTACTTATTCTGTGGCGTTATACTAAGGCAGACTTAGTCAACGGTAATAGAATTACGAAATACTATTAGAATACTATGGTAAATTCATAAGAGATTTGGACTATAGGTTAAATGTTTGATGCTAAAGATGAGTTCACATAAGTAAAATGTTTTATGGTATAATGTTATTCAGCATGTTACAAAACTGTAAGTTTTATTGACACTTATCGTTCACAATAATAAACCATGCTGCATAATTATGCCATTTAACATGTTTTGTCATATAGTCTAGACGCACCTTTAGAATACTTAAAACTATTAAAAGTTTCCTTGAGTGTACGAAATACAGATGTTCACGCAGACGGAGTGTGGAACAGGGGGTTCATTGTTTAATTTCAACCTATATCAACCTTTCAAAGTTATTTACGGTTGTCATTTTGCATAGACGATTTATATAAACTAGTGGTCGCCCAGTGGTCGAAATTCGACCGTAATTTTATTAAGGCTGCACGGGTTGTATCCTAAGCAATGAAAAATTAAAAAAGATAGAATGTGAGTTTGGATTGGCATTGTCAGATGTCGGCCGCAAATACGTGTGTGTCAAATACATGGTAGTGTGTGTAATGTTGTTTTTGTTAATTTAATGTATTTTTTTTGCATGATTTAAAAAAAATATTAACATTCGGATAACCTTCTCTATATAAACTAAATATTAGTATAGATAAGTGTGCGAAATTTCACACTCCTCCGTCCGCGCAATTTTCGTAAAAACGGGTACAAAGTTTTTGCTTCACGTATTAATATATAGATGTCAAATTGACGATGTCGTTCATTTAACAATTTAACATCATTCAAAAACGCGTCGCGATCGCAATCACTACCACTTGTGAATAAGTTTGAAGTTCTTGAATAGCTTTCAAATGTCAAATTGGAAGGTATTACGATTGGTATTAGAGTTAGACAATAAGAGGGCTGGTTATTATTACCGGATGTTTTTTTACTAGTTTAACTTACCAAGCAACTGGTACAGGTACCCCGAGATCATATCCCAGCTCTGCCCGGACTCGTCGCCCGCCAAGAAGCCGGCCAAGAACCCTTGGGAGGTGATGACGTTGATCTTGTCTATGGCCTCCAGGATCAGATTGAGGATGCCTTCCTCTTGGAACAGATCCTGGCGATTGCGGAGGGCTCGGAACTTGTTCTGCTTCTCTTCGTGCTCTGCAATGTAGGGGTGGGTAATATTGCATACTTAGATACATACTCGAGCTCGATGGCGCAGTGGTTAACGCGCCCGGTCTGCGAGTGCTGAGGTTAAGCAACTTTCGCAAAGGCCGGTCATCGGATGAGTGACCAAAAATGTATCATCTCGAGCTCCTCCGTGCTTCGGAAGGCACGTAAAGCCGTTAGTCCCGGCTGTCGTTAACAACCACCAATCCGCATTGGGCCCGCGTGGTGGTTTATGGCCCGTTCTCCCTATTCATCCATAGGAAGGCATGTGCCCCAGCAGTGGGGACATAAAATGAGCTGATGATGATGATGATGATGATGATGATGATGATGATGAGATACATACACACACAATCGGACAGATTATTACGTCTCCGTCAAAAACAACATTGCTGGCGGTGCCGTCTCAAGATGGTGGTGGACGGCATTGAGGTTTGCATGGAGTCCGCGGATGATAGCGAACTCGACCTCAAACGATATGGTTTGTTAAAAATTTTGTAAGTGTTTTTTTTTACTTATCCTTTTAATTTTGGATATATAATTAATAATAGTATTCATTGACAAGAAAGTTTGAATTTCATTACATTTTTTTTAACATATACACCGAGACGTTTTAGTGGTTGTTCTCCCACAGGGTCAAAAAACGAGATATTTTTTTACTTTCCCATACAAACCATGCTCGGTCAATAGAGGCTTTGTGTAGAAAAGTGAAAAAATTATCTCGTTTTTTGACCTATGTTTCTTAGGGAAAGTTGTTAAGTTTCATGGTCTGATCTACCCACCTGCGGGAAAACAACCACTTAAATGTCTCGGTGTATTAAGATTTGACCTTGGGTGATATGTATTTTTCTCCACAATCTTAGGTAGCAGCAGAAATAAGCAGAAAGTCACGTTTAACAATAGTAGATATCTAAACGTACCCATATCCTCGTCTGGCTGCGCGAAGTAGTTGATCAGATCCTCCAAGCACATCACCATCTCGCCGAGGTTCACTGACGCGAAGAACATCGAGTGGCGCCGGTTCTCTTGCAAAGTCTCCAATCCACTGTAGTAACATTGGAAAAGTGTAAGCAAAAAAGAAATATATCCTGTTTATAGCTACTAGCAAAAGGCTAAAACATAACTTGCTACTAAGTAATAAGAGCTACTTTAAGAGCCAAAAATTGGGTTGTTGTTACATTTGTTGTCTTTGTTGATTTATTTCTGTTTGTATTTATGTTTGTTGTAATTGTTAATTTAATCGCCTTGTATAAATGTATTTATGTGTGCTTATGTAGTAAATAAATGAATGTCTATGTCTATGTCTATTTCTAGCGATTGTATTGAATCTAATAAAAATTAGTGACCACGGACTCCGTAAAAGGTTAGAAGCATCTTACAATAGAGTCGAGAGTCGATTCGTAAAAACTTTGTACTCTAATGAAAATGATTAAATTCTAAATTAAGCTACTTTTCAGCAAACTCTTCTGTAAGAGTAGCACTATTTGTGATATAGCAGCGTTGCTTGCTGAGGCATTATAGTGAGATTTATATAATATGAAAAAAATATGTAAAATAGACACTACTGATTGAAAATTCAATTCTTAATAAGTTTCATTGTTTTTTTTAATAGCACATAATATAATACTGTTCAGCAAAGGTGCCCTTCATTTCCATTTGTTACTCAGATATCTTCAGCCTATCGGGACAGACCGAAACCAAAGTTATAGATGCTGAACAAAAATACATATATTTTTAGCTATAACCCATAGACGATAAATCCATAGATAAATAATTGTATCGTGCTAAAGTTTTGGAAATAAATTATTATCAAGATTTTTCAACTATTTGCTATTCAATGTCAAGTTCTAGCAATGAAGGTTTAAATTAAAGCAACTATATTCTAGACTAGATTTATACCTACAGGTGAACTACGTTTAATAATTTTCATAGTGTTCATTTTCTATTATTGGCTAATGACTCATACATAATAGTAACTAGTAATAATGATTTTATCGACTAATAATAATGGTATCGTATGTATTTTTTACAGTTATCTGCTGTTATATGCCGCACTTAGAAACATCAATAGACGTTAATGATTACTTTGTTTCTAAAATTGTAAAAAAAGCCTTATTATGAAAAACTTTTTACAATGAAAAGTCAAAGGTGCTAAGCAATCATTTACCTAATGATGTAATGTTAATTGACGTCTCTGAGTGCGGCAGTAACTGCGGCAATAACTGCGGCAGTTAGAGTTTAAATTCTTACTCCGGTGATGTAACTAGAATTTAGCTAAATCTAAAGCGGTGACGCGATTGCATTTGAATTTACGAACCTTGACGTCCGTTTGCGGCTTGTGGGGTTGTTATGAATTAATTATAACGTTATTTAAGATAGATGTGAAAGTCACTAAGCACGATGACGCTTACCATATTCAAAAGTCATTCTATCTTTTTTCTATTAAGACAGATGCCTGTGATAATATGATTTGACAAAGTTTAGCGTTAAACTTATTTAGTGAATAGCAGTGCTGGCTAGTCAGAGCTTTACTTCTTAATAAACTTAAGTGTTCCAATATGTCAGGCGGTGTAATCTTGCGAGTTCTGTGTTCCGACACTTTAAAATTTTACATATTTACATTTCATCGCTGAAGTGATAATACTTCCTAATAAATTTACCTAGCTCTAGAAACGAAAATATTTCGTAGAAAGTTATTATTGAAGTTAAAAGCTAAACAAGCTTATAAAAGCCTTTTTTAAAAAAATCTATATATTAATACGTGAAGAAAAAACATTGTATCTCTTTTTAAGAAAATTGGGCGTACGGAGGAGTATGAAATTTTGCACACTTATAGTTTATATAGAGAAAGATTTCAGAATGTTAATTTTTTTAAAAATTATGCATAAATATACATTAAATCAATAAAACATACATTACACACACTACCATGTATTTGACACACACGCATATATACTCTTTTCTCAAAATTTCAAAAATGGAAGAGGAGCGGCCGAAATCTGTCAATGCCAATTTAAACTCACATTCTATTATCTTTTTAATTTTTAATTGCAAGATACAATCCGTGCAGCCTTAATAAAATTACGGTCGAATTTCGACCACTGGGCGACCAGTAGTTACTGTTAAAGAGACCCTAGATTCAACATAGAATTTTAAGTCTATCGCAAATAAAAACGTTGAATTGATCAAACTTACTTGATAAACTTGGTGAATAGCGAAGAGCATTTCCTGATGACCCTGGCTGTTCTGGACTCCTCCTCCTGTGAGCGGGAGAAGTCGAGCCCGTCGTCCATCTTGCCTTCTTCGTGCAGTATCGCTTGTTTCTCTTCTACTTTGCCGACGCCTTTCTTCTTCGTCTCATACGACTGTAGGACATAAATTAGTATGGGGTTAAATTATAAATTTAATTAATAAAATTAAAAATTAATTAATGAAAGGCATAATGGTTGTTACAACGGCACACACACGGGTGGCGATTTTTTCACCTGCACTATTCAAAGAGCTAAATCTGTAATTGATATATCAACACGAATTAATACGAAAAGAAAATATATATACATCGTTATATTTTTGACCATATTAATGCTAGACTTTCCGTAAATATTAGAAACTTAATTAACAGAAAAATATATATTTTTCAAAAAAAAAAGTATGCTCGGCGATTCCTAGTAAGGTAAAGTAGGAACATGATCATATTTTTAATTCGTTTTATTTTCGATATAATTCATACATTTATAAAGTAAAATAAAATAAAATATACATACTAATATTATAAAGAGGAAAGCTTTGTATTTTTCTATGTATGTATGTATGTATGTTGTATGTATGTTTGTAACGAATAAACTCAAAAACTACAGGACCGATTTAAAAAATTCTTTCACCATTAGAATGCTACATTAGCGCTGAGTAACATAGGCTATAGTAAAAAAAAAGAAATGCGGTACGAAGTCCGCCGGGTCAGCTAGTTATTAATAAAAACAATAAAGCTCTTAAACAGTAAAGGTTAAAGAATCGCCATTCTATCAAGTGTTATTTGCAAATCAAAGATTAACCTGTCATCTACCGTGAATACAGACACAATTGAATTTTAATTGTTTATGGCACAGATCAGGTGGGTTACTCTTGAAACACAATTGCAATAATTAATTTCCAATCCCAAACCTAAAAAATTCAAATGGCACTCTTAAAAGCGATAATATGAGATAATGTCGACCTCCTTGGTCGAGTGGCTTGCACACCGGTTTTCATGGTGTCGCTATCTCTGAGGTCCCGGGTTCGATCCCCGGTCGGATCAATTTAGAAATACCTGTTTTTCTATATTGTTTCGGGTCTGGGTGTTTCCTATGTATAATAAGTATGTATTTAAGTATATTAAGTATGTTTATCCGTTGTCTAGTTAACCATATAACGAGTTTCTTAAGGAAGCTTTTCTTGGGGCTAGATAATTGGTGTGAGTGTGGGAAACATTTTTTTTTTTTATAATAGCGCTACATTGGAATTAAATTGCGTGGAAATTGAGTGAACAAATTATTATCGAGATGGGACGTTCCGAAATTGCGAAACTTATCCCAATATCGATACATAATAATCGCATTGGAATTGTATTGAGATTGAGTTTGCGTCAAGAGTAGCCTACCAGTGCTCGCGGCAGATGAAAGGTAACTAAGATCGCCTTTGCCCATAGGTATAATATCTTTAAGTTTATGTGTAACTCTTGTTCTTTTTGTTTCCATCTGTGTGTAAGCAATAAAGAATTTATCTGTCTATCTATTAACCTCACCTTATAAGACAGCCACAAGCCAGTCTCCGAATGTTGCAAAATGACGGTAGAATCACCATACTTGATGATGGGTGCACCTATCACCTCCAGATCCTTGTCTTCAAGCACCACTTTCTGGTCATCCTTCTCTTGCCGAAGGCAGAAGGCGCAAGATGCTGTTGTTGCTTCTTCTCTGTAAATTATATAAAGAGTTAGATGGAGAAACGCTTACTGGAATTTTGTGCATAAATTTTATAGTGTAAGTATATAAAATTATGATGTATTTTTTTTACAGCTTCGCCAAATAGGCGGAAATTAATTAAGAAAGAATATCTACATATGTTTAGAACTTAAATACTGTATTATTAGAAAGAGGATAAATCGTAGAGGGCGCTACCACAGCAGTAGACTACATCTATATTACATCCTCCATCAATGGCCTTATCATCACTTAACATCAGGTGAGATCAAGGCACTGTGCTTACCTGTTAATAAAAAAAAAATAACAAAAAAAAGTAGCCGACTTTACTTTTGGCTACTTTGTGCTAAGACCATAGGCTCGGACAATACTTTTGTAGTTATCTTTTTGTAAGGTTTGTATTAGTTAATGAAATAATTGTTGCTGTGTTAAATTTTTTTTAGTGTTTTCGCTGCCCTTTTTGCTAAAAGTATAATATTACCTTGTGCTTAAAAAAATTACGTTCGCAACGCACTTAAAACTCTTCAAACTGTCGAAACCGCCTAACAACAGAAAGGTTACAACATAAATACCTGTACAAGCAAAAAGAAACCCACCTGCTAACCAAATACAGTTCGTTTTGGTCATTAACCCCCAAATACCGGCCGGTGGTGATATGTCTGATTCTCATTAGATGGTACCAGTTGATAAAGCCTCCCGCCCACTTGGTGCGCGCTAGCTCGAGACGCCACAGCGAGCGCGCTTGGGACATCACCAACCCGCTTTCGTAAACCACGATACTGCAAAAAACCACACAAAAATGTATTTAAAATAATTCAATATTTTATTCGACATCTAAAGAGTCTTGTTTGGTTGCATTTTGTTTTATTTCGTTTTATTTTCTATAATTTTTCAGCTTGTCTATTGCTATTGTCTATTGCTGAACAAAGGCCTCCCCCAAGGATCTTCACAACGATCGGTTTTGTGCTGCTCGCCAGCTGCTCACCAGATCGGCGGTCCACCTTCTTGGAAGCCTGCCCACACTGCGTTTTACTCAAGAACTGTTAGCGGCCATCAGTCCTACGAGCGATGTGCTCTGCCCGCAGCCACTTGAGCTTAGCAACTCTTCGGGATATGTCGGTAGCCTTTGTTTTTCTACGGATCTCCTCATTTCAAATTAGTCCTCTCCATTACTCTTTGAATGACCTTGAACCTTTTTACTATGGGACTCTCATCATGAGCGACTACTGTCACCTGTCTCAGTACCGTATGTCATTACTGCCCACATACACTGATCAAAGACTTTCGCCTTGAGACACTGCGGTATCTCGGAATGTGCAATATTGGTAAATGATTGACCAATAAGTGTTCGTGAACGTTCATGAATGTTGGCAAATGGCACATATGACAGATGACAGTTTGGCTGCGTTCAGTGTGCAGTCCGCCTCGCCAGCTTTTATTTTGTATATTATATTATATTATATTATATATATATATTTATTTATTTATTTCTTCCTTAATTTGAAAAGTCCTCGCACAGGCCCTGCCAGAATACCAGCGCCGTTGCGATGTGAGTGACTCTCACACCGTAGCGGCATATGCTGAGGTAGGGTTCTGATTGGCTCCTCACACTATTGTGTTTTTTTATTTGTAATTTTTTTTAGTTATTTTTGTTTTTTGTGAGAGTCAATAAATGTTCTTTCTTTCTTTCTTTCAAATGGTACAAAACAGTTCAACGTCTTTTCAAACTCACTCAAAAGTTCCCGTCGGGTACTCAAGTTTTGGGGAGAATATTTGGTATACTCCCATACTTAACTTTGGTCTTAGAATCATCGTCTTATCTAAGGCGAAATACTGTGAAATTACTGACACATCTTATTTGTTTGTTAGTGGTGTAAATTCTACAATAAGTTGCACTCTATAAGTGTTTTAGTTTGTGCCTAAGGTTTCGCCACGCACGGTTGCACCATCCCACGTTTCTTGATGCACAGCCTATTTCATAACGTAAAATATATTAAGAAACATAAAATAGACTCACTTCATCCCGCCTTCCTTTGTCCAAGTACTGGGTATAGTGAGACACTCGTCTCCCCCATGGAAGAACCGTAGAACATCTCCTCCGAACACATAGCCGACGTACTTCATGCGGGATATGCCGGTGCCGTACGGCTGGACCGACCAGTGAGTCACGTGGAAGGAGGCGTTCACTATGGACACTTCGTTCTCCTTCGTTGTGTGCTGTTGAAAAAAAATTAAAGTAAGTTTTTTTTTGGAAAAAAAACAAAATATTTTTTCTTGTACAGAGCAAATAAATTATTGCAGCTTTTTCTTTCTACTTGATCGTGTGTTGTTTGAAAAATCAAATCATCCAAGCTCAGGAAGCTCGAGTTCCTGAGACTGGTTGACATTTTCTAGTAAATAAGATTTTAACAAGATAAAAATCTTGTTTAAATAATAAAATAAGTAATAATAAAAATAAAAAAAAAAGGTTAAATTAAAGAAAAAACATATTTTTCATAATAAAACATTATTTTTTACACTATGGACATATTGTTCTCTTTCGTCGTGTGCAACTTTACTTTCAACAGAAAGTAAAGTGCCTAAAGTAAAAAAAGCCTTATACAATATTTTTGTAAACTTTATGGAGCTCTTTCATTACAGCTCGGCCACAACCATAACCACTTTGCGGCGATTACGCAATTTCTCTTTTCATTGCGTCATTCCTGTAATAGCACTTAAATAGTGCAGTGTACATATAACGCGCAATGAACTAGAAATACGTTTGCCGCGTCGCAAGATGATCGTGCTCGTTGGCAGTTTTATGGAAAACACAATTGTTTTTATTACATTTTCTCCTCGATATTTAACGGTAGGTAGCTGGTGTCGTTGACCTTCACAAGGTCAGTAAAACCATTTGAATGTCTCGATCAGATTTTAGTTAATTAATAAAAGGTCTGGTAATGTTAGCATATAGAAATGTGTATATGTATTAGTTTTTAATTTTCTATTCAAAGAAAATAAAGCCACAACGGCTTGTTCTTTATATTAATTAAAAATGAATTTTGTTAGTTTTTATAAAGGTGATAGTAATTTTTTATTTTTTATTTGAAACAACAAAACATTACGAAATATGTCTCATACAGCTCAAAATTAGGAAGCTTACTAACATATTGTAACCAACAACAATATTCAAAAAGATGTGATATAAACTTAATAAATACAAAAAAAAAACACCGAATATCTATAGACTCACCAAATATCTTTCAGTGGCGACTGACACTAGAATCAAGTCATCTCCCACTCGCACCTTTTCACCCTCGGATCTGTGGAGAAGCAATTACATATTTATGAACTTGATCTAAAACAACGAGTTGGCGAGGTGAGGCCGGCAAGGCACAAACCTACTCCACAGTACAGCATCTAGATTTCGCTTCTGCCACAGAATAGGACAGAGCAGAGAAGTCAATCCGCAAGAACATGTATCTAAAATAGCAATTCTAACAGCGGCAAAATAAAGTTTAATTCAGATCGCAAAGTGCGAGGCACGCCTAGTAGGCGGTTGCTACATTTGCGAACCGTCTCTTCCTATCGCCATGGACTAACTATCGCGTAGCTTATATCTCCTTTCGGCCTGTTTAAACAGGTTCGCTGTACTGTTATTAGCTTTATAACTAACTAGCTGGCCCGGCGGACTTCGTACCACATTTTTTTTATAATATAGCCTATTGTACTCAGCGCTAATGTAGCATTCTAATGGTGAAAGAATTTTTGAAATCGGTCCAGTAGTTTTTGAGTTTATTCGTTGCAAACATACATACATACAATAATACAAAGGTTTTCTCTTTATAATACATATTAGTATAGAAGTATAAAGCAAAAAAGATCCCGATGGGTGAAGTCATCTTCGGCCTTTGTCTTTCACTTAACCTCAAGTGAGATGAAGGTGAAAGTTTTTTTAGACAGTTTGCTGATTGCCTCAGACGGTATTTTCAGGGTCACCGGACTTTTTTGGGGACGGCGGGAAACTTAAAGAGTTCCTCAAGCCGTGTGAAACGAAGCACCGTCAGAGGATTTCTAGAGGGAACAGTAACACGCAATAGGGAAAGGCATCACGCAAGTGCGTGTCTCCGTACCCTACTAGATTCTCCGAGGGGTTCTTGAGAGGAACAAAAAGTATTTAGTGTAGTAGAAAAGAGGTTCTGCCAAAACTCCTCACCTCTGCTTGCTGGCCGGATGTAAAGTCCACCAGCACGCCTCTCCCTGCGAATGCTCCTGCAGACCCACGTCGAACGCCAACTTGTCTTGAGAAGACGACGTCGATAGACACGCCAAATACTACGGAAGATATGGTAGAAGTCAGTCATAGTACAGTCATGAGCATTATCATGTAAATAATGTGACTCTTAATACAATGGAATAAGAGTCAAAACTAGACAAAAGTGTATAGATGTTAATGCTCATGACTGTTCACTGCTGCAGCGGCCGGAAAACATACAACGTGTAACAGATAGGTGTGGTCAAAATGAGAAGATCCAAAGTGTATCCCATCTAGATCTTGTATGCAGAGTTACTAAGTCATGATTATTAACTTTAATGTGTTATGCAATTTTTAATTTAATATTTCTATTGTGACGTCACATCAAAATAAACAAGTCTCAGCCCAGTAGTGGTTTAGTAACCTCTGTATACTAACATGTATGATCACTGCTGCTTGCTTATGCGCGCCTAACGCGCATCACTTCACAAATATAAATATTTCATTAACTTTATTTAAATCTAATTAAGTTAAAGTTAATAATTATGTCTTAATAACAACACATACAAGTTCTAGATGGGATACACTTTGGATCTTTTGATTTTGACCACACCTTTTTGTTACACGTTGTATACACCGTTCTTTTTTAACTGTCTTAGACCCGCAGGTGGGTTGATCAGACCACGAAACTAAACAACTTTCCCCAAGAAACATTGGTCAAAAAACGTGATTTTTTTTAATTTTCCCATACAAACCATGCTAGGTTAATAGAGGCATTGTATGGGAAAGTAAAAAAATCGTGTTTTGACCTATATTTCCTGGGGAAAGTTGTTCAGTTTCATGGTCTGATCAACCCACCTGTGGGTTCTAAGACAGTTAAAAAGCACGGTGTATACGGCCGAAACGAAGCCAGGGCAGATAAATATATAGAGAGTTTAAGATAAAACTAAGAACGATAAACTATTTACGACTATTTTATTGTGATTTAAAATGTTTGCTACTCTCCTGAGATACAAAAAAAATTTATATATTTTTTTATAGAAATAAATTTTGTTATTGAAATAAACAGATTTAATTGTGTGTTTTACGTGAGCTGATGCTTATAAAGTCGGAGTCCATAAGGTAAATGTGACCTCTCCACACCCCACTCAAAGTCTTTCAAAATCTTTTATTTTCATGAATAATTGTGTGTGGAATCCGTTTGGAGTTTACAGATTGAAATCTCAAGCTTATACTATGTGCACTAAATACAAAACAAAACATTTGATTTGTTTTATTTAGCGGTTTAGAACTATTTTGCCATTGTTAGAAAAAGATGCAAAGATAATCATCCCAGCAGTGGGGACATATAATGAGATGGTGATGATGACAAAGCTACAAAATCTCTAAGACCAATTGAGGTAACATAGAGATAAGTTATTTAACTAATTAGAAAAAGGTATATATGTACCTATCTAAGTTGGCGTTAATCCCCGTTTAAATTCTTTGATAACTATGGAACGCGAAAGTTTCAAAGTATTTTCGTATATCATCATCATCATCATCAGCTCATTTTATGTCCTCACTGCTGGGGCCCGAGCCTTCCCTATGGATGGATAGGGAGAACGGGCCATAAGCCACCACGCGGACCCAGTGCGGATTGGTGGTTGTTAACGGATTGGTGGTTGTTAATGCGGCCGGGACTAACGGCTTAACGTGCCCTCCGAAGCACGGAGGAGCTTGAGATAATAAATTTTGGTCACCCATCCGGTGACCGGCCTTTGCGAAAGTTGCTTAACCTCAGCACGCGCAGACCGGGCGCGTTAACCACTGCGCCATCGAGCTCCTCGTATATAAACATGACCAATTCTTACCATGTCACTGTTCAAGTGTCGCAACAATATAGCGTTGCCGTAAAGTAGCGTTCTGTGTCCAGACCCTGTGCCTTTACCCTGTAACAGAATAACATGCGAACTTATACTTAACAACGTGTAGAATAAAGTTGATTATTGATTGTTCGGTGCAATAACCAAATTAAGATCAGGGTCAACAACAGAGTACTTATCGAAACAGAGTAAACTAAAATAAAAAAAAGTTATATTGTTATGTGAAAATTGTATAAGTAATTATAATTAATCATATTTTTTTGTTAAGAAAGATAAATAAATATAAAGATATTATTTATATATGTATTATATATTGAAGAAGTTTGAAGGTTTATTTATTAATTTTTTTATTTTTAAGAATATTATTTAAACAATTGAAATATTAATGATTTGTAATCGGATGGAATCGCACTGCAAGTCTTGACTTTTTAATTAGCCCTTTCTTTACACACAACAAAGAATGGGAGAGTTGTTAAAACAAATAAATAAAATACAAATATTAAAGGAAGCAAACAACGAAATTATTAAATGAATATTATAAAATATTATAAAAAATTGTTTTCTATGGATGCTTGTACTTATGTATTATAAGAAATGTTAAGTGACTGAATTATAATTATATTATACTATAACAGACTTTTAATAATATTTACTATAAGTAATATTTAAAAAAGAGTCCAACATCCATAAAAAATAAAACTCACCAAAAGCATGCAATAATACATTTATTTTCAATTTTTAACACAATTATTGAAGATAAAATGGTAATATTAGTGTTGACAGCGACAATAAAAAATATCAAACAATTTTTTTTCAATTATTGTTAAAATGAAATCGGAAATTAATGACCAAAAAAAAAAGTAAATTTTGCTAATTCATCAGAATAAAGTGGTTGATTCATGCAATTCTGTTTTGTTTGTTTTACCGAATCCCAAGAATACTCACTAAATTTTCTTTTTCCTGGAAAATTAAGCAATTCTTCAGGGCAACATTATTCACAAGAGGATGGAAACAGTTAAACACAAAGTAATGTGTACAGTATGTAATTCAACGATTTGCCTTTTAAAATCTTTGGACGAATATGTGAAAGTATCTAAGTGATCGTTTTGCTGCGAAACTTTTGTGATTCGTTTAGATCTTAAGACAGATTCTATTAAATTAAAATAGTTTTATTAAACAAACTTTTATTATAATAAGTAGTAAGTATTCTATTCTATTCTATTATTTTTATGTGCAAGTATTACTTGTTACAAATTCGGTATTAAACTAACTTTTATTATAATAAGTATAAAGTATTATATTCTATTATTTTATGTGCTAGTAATACTTGTTCTTAATTCGGAACTAAACCTTACGTATCTGGTTTTCATTAAAATAATATTTTACAATTGCATCATTTGTGTAATGCATTGTTGCTGACAAGATTTAAGTATTTGATTTATTAGACAGTTTCAGAAAAAACCATTTTATTATTATTTTAAAATCATATTTTATTTTCTGGTAACACTAATCTGAATTCGGAATTATCCAGACTAGCCCGTAATACCGTTATGTATTAATAAAATTTAAATATTATTAACGTCTTGACAAATATGGTCTACTAGACATAAAACGAACACAAACAGAAGTTTAACAGCAAAGCAACTAGATATTGGCTCTAGCATTATTATAGTTATATCGAAGATTATTCAAAGGTGAACAAGATATTGGAGAGGTGTTGCTCTGTTAATTTTTATAGTAAGGTATATATAACATATATTTTAATTAAATATACAACGGTTAAGTGATGTTGATACTTACAGTCTCAGAGCCGGCCGCTGTCACCAGTTCCTGAAGAGCTCGCACTGAAAGAGCCTGAAACGGTCATAAAAAGCACTTTAGTTAGAAAAAGCACTTAGATATTTTATAAGTCTAAAATTGCAATAAAATAAAATATTCTGGCGATGAAAACTAGAGCTTACATGATGAAGCTTAGTATAATATGACCACCTCTGTGGTTTAGTGGTTAGACCATCGGGTTTACACACAGAGGTTCTATATCGATTCCCAGCAAATTTGACTTCGTTTTGTTAATCAGATACGTAAAATTTTGATAACAGTCGTACTTAAGAGGAAACACTAAGGTCGTCTGATTATATGAAAAGTAGAAAAAATCAATGTTTCGTAGTCCCCTGTTTCCTCCTCCAAAACTGAACCGATTGAATTACTTTTTTCATTAAATATTAAAGGAAGGCTTTGGCTGTGTCCCTATGTTTTGTTTTTTTCATAAATTAATTATTAAAAAAGATATGAACCTTTAAAAACCTTAAAAATTGGCCAGATTTTTGCTGTGTTCAGACATCCTGCAAATAAATTTGACGAGATTATATAAAAAAAGCAAAACATGGGGACACAGCCAAAGCTTTTCTTTAATTTTTAATGGAAAAATTAATTAAATCGGTCCAGTTATGGAGGAGGAATCAGGGGACTACGAAACGTTGATTTTGTCTACTTTTCATATAATCAGTCGACACTAGTGTTTCCTCTTAATTTTAAGAAGTAAATAGCCTACTGTCTCACTGCTGGGCAAATGCCTCCATCATTGAAGTCATGTCATCGCTACAATTGATGGGTATTGGCTTAATAATCACCACGCTTGCCAAATGCTGGTTGGTGATCACAAACTCTGGTTATGCATCGAAAAACCCGAAACATACTATGCTGGCCTAGACGTTGAACCCAAAACCTTCGAGTATCGGACCGAGCGGTTTGCCACTCGGCCACCGAGACGAGGCTACCTAATTTTAAGAAATCGAAGACATTTTCGTTATTCTACCAATTTGTTGAAAGTTAGTCAACTTAATAATTTACGTAATATTTTGCAATCTACCTTTTTCTTGAAAGTGGCTAATCTATATATTAATACGTGAAGCAAAAACTTTGTACCCCTTTATACGAAAATTGCGCGGACGGAGGAGTATGAAATTTCGCACACTTATAGTTATATGGAGAAGGATTGCAGAATGTTAATTTTTTTTTTAAATTATGCATAAAAAATACAATAAATCAATAAAACAAACATTACACACACTACCATGTATTTGACACACACGCATCAATGTGTATTTAACACACACACATATATCTATATTCTTTTCAAAAAATTCAAAAATGGAAGAGGAGCGGCCGTAATCTGTTAATGCCAATCCACACTCACATTCAATTTTTTTTTAAATTTTTCATTGCTTAGGATACAATCCGTGCAGCCTTAATAAAATTACGGTCGAATTTCGACCACTGGGCGACCACTAGTGGTTATAGTGCTGCATCAAATTGACACTCCATTGAAGATGGGCTAAGCTGAGCGAAGTCAAGCTGTGTGTAAATGAATCAATACTGGAGCAGAGCTGAGATGATCCGTTAAAAAAAGGGATTCTATTGGTGGGATAGCTTTAATGAAATGTCACCCTAAAGGAGCACTATAACTATTAGGCACTTTCAACAAAACCCTTAACACTGTTGTACCCTTCCCTTATTTTTGGGACTATACTCATGAGCCCACAGCTGGACGATATTTTTTTTTATTTATAGTTTTTATTTTAAGTTATGTTGCTTTTGCTTTTTTTTTAAATGTAGTAAGATAAGTTATGTTTATTTTCTGTTATTATTGTTTTTAATACATAAAAAACATAGTAAACATAAGATATAGTGGTAGATTTATAACCTTTGCATCAACAGAGGCGACCGCGTAAAAATCAACAATAAACTTTGTACCGTAAGATCAGCACATGTTTTTTGTAGCAAATACAACGTCTCTGCATTAACCAGTTAGTAACAGTTACCAGGTCATTTCTTATGTCCCCACTGCTGGGGCACGAGCCTTCCCTATGAATGGATAGGGAGAACAGGCCATAAACCACCATGCGGGCCCGGTGAGGATTGGTGGTTGTTAACGACTGCTAATGCAGCCGGAACCAACGGCTTTACGTGCCTTCTGAAGCACGGAGGCACTCGAGATGATACTTTTTAGATCACCGGCATATGCAAAAGTTGCGTAACCTTAGCAATCGCAGGCTGAGCGCGTCAGCCACTCCGCCATCGATTATTAATTGCATTAATCATTCATTATTAATAGTAGCTGATGATATTTTCATTATAATACCTACGTAAATACTAGTTTATAGCGCTTCTATGAATACAGTATTACTCATAGTCTGTTTTTGGCACACCTGAATCAAATTTATGAATAACGCAGCGACCGAGCCAGTGAACTAACTCAGCTGAAGCCATTTCTGTTTTACGTTCCAATTTGAATGCGGTATTGCTGTTTTTGTTGATAATTCACAATTTTTCTTTTAACCTCAAGTCGTTAATTATTTAAATATATAGGTATTGTCGTAGGTTGCCCATCCCTTTCTAACAAAACCAAACAGGGTATAATTATCTATACTAATATTATAAAACTGAAGAGTTTGTTTGTTTGTTTGTTTGAACGCGCTAATCTCAGGAACTACTGGTTCGAATTGAAAAATAATTTTTGTGTTGAATAGTCCATTTATTGAGGAAGGCTATAGGCTATATTACATCACGCTATGACTAATAGGAGTGGAGCAGCACTTAAAAATGTTGCAAAACGGGAAATAACGCGGGTGAAACCGCGGGGCACAGCTTATAAAATTGATTAGTGACTGTAGAAAGTAATCTTAATGCCACATTTTTTAAATAAGTAAAATACTTAAATTGCAGTATTCCATAAAGAAGAGTCTAGCATATAAATAAAATGGATATTTGGTTCTTTCTAGTTAAAGTACATAGTAGATTTCCCAACTTCCAAATGTTTTTGAACTTTTGGAAATTAATTACCTAATAAATTCCGACAGACCAACGCACAATCTAAATACACATATACACATGTACTCATACATATACACTCGTAAGTACCGATTACTATGGGCGTAGGTAAAAACTATTTATTTTGGGACAGAATTGCTTTTATACTTTATATTGTAGTGAAAAAATATATAAGGTCACTTTTTATCAACTGCAAATATTTTGACAAAACATCTTATTATATCAGAGAAATAAGGCCCTAGCATTAAAAAAAATTCAGGCTAGTTTTTTTTAAATTTTCCTGACACAAAAATTGTAATATTTTTAAGAGCAGCCTCTCTGTCGGCTCTTTTGAATGAAACTAGGGGCACGTGTAAGCGTTGAAGGCATTGCGGCCTCTCTGTTTCGGCTCCTTTGAATTGCAACTACCGAAAGTGCTTTATTTTTCTTTTTAATCGAAATATCTTTTGGCGTTTTTCTTGAAAACTAGCTTATAAAAATTTAAGATTTTTTCATAAAAATTGTTAATCAAAATATTTGCAGTTGATAAAATGTGACCTTATATATAAACTCCTTTACTTCCACACCTATTCGTATATGTCTAGAAAGTAAGAATAATGAAATGCCAAAATATGTTTGGAACTCGTGGTCCACGAACGCGTCTGTCTGGTCTGTGTAACTTTGTATACTTCACGCGCAAACACGATTGCTTTGATGTGGAGTTGCAATTGGGACGATTAAACAACAATAATTGTTCTCCGTGAACTCGGAAATGTAAATACCTAACTTTTATAGCCTTTTAAACTACATACAGCCTGGTCTTAACTAAGAGAGTACGATTATGAACATACCTGATATATCGATTCATAGAATAGTTATAACAGCGAAAATAACAAAAGTGCCGTTTCGTTAACTCGTGAACAAGATGGTGTGAATTGCATTTAAGAAGTGTAACACGAGCGATACATTCTTTTCAGCAATGTTCTCGAGAAATCAGTGCCGATTGCCGAAAACCTTGGCAGTAAGACTTCTAGAATACAGACAGAGTAAGATCAGCAATAAAGAACCCTAATATACCACTGCACACCAGATGCACTATGACCTATTTTCCCTTCCGTCCGCTGACGCTGCCACTGTCAACCAGTTTATGGCCTAATATTAGCATCTTCTGTCTCATCTCTCACCTGCTCGATGACAAAGACGGATTGATAGGTCCAGCGGTAAGTTTCTTGTCGGCTGTTCTCGAGTAAGCAACACGACTAGACCACAGACACAGTAAGGTCAGCACTAAATAACCCTAATATAGGTACCACCGGACATCAGAAGTAGCGACTATGACCCATTCTCTTACGTCCGCTGACGCTGCCACTCTCAACCAATTTATGACCTAAGCATCTTCTGTCTCATCTCTCACCTGCTCGATGACAAAGACGCACTGCGACAGGTCCGGCGGTATGTTCTTGTCGGCGATGTTCTCGAGGAAGCAGTGCCTGTTGCCGAAGCCCTCGGCAGCCAGGCAAACCCTCTCCCCGGTGGCCGTGCATGACAGGCACACCATATCTTCCTGTGAACGGAAAAACGGAAAATAAGTCACGTTATAAGGATGGTTTACAAAAATAGTGACCGGATGCCTAGTGCCAGTTTTATTCGCCAATCGTTTACGTTAACGAAACAAGAATGTATGAAGAATTAAAGCAGCGTCTCCTGGAGCCTCACCATAAGCTTAGTATTACTGCGATGTAGTTGTGAAAACGAAATGCTTCTACGAGTATCTATATACGAGCCACTAGGTACATGGGTCTCGTTTTCAGAACCGCAATAACACTGCTTCAATTCTTTAACAGCTCATGGTGACAAACGAGGAGTCCCTCAGTCTCTTATATGACCACGGACCCTGCAAAGGGTTCGAAACGTCAGGATAAACATTAATTGAAACTCATGTATAAATTAAATGCTAGTAGATCCGTAAAAGTTGTTTCATATTAATATGTAGTGTTCGCGTAAACTTTAGAAAACAATAAACGAGGAGTGTTAAAATGTTGCAACACAAATAAAACTTTAACTTTAGGCAGCTGTCCCACCGCTGGCGAGTAAACGACGAACTATCGACTATTTTCTCGCTCAAGAAAAGAAACGATTGAAAAATAACGACTTTGCTCATGTCTACAGGACTAGCCGCCCCCAAGCGAGTAATCGCCCATCGCACAAGAACACACTCGCTTATAGCCCAGCGACAAAACTGTCGGAAAAACTACAACTAGCTTGTCGCTGCTCGCCAACTCGCTTCTAGTTTCTAGCTCTACTCGCTACTCGCTCATCGCCGGCGGTGGGACACCTGCATTAAGCACTCAGTTCTCCGACATTTTTTTATATAGGTAAATAATCAATCAGTAGACACCGTTCCACCAGATGTTAAGCAGAAGCGGAGTCCAGATGCGAGGACAGCTAGTAGGAAGGTGCCTCACAAGCCGTTCTCACCTTGCAAACCAGCAAGTGGCTTGTTTGTGGAACGTCCCAAAACTTTCTCGAAACTTTCAATGAAAATATAACAGACTAGCGGCCGCCCGCAGTTTCACCCGCGTGGTTCCCGTTCCCGTGGGAATATCGAGATAAAAAGTATCCTATGTGTTAATCCAGATTAGAAACTATCTGTATGCCGAATTTCATCCAAATCCATCCATCCGTTGCAGCGTGAAGAAGCAACAAATATACACACATACACACAAACTTTCGCATTTATATTATTAGTGTGATAAGCGGAATGCCTGCTAAATTTTATACGGAACCCCAATTCAGGTGTCCAGCACTAGACCACCAAAACGATTATTAATCGTGTCAGAATCATACAAAAAAATTTAAAGCCCTTTTCAGCCTAGCAAGTAATATATAACCTTACAAATAAACAGAAAGCTGTTTAAAACAGAAACTGTCATGTTTTCGCCATTCCTTGCCAAATTGGAATGCTTTGTGTCCATAACAACCACATGAATGGGGGACAAGACGACCCGAGACGAGAGAATAACATTTCGTCAGGGATAGTTCAAAAGCGCGTAAGAAGCAATTTTTTTTTAAATATTACGGGTAAGCACAGTGCCTTGATCTCACCTGATGTTAAGTGATGATAAAGCCAATTGGTGGAAGCGCACTTCACCCGGGATCCTCAACTAGTGAGGCACTGGCTATCTTATCTCTAGCTGCCGGAACACAACAACGCTACAAACATTGATGTTATGGCGGCATATTTAGATAAGATGGTGGTAGCTAGCCAGACAAACAAGTCCTACCACCAACCAAACCTAGTACACAAATGTGTACCCCCCGCTGGGATTCGAACCCGGGACCTCTGGGTCTAATGAGACCACAGAGGCGGTTAAGATGATGACAACCGCGTTATCTTTACTCAAAGATGGATAAACCAAAACTGGGTTACTGTGATTGACGTACACACGCCAGCACATCAAACTACAAGACAAACTGTCAAATTTTATCAATAGACATTAAACTTTATGTATATCGCATAAGGTTGAAATTTTTTTGAAAGAAGTTCTGTACTTTTTTACAGGAAATTAGTGGCTCGCTCGCATCTGCGTCCGCTTGAGAGAACACCCGTATTCCATGGTAGTTTAAAAAAATCCTAGAACCCTATTGCAGCGCCACCTACCAGGTCTTTTGAAATTATAAACCATCCAGGGACTCAATCCTTAAACACACAAAAAAATTTCATCACAATCGGTCCAGCCGTTTAGGAGAAGTTCAGTGACACACACGTACGTAATTATATATTACTAGCTGACCCGGCGGACTTCGCACCACAATTCTTTCTTTTTTAACTTTTTTTTTAAATATAGCCTGTTACTCGGCGCTAATGTAGCATCTTATCTTATCTTAGTGGGGCCTGCTGAGGTTTCCCTCTTGCAGTAGCACTTCGACCCATCGGGATCTTTTGTGCAATAATGTAGCAATCTAATGGTGAAAGAAAAATTTGCGTTATGAATTATTTGAACAATTTATAAATAGCTTGCCTACTTCTTAAGTGATCTTTAATATTTGTAAAAATATTATGATCGGATGTTAGTGACGGTTATTGTTAACATTAAATGGGCGCCTTTGGCTTTCAAAGTAAAAAGTGTTGAATAATTTCGGCAGGCTGGTTAGAACCACTATACCTCAATTGGAAGAGCACCTTATCCGGTATGTCCGGGTGCAGGTTCAAATCCTGCTCGTGGACTTTTTTCAACATTTGTGTTTTTGTAAGTTGTTCGCATCAAAATTTGCGTTAAAAATTATTTGAACATTTCATAATTTTTTTCTTTTGAAAAATCTGGTGTTTGACACTTCCGCGCTACTTACGCGCTTTTGAACTATACACGACGATTTCTCATGGCACCAAAACCCGGTCAAGGTGAAAACTGCCATAACACAATTTGAAATGGTTTAATATCGAGTGTAGACGTGGCCACATAAAAATATGTTTATACTGGCTGTTTCAGCATTCGGTTGTTCTGTTTACAGCCGCATAAAAACGAATTGTTACATGTTAATGAAATGAGTTTGGGCAATTTAGGATAGGCTGTATGTACCTACCTCAGACGGTAAATTTTGAAATGACTCTTTCTAAAAATAATCTATCTATACTAATATTATAAAGAGGAAACCTTTGTATTTTTGTATGTATGTATGTTTGCAACGAATAAATTCAAGAACTACTGGACCGATTTAAAAATTCTTTCACCATTAGAATGCTACATTAGCGCTGAGTAACATAGGCTATATAAAAAAAGAATATTAAATAAAATGACAATTTAATTTTCCAATATAAAATAATTTGTTTGTTTTGTTGTCATGGAAACCATTGATATATATTTAACTCAATGATGGAAACTGTCAAAGCGGTACGAAGTCCGCCGAGTCAGCTAGTTTTTAATAAAGTAGTGAGGCAAACAGCGTGTTAAGATTTCAAATTAAAAAGAAGAGATCTCTTTTAAAGATACGCACACAATTGCTCATTTTTTTAATAATATTATAAAGTGTTAATAAATGACATTTTTGGTGGCTAAGAGTTGTAAGCCCCACTCACTTCTCAGTACCCATCCAGATACCTCGCCAGTTTTATAATCCTACGAGGGTGGCTAACCCAGAGACATTGCATCTAGCGGGCGTCTCTACTAGTTATCCAGACTAGTGCCGGAGATGTTGGAAGCCTACTCAATGAAAACCACCGAGCAGAAAAACCAACTATGGACAACTTACGTGCCCCGCAAATCCTTTCGCTTCGGGCCCCAACAAACGAACATTCCCACCTCTCCAGCGAACCACATAGCCACCACGACCAATCCATGTCCGGGCCCTGCCGGAGACGCCCGCGAAGGCATAACCAGATCCAAACTACCCTTGAAAAGAGAGCCGGATTCGTAGTTCCAGCTGCCATACCCTATCTATCAGGGTCAATAGATAGGGACCAGGTCCGTAGATAGGTAGATAGATTCGGTGGATAACTGGACAGTTACCCACGACCTTGTAGACCAATTAAGATTGTTTGGCACGCCTAACGCTACACAAATACGGACTTGACCGGGTTTGCTAGTGTCATCGGCAAATACATAGCGTTTGACAAATATTCTGGCATGGAGCCCCAGTTTATACTAAGCGCATTCTATTCGAGGTCTTAACCTTTAGTTTGATGATTAATAAGGGACGATTTCACGAATTCGTTCACGTAGATTTTTTTAAATAAAAGTAATGTAAAATTAAAAGAGTCTATTCTGTCCCACTGCTGGGCAAAGGCCTCCATCATTGTAATCATGTCATCGCTACAATTGATGGGTTTTGGCGTAATCACCACGCTTGCCAAATGCGGGTTGGTGTCTGGTGATCACAATCCTGGGCTATGCATGTACCTAAAAATCCGAATCAAACTCTGCCCGGCCTGGGAATCGAATCTAGGACTTTTGGGTATCAGACTGAGCGCTTTGCCACTCAGCCTCCGAGGAATAGAATTTTGATCATCATCATCATCATCATCAACAGCTCATTTTATGTCCCCACTGCTGGGGCATGAGCCTTCCCTATGGATGGATAGAGAGAACGGGCCATAAACCACCACGCGAGCCCAGTGCGCATTGGTGGTTTTTAACGACTGCTTATGAAACCGGGACGTTGCCTTACGTGCCTTCCGAAACACGAAGGAGCTCGAGATGATAAATTTTTGGTCACCCATCTGATGACCGGCCATTCCGAAAGTTACTTAACCTCAGCAATCGCAGACCGGGCGCGTTAACCACTGCGCCATCGAGTTCCTCAATTTTGAATATTTTTATTAAATTCGTTTAATTTTTAATTATTAATTTCGTAGGAAGTTGCTGGATGCGTGCAACACCGTTCGTTGTGGACATCCTTCCCGCCCTTGTTCAGCAGTGGACGTCTTTCGGCTGATGATGGTGATGATTTCGAATCCACACTCATAATGTTATATACAAAAATGATTTAAGCTTTTACTGACTATTTTTTGGTCTACATGAAACTTTTGTAGACCAAAATATTTTTTGGTCTACAAAAGTTTCAAAGGTCAGTAAAAACTTACTTTGCCTGCCCTGGGAATTGAACCCAAGAGCTTCTGATATCGAGCCGAACACTTTACCACTCGGCCACCGAACCGAGGCATTTAGGCACGGACTTTTTAAAAGTAAGCCTAAATAAAATATTTATGTAGTAAATGGCATTTTAATAGTATGTGTGTTGACTTTGCCGATAAAATCAGTCAACCGGAACTGATGTTTAAGGTCCACCAAACGCTAAAGTGGCTTTCTTAGTCGATTAAGTAAATAAGGGTTGGTACTCGTATAATGCGCCACGTTAACGTTAGATCAGTATGTAAACTTAACATTTTATGATAAACTAGCTGACCCGGCGGATTTTGTACCGTATTTCTTTTTTTTTAATATAGCCTATGTTACTCAGCGCTAATGTAGCATTCTAATGGTGAAAGAATTTTTTAAATCGGTCCAGTAGTTTTTGAGTTTATTGCAAACATACATACGTACAAAAATACAAAACTTTCCTCTTTATAATATTAGTATAGATAAGGTAGAGTATTAAATAATATATGTTATATTTTGACAAAGGAACATTTTTTAAATAAATTGTAAAGGAACAGCGTCTCACTGCTGGCCGTGGTTCAAGACTTCCCGTATCAACAACAGCACATAGACACGGGCCATATCCCACTACGTGGGCCAAATTGGCCAATTAGGGCTCGTTAAAACGATACCAAATTCCCACTATAAAACCGGTAAGTAACGTTATTCCTGCGCACGTTATTTCAATGCGCCTTTCAACAAATAGTTTGTGTAGGGCATGTGGAGAGGAAACGGAGTCAATGCAGCACCTACTGTGTGACTGCAACTCTCTGGCTAGGAAATGAATGGAACTTCCGGGGTCGACCTATGCGAAACCGGAGGACTTCAGGCTCTTCGCTCTTAAAGACGTTGCCAAACTTATGGCATCTATCTTTACAGAGGAGGAAGAGTGAAAGGATGGGGTAGCACAAAAGATCCCGTAGGGTCGAAGTGTTGCTGGGAGAGGGAAACCTCAGCAGGCCCCACTAAGATAAGATAAGATAACGTTATTTCTATAAAAGTTATTGGTACCGATAATGCAGGTAACGTTATCCAGGAACAAATTGCTTAGGCAATCCGCGTAGAGCGATTAGTTCATTTACCGGTAAAAATGCCACCCAAGTAACAATACCAAGCCAGTACTTTTTTTTACCGATATTGTCGTTTGTCAGAAATATCGATACCATTTTTAACGGTATTCAAAGTCTTAGGTCCTGTGCACGTTGTTATTACACAACCAATGACTTTAACTAACAAAAAAAACCGGCCAAGTGCGTGTCGGGCCACGCGCAGTGTAGGGTTCCGTAGCCCATCTCAATAATGCGGACTCTGAGAAAAGGGCTTTTATGAACATTTATTTAACATCAAGAAGTCCGGCGGCTCATGACAGACGTCTAAAAAAATGGGCCCACATAGAACGATGGTAACTAAAAAAGGAGTTATAAAATCCAACTTCACAAGTGAAGTTAGAAAAAGTATTATATTACATTTTTATATTTTTAAATTGCTCATATACTTAAATGTAGATACTACACCGGTTTCACACACGACAACGTTATTTAAATGCGCCAAGTAGGTACATTTTATAAGTTGGTCGACTGTTACTCGTAAACTTGTAAAGCCTACTTAGCTGTGATAGTTTTCCTGTTAACTTCGTCATATATACAAGTACCGTGAATTTTTTCACATATCCAAAAACAACCATTTGGCTGGCAGGGGGGTGACACTTGACTCTAACAAAGTTTTGCACTTTAAAGCTTAATAGTTCACAAACGGATGCTCAAAAAACTGTTTTCACAAACCTGTAAATATTTTTGAAGTTGCTATTCAACGACACCCCACACTATGGGGTAGACAAGAAAAAAAAATTACATTCCCACTTCACGTGTAGGGGAGGCCTAAAAAAAAATATTTTTCGAAATTTTACTTCACCACTTTTGTCGGCGTGATTACGAGTAATATGTATATCCATGCCAAATTACAGCTTTCTAGTACTAAGAGTCTATGAGCTACGCTGGGGACGGACAGACAGACAGACAGACAGACAGACAGACATGGCGAAACTATAAGGGTTCTTTGTTGACTACGGAACCCTAAAAATGCTTAACTTGCAGGTTATCCAAAACGCATAAGCCACTGTGCCATCGAGTTCCTTCAAAACTAGGATTATTACTCCTATGGTTGCTTATGGTTATTCCGGATCAAGAGAGGGAAGTTCTGAGATTTTAATATCTTATTTTATTTCTCGTCGGGTAAGATTTTGGCATTTATCTTGCATTATGTTATGTGATATATGACTGAAGGTGGTAGCCCACTTTACCCGAAATCCTTAACTCAAACAGAGATCCTTATAATCCAATATCCCACCAAGCTACCTCAACAAGGGTTGGTGTCACCCATCCGTTGACGTAACCTTGCAAAAGTTGCTAAGCTTGCCAATCAACCAGAACGCATATTCAACTGTGCCATCAAGCTTACGCATGCTATATTACAATAGTACTTTTAAATATCTTACAGGTTACAATTAGCTTTTATCTTATTTGATGTTAAGTGCCGATAAGGCTGAAGGTGGAAGCGCACTTCACCCGGAATCCTCAACTCTGAGGCACCGGCTATCTTATCTCTAGCTGCCGGAACACAACAATGCTACAAACATTGATGTTATGCCGATATATTTAGATAAGCTGATGGTAGCTAGCCAGGCGGAAAAACAAGCCCTACCACCAACCAAACCGAGTACACAAACCCCCGCAGGGAATCCAACCTGGGACCTCTGGGTCAAAACTGATTGTCTTAACCACAAGATCACAGACGAGTAAATTGAACAAATAATTTGAATTTATTTGTGCATCTACTGTCAACTCTACTGTGGGTTTCTTTCAATTCTAACTGGACGTAACAAAGCCTTTCCGGCCACTTATGCCTCTCCGATTTCATTCCAAATGATGATTTTCTTTATTGGTAGGGTTGCCTAGTTTTCGTTACTATAAACGGTACAAAAAAACTAAAGTTTCACAATAAAGAAGATGAAGAATAAGAAGAAATTTTACATGGCTAGGTTACAATGCGGTTTGTCATTTCAAAGTAAGGATTCGCAAGTCACGCGTTCCCATTACTAGGCATTACTGCAATTTGTCATTGATTTCCAATATTTCGACCACATAAGATTCAATATTTGGTGGCAATATAATTGTCATTGCCTTGCAAAGGGTTGAGACATTTGTCGTTGATACAGCTTGTGTTAAGTCCGCTTGGCTACTATTACCATTTCTCCTAAGTTTTTCGCTACACAAAATGCTAGTAGCAAATCTTTATTACGTCAGTTAGTGAAAAGTTTGCCAGTTTCTCCAGGATCCCAGTTAAAGTTTTCCACCTTCGGCCTTATCAGGTGAAGTGAAGGTTCAGGGGTTTTTATAAACTTAAGCAAATGGCAGATTGGGCCAGTCGGTACTATGGTATCTACTACGGTAGCTCAATGCAAGTTTTTATTTTATGAAAGTAACAACCCTAGCTATAATGAAGTGTCGTGTCCAATTACCGGCAGCGTTCTTGTGGAAACGGCATTCATGAAGGGATTTTAATAACAACACTGGCGATTATTATTTGACGGTATAAAACCAATTGTATTACTAGATACGAGCAGTACAAAACCGGTCGTTGTGGATGTCCTTGGGGGAGGCCTGTGTCCAGCAGTGGACGCCGTCTTTCAGCTGAGATGATGACGATAATGATAAGACCAACATAAAGTTAATAAAGTAAAACTGCTGCATTCATCACCATCATCATCATCATCATTATCTCAGCTAAAAGGCGTCCACTGCTGGTCAAAGGCTTCCCCTAAGGATCTCCACAACGACCGGTGGTGTGCTGCTCGCATCCAGCAACTACCTGCGACCTTCACCAGATCGTCGGTCCACCTTGTTCACACTATGTCTTCAGATGCTACTGGTGAAGCATTTGCTAAATAACAACCATCACCATCTGGGAACTTCGCACTGGGCCTGCGTGGTAGTTTATTGCGAGTCCCTGTGGTGTTCCTATACATGGGGCACGTGCCCCAGCAGTGAGGACGTGCTTATGAGCTGGTAATGATGATGATGATGATGATGATGATACTAGTCTTCCCATATAAAATAAAGCACATAGCGGGATCGGGCATTTACCCACCACGCCAGGCCTTGCGTGTGTGGGTTTACCAATGCCCACTTTTCTATCACAGGGGAGGGGATTTTTAATTTAGTCACCTATCCGGTATCTAGACTTTATCAAAGTTGCTTAACTTGCGTGATAGCAGCTCGAACAGTCACCAAGCTCCTTCGAGTTGGAAAATGTCAAACTCTTGTCACTTTTGTAAATCTCTTAGGGTTATAAGTATGCTACGATATGTGCCTTGTTTATTGAGTCATATCGTACAAGAGACATCAATGCTTCTGCCAAAATTATTGAAAGCCGAGTCATAAAAACACTGACGTAAGTTGAATTACGGTGTTCTTGGAAATACATTTAAATATTCTGCAATCTTTGGCTGATTCACTCAAAACGTTCCGTTCGTAGCAAATAGTGTACACTCGTAGCACTGAGAAATTCGTAGCAAAGGCGGGTCAGTAGCGTAGCAGACCTCGCAGTGTTCCAACGTATAAAGATTTTCCGTTGTTGTACTATTATTATTAACTGTCATTGCTGTCAACCAGTGTACAGACGCCAGCACATCAACCTATCCGAAACTGACAATTTTCTTTAATAAATGTTCAACCATATGCCATGTACATAAAGTTCGTACGGGTGCAATGCTGATATTATCAGTGTTTCTCTACTATATTATGCATGTATTTATCTATATATTAATACGTGAAGCAAAAACTTTGTACCCGTTTTTACGAAAATTGCGCGGACGGAGGAGTATGAAATTTCGCACACTTATAGTTTATATAGAGAAGGTTATCCGAATATTAATATTTTTTTAAATTATCCATAAAAAATACATTGTAAAATACATGTATTTGACACACACGTATTGTTTGTCTTTAATGCGGCCGACATCTGTCAATGCCAATCCAAACTCACATTCTATCTTTTTTAATTTTACATTGCTTAGGATACAGTCCGTGCAGCCTTAATAAAATTACGGTCGAATTTCAACCACTGGGCGACCACTAGTATAACCTTTTTCTTGAATCAATCTATCTATTAAAAAAACCGCATCAAAATCAGCGGGAAGCGACTTTGTTTTATACTATGTATGTAGTGATAAATGTTCTGTGCGTATGTATATTATTGAACTCCTTCAAAACGGCTGGACCGATTTGCTTGAAATTTTCTGTGTGTGTTCAAGTGAATTCGAGAATGGTTTAGATTTACAATTGGACCCCGTAGGTGGCGCTGCTATAGGGTCCATTATGGGATACGGGTGTTCTTAAGCGGACGAATGATTTGTTTGTTTTGTTGTCATGGAAACTGTCAAAGCGGTACGAAGTCCGCCGGTCAGCTAGTATATTTATAAATAAAGCTTGCTTAATTCTTAAATGACCTTTTATATTTAAAAAATATTAAGATCGGATGCTGATGACGTAGTTGTCAACATTGATATGATATCAACATTGATTTTTTTTTTATATTGACACGTCATAGTGACCACATCCTGCCTGATGGTAAGCAGCCGATGCAGTCCAAAATAATGAGAGCGGTCCTCACCGTGGAACACGCACGTTAACAAGCACCCCCATTCATGACGGCCTGCATAAATGCCGTTTCACGCCCCGCTTAAAAGATCCGGGACTATAGGAGCTGGGAAACACATGCGCCGGCAAAGAATTCCTAATATGAATAAGGCTCCTTCGGCTTACAAAGTAAGAGTAGGTAGTGTTGATAAAGCATGGGTTGGACAGAGCCACAGTGGCATAGTTGGTGGTGCACCTGACCCGGCATGCCAGTAACATTTTTCAACACCTTTCTAAAAAGTTATAAATAAATAAATAAATAAATAATCCTCAACCAAAAAGTAGGGTACAGGGCCGCTGGAGTGGAACATACTTCGAGTGGCAACCGCGTACCGGAAAGCGCAGTGTGGGCAGGCCTCCAACAAGGTGGACTGACGATCTGGTAAAGGTTGCGGGAAGCCGCTGGATGCGAGCAGCACAAAACCGGTCGTTGTGGAGATCTTTGAAGAGGCCTTTGTCCTGCAGTAGACGTCTATTGGCTTAGATGATGACGATAATAAAAATATGTTTAAAAATAAGCCAATTAAAACTAGTGACGGATCAGCTTCGAAATTATTACACTCATATCGTATTAAACATGCTACCAACACGTTATTATAACTTGTTGATGATTAATTTCCAAAGTTAGATTGCTCGAGGGGACTGGGGCGAAGCGGCACGAATAGACCGACACATCCGTCAGAGAACCAACAAAAACTGTGACTTGGCAAACAGTTTGACATTTTGTAAAGCATAAAAAGTTTCAGAGTTTAGTTATTAGAACGCCTTGATGACCGATTGGCAAAACGCTGAGCTCAATATCTGAAGGTCCTTGGTCAAATTCCAGGGTCAAAAAAAGTGTTTCGAATTTTTCGTCCTAACAAGCAGCATTTGGCGTCCTAGTGATTACCCTTTAATTGTTACGATGACATGATTTTAATGATGAAGAACTTCAGCGGGACAGCAGATATATATTATGATCGGAATAGTCTATCAAACACATATACTATTTTAAGTACAAGTGTATGTTGTATGTACATCATCATTATCATCATCATCAGCTCATTTTATGTCCCCACTGCTGGGGCACGAGCCTTCCCTATGGATGGATAGAGAGAACGGACCATAAACCACCACGCGGGCCCAAGTTGGTGGTTGTTAACGACTGCTAATGCAGCCGGGACCAACGACTTTACGTGCCTTCCGAAGCACGGAGGAGCTCGAGATGATAAATTTTTGGTCATCCATCCGATGACCGGCCTTTGCGAAAGTTGCTTAACCTCAGCAGTCGCAGACCGGGCGCGTTAACCACTGCGCCATCGAGCTCCTCCACTGTCTTCAATGTACATACTACATACATATACTTGGTTGAAGTGAAAAAGAAACAGCTTTGTTTACTTCAACAAAAAATACCAGCAGTTTGATAAGCAATCATATTATATTTTAATGCGATTCTTCCGTTCCTGGTTTGGACGATTGATCCTACTAAAAAACTTATTAAGAAACTTAGAGCTATATGAACTATGTGACCTTAGATTATGTAGTGACCTATGTATCTGTGTGACTGAATCCCAAAGAACGAATGATCCCTATTCCCATTGTGACAAGGATATTAAGAATATTCGGGATTCCAAAAGGCACGATTCTATGTCAACGACGCGGGAAAAGGAACGCCGACAAATATTCGGGATGACGGATGGTCTGATAGGGAAGTGAAGAAGAGTATTCCTTTAAAATGTACAAAATGTTAAGTGTAAATGTACAATAAAGAGGATTTACTCAATACGTTTTAAAGACAATATTTTTTTAATGATAATTATGATTGTCAAAGTTAAAGATATTTATTGCTTTCGTGTGGTGAAAATTAGGTGTAGGTATGTACATAAAGGTGCGTCCAGCCTATATGACAAAACATGTTATATAGCATAGTTATCTAGCATTATTTTGTTGTGTGGACGATAAGTGTCAATAAAACAACTTAGTTTCTAACATTCAAGTCGTGCTTCAATCCATTTGTATACCGATTACAATTTTTTTTTTAAGTGTTGACATATTTTACACAAGTGGGATTCAAACCAGCACCCCATGACATGCCGGGTCAGATGCAGTACCAAGTGTACTTTCGTTCTATGAGCGGGATTTTTTAACCCTTTTTCATATTGTAATTTTGTTCGCAACAAAATTTGCGTAAAGTTATTATTGAGGTTAAGGTGTTTATTTAATGAAACACCGAGATTTCTTGATAACTTTAATTGTTCACACACAACCAACACGATTACAGCGGAGAACGGAAAACGGAAACCCGATGATGGCCATAGACATTATTATTATACTAGAGAGAAACATGTGATGATAACGAGAACAGATCATTCAGCCTTATTAAAATTTAATTCTCAATAGTTACATATATACAACCATTATCATGACCTTATTTAACTGTATGATCATGACTATTAATAATGTCCAGCCTGTGTTTTTTTATCGAAGACCAGCCCCCCAATTAATCTGGAACGCTATAGTTTCAACATTTTCGTATTCTGCTAACTACTAAACTATAGAGTTGATTTCGTAGTTAGCATAATAGCGAAAACGTTAAAACTATAGCGTTTCAGATCCGTTTCAGATCAAAATAAATAGCAGAATTGGAGGGCAGGCAAATTACTGCGCTCTATCTGATGATAAGCAGGAGCGGAGACCAGATGTCCAGTTTTTGATGTGTAAGGCGCAGGCCACACATAAAGGGCGTCGGGCGCGGACATGGCACGGGCGGCATCCTCTTCCATTCAAATTTCATACTAAATGCATGAAAATAAAGCGTATACTGAGCTGTGCACAGTGTTGGCATCACATAACAGGGCGCAATGGTAAGGGGGTGCCGCGCGGAATTTCGAAAATTTACGTGTTTTTAAGTCACTGAATAGGTCATATACATTAAAAGGACTAGTTTAGGTTAGCTTGATCCTTTCACAAGGCTATGGTTGTCTTGGAATTTGAAACAAATACTCAGAAACTGTATAAACAATACGTAAAATAACGATATCTAAAAACTTATTTCTTCAGAAACATTGTAAATATAGCATAAATGAAACAATGATCCGACATCAAAATGTTTGTATTGATATTCCGCAGGCCACTGTTGTCTTATTTTTCAATACAAAAATATGAATATGAAAATATTATGACTTTTTTATTTTTTACCCAAACGCAAAGCAACGAAAGTAAACATTGCTCTAATTAAATCACCAGCCTACTTTGTACAGATATTAGTCTGCGTGCGTATTCGTAGTCGTGCCCCGTTGTCACACCACTGCCACAGATTAGGTAATAGTTACTCCACTGCCTCGCGCCGCTCGCTCGCAAAGAAACTTGAAACTCGCAGTTTTGCGTCCGCGCTGCATCCCCTTAATTGTTATTATTTTTTATTATTTATGTTACCTACATGTTGTATGTTTAATTGTGTGTTTTGTCAATATGTGATTCCAATAAACGTCTTTTCTTCTCTTCGAGCAGGATAATGTCTTATTAGCCGCTCACACCTTGCCGACCCGCAAGCTGCTTCTTCACACCACGTCAAAATACCCCATGTTGCAGGATGAAGAGAATACGTTTGCTGGGAGAGCATCCATTTGATTGTTTGTCAAAGAAATGATTCACCAATGTGTGAGGATGAATTTCTATTCTTACAAGTGTTGTTGCATTTACATGAAACAACAGAATATTTCGAGAGTGGAATAGCACCTAAGGTTCAATTATGTACATAACTAACATCCGGAAGATTAATGAGAGGCGTTGAAGAGAAATTCGGGTGAAGATGGATGAGATGCCAGAACAAAGGAACCGCCATACAGCGCAGCAATCAATTTTGAGTTTATATGGTTACGCTTTAAGTCTGTATTTACTTTAGCTGGACAATGACATTTTGCCGGCATAAATGCTACAGAAAAACTCGCTCTTGTTAGCTGTTTGCGGAACTTGACTCTGTGAATGTACTTTAGGGAGACCAAATTCAAAATATGATTTTATTACTTAAAAATTTGGAAAAGCCTTGGGAATAATTTTCACTACCATTAAGCTATGATAGCTTTGTCCAACCCATGCCAATTTATCAACACTATCTATCCTTACTTCGTAATCAAAAGGAGCATTATTAAGTCAATAGCTACATCATCAACATCCGAACTTAACAAGTTTACAAATATTAAAGTTTAATATAGGCAAGCTATATTTCATCTCGAGGAGGACCCCCATTGAGCTCCATTGAGCGCCATTGCGCAGTGGTTAACGCGCCCGGTCTGCGAGTGCTGAGGTTAAGCAATTTTCGCAAAGACCAGTCATGGGATGGATGACCAAAAATTTATCATCTCGAGCTCCTCTGTGCTTCGGAAGGCATGTAAAGCCGTTGGTCCCGGCTGCATTAGCTGTCGTTAACAACCACTAATCCGCACTAAGTCCGCGTGGTGGTTTATGGCCTGTTCTCCCTATCCATCCATAGGGAAGGCTCGTGCCTCAGCAGTGGGGACATAAAAGAAGCTGATGGTGGTGATGGTGATATTTCATCAGTTGCATGAGAGTAGCCGCGGATCGTGCTCAGTGGCGTACACTTGGAGAGGCTTAATGTTAAACAGGCACTTACATGGCCTGATGATGAAGCTATGTTTATAAAAATAGGTATGTATATAATAGGGCTGGTTCACAAATTTAAAGTCGCTCAGCGAGCTATGGAAAGGGCTATGCTCGGAGTTTCTCTGAAGGATCGACTTCGGAATGAGGTGATCCGACAGAGAACGAAAGTAATCGACATAGCCCATCTGATCAGCAAGCTGAAGTGGCAGTGGGCCGGTCATATTAGCCGCAGAACCGACAACCGTTGGGGTAAACGAGTTCTCGAGTGGAGACCGCGCATCGGCAAACGTAGTGTAGGACGCCCTCAGACTAGGTGGAGCGACGATCTTCGCAAGGTAGCTGGTAAGAGCTGGATGAGAGTAACCGCGGATCGTGCTCGGTGGCGTGCACTTGGAGAGGCCTATGTCCAGCAGTGGACTAGTATAGGCTGATGATGATGATGATGATGAGGTATATAATGAAAGGAGTTGAAATAAAATTTGTTCGCTAATTTTAGCTAGAAGAAATGCGTAGCCGGCTACGCCAGAGTAACATTTGGAAGATAATAGCGCTTTGTCGGCACCTATGTCGGATACTGCCAAAGCACTTTACAAACTGTATGTTTATAAATAACTAGCTGTGCCCTGCGGTTTCACCCGCGTTAATTAGCGACTGTTCCATTCCTATTAGTCATAGCGTGATGTAATATAACCTATAGCCTTCCTCAATAAATGGACTATTTAACACAAAAAGAATTTTTCAATTCGAACCAGTAGTTCCTGAGATTAGCGCGTTCAAACAAACAAACAAACAAACAAACAAACAAACAAACTCTTCAGCTTTATAATATTAGTATAGATTGTATGTAGGTGAGCTATATTTGGAAAATATTACGGAGCGACATTGTCAAATCTGATAAAGCTCCTTAAATAAAGATTTAAAAAAAACACATCTATTCCCTAATCCTTTCAAGTTCAACCGAGGAAAAATACATTAAAGTTTCTATGAAAGTGGAGAAACAAGGGACGAACAAACCAAAGGGAGGCTGCACAAACTATTTACACCGTCCCAAAGCGCTGGGCCTATTCACCGCCTGTAAATCTGTTCAAGCCGACCTAGCATTCATTATTAAGCGAGCAATCACACGGGCTGCCATAAATAGAGTTTTACTGCAATCTCAACTATCAATAGCACAGGAAAGGCATTAGGGATACTGGCGGATCGGAATTCCAAATGCTTTTACGACTTGGACCTTTTTAATGACCGCCTGATAAGAATTGGGAAGACAAACAAGGTCATCAACCTATCTGTATCATGATAAGTACCTATTGATGTATGTTTTTTATTTTTATTTTTATATCTTACAAGTAACCACTTGGCCTTCATTTCACCTGATGTTAAGTGATGATAAGGCTGAAGGTGGAAGCGCACTTCACCCGGGATCCTCAACTACTGAGGCACTGGCTATCGTATCTCTAGCTTCTAGAACACAACAATGCTACAAACATTGATGTTATGGCGACATATTTAGATAAGATGGTGGTAGCTAGCCAGGCGGGCAAACAAGCTCTACCACCAACCAAACCGAGTACACAAACATGTACCCCAACTGGGAATCGAACCCGGGACCTCTGGGTCTAAACCGGTGGTCTTAACCACTAGATCACAGAGGCGATTTAAATTATTCAACTGTTGGGCTTTTCGATATTTAAAGATAGGTACTTTGGATGTGTAAAAATTGGATTTGTACGAACACGTCATCATCATCATCATCAGCCTATAAACGTCCCACTGCTGGGCACAGGCCTCCCACATGATCAGTAGACGTGGGGGTATTGGGCCATAACCCACCACGCTGGCCCAATGCGGGTTGGTGGGTTTTAACGACTGCCATCTTACGACAACAACCGGAACCAACGGCTTAACGTGCCTTCCGAAGCACGGAGGAGCTCGAGATGTTTTTAATTGGTCACCCATCAGGCGACCCGGCATTGCGAAAGTTGCTTAGCGGGCAAGATCGCAAGCCGAACGCGCTAGCCGCTGCGCCATTGAGCTCCTCCGAACACGTACAAATACGTAAAATACATCCCGATCCTCCGACTCACTGGACGTGCGTGCACAGTCACGAGCACCGATATGTACACACTGACTTTTTTTTTCCTTTAGTTGATTGCTTCATGCGATTAGCACATTTAACCAGTGTCAAAGTAATTTTTCTAACAAGTAATACATAAATAAACAATATTTCTTTTCTGTACGATGATGATGAATGATAATAGAAATGAGAAGTGAGAAATGATATACCCCCCAACCCCTCGAGTATCTCAGTAAAGATGTGGGGCTTTACTAAGTCCTCGGGCGGATTTCTTGAGAGAATTTGAAAAGTGACGTTGCACTCTTTTGTTTCATTTGCCAACACTCATGCACACACAAATACTTAACGGTTAATAATCCACCATTATTATTCGACATTTGAAAAATTTTAGAAAGTAAAACAAAACCGCAGACATGACTCTTCACTTTCCCGCCAAGAAGTCATACACTGACTTTATTCCATTCTATTAGGAGTTTTTTTAGTAATTAAGACAAATGACTCTACTCTGCCTGATGTTAAGCAGAACTAAGCAAAATCCAGATGCGAGGATAGCTAGAGCAGGATACTGCTTCACCTTGCCGACCCGCAAGTTGCTTCTTTACACCTCGTTTAAAGGACCCCATGTTGTGGAAGGAGGAAATAAGTGTGCTAGGAGGAAATTCCATTTTTTGGTATGTAACAAAGAGATCAATCACCAAATTTCCAAAGTTGTTGTTCCAAAATTTCAATAAAATGAGTTAAGTACATATCCTGGATCGCCACGTAATCTATACTAATATTATAAAGAGGAAAGCTTTGTATTTTTGTATGTATGTATGTTTGAAACGAATAAACTCTAAAACTACTGGACCGATTTATAAAATTCTTTCACCTTTAGAATGCTACATAAGCGCTGAGTAACATAGGCTATATTTTTAAAAAAAAAAGAAATATTTAAAAATAAAAGTACACCCGTGCGAAGCCGGGGCGAGCCGCTAGTGCTCTATAAACTGGTCTTACTCCCGTTTTTCTAGCTTTACTGGAACCTAAAAATACCATTAATCATAACAGCAGTAGTAACTATTACCTAATCTGTGACAGCAGTAAGTCAATGTAATGATTTTTTTTCTTAGCATAAAAGCAGGAAATATACTTATTTCACGGTAATTAGTGTAAGTAGCTCCGACATATTTATTTTATTTAAAAAAAAAATAATCAGACCTACTAAAACTTATAAGCTTAAGTGGAAGTAAGTAAAAATGAAATCGACAAACTTTGACCGCCATTTTCTCAACTTTGACATTTTCGACTCACTGCTCTTACCCTTAGCGCGGCAGCATAGTAGTCGGAGGCTCCTATCCATTCGAAAACGTATCCAAAATGAAACTGGCCAAGTCGATTAAATAGAAGCGACACAAAATGCCTCGAAGTTCCGTAGACTTTCAACTTTTGGCTATCTAACCATCGTCAGTCAAGTTACAAATAATGTTATTCAAACTTTTTCAATTTGTCCACTCACCGTACGCAAGAATGAGACGTCATCTTGCTCGCTCGCTTGCCCCTCCGCTTCCGCCATCTTGGCCTTGGGTTAGTCGCTCAACTATCAGAAATCAGAAGTGCGCAACCATTCCTCTTGAAATGCATAACTGAAACAAAGAAATACTATGTGTCACAACAAGGTTACAACATAATTATACTTGAGATGGTCACTTTTCATAATCTCTCATGAAGTCCGAGTGAGAGTTCAGGGTGCCTAGTGTGAGTTTCATTCGCCATTCGACCACGTTAACGAAAACGATAATTTGTATGGCAACAATTTAACTCTTTTCATATGTCGCCAGGAGGTGATGCTTCATTGCCATACTAATTAATTTTCGTTTTCGTAAACGTAATCGAATGAATACGGATAATAAACAAAACTCACAGTAGGCACCTAGTAAAGTCCCACATCTTTATTGAAACCAAAGGTATTGTGGGGGACACAATACCTTCAATTTCAACATTATTTCTATCATTATTATCGATTTATTTTATATTATTGTGCGTATCTTTTATAAAAAGCATAGCCATAGCATTAAAGTTTTTATCATCTCTCATTTTCATCTAACTTTTTATTTTCAATTATTTATTTATAAAAAATACATATATTTTACAATATCTCCCTAACTATGTCATTGGTTAAGTTTTAATGTGCAAACCTAAATAGTTTAACATTAAGACGCTTAATACATTTATAATCTTTAGATATTTACTAAAACCACTAATAAAATTATGGAGGATTTTGCTAAAAATTAGTACACAATGATAAAGCTGAAAGCATAATTTAAAAGCATTTAAAATTCAGTGAAACATTCTGCCTTGTCTAAATTAGCTGACGTAATAACTTAGGATGGTAATGAATAATGATGACGGATGGTAATGAGACAACAATAGCTTTTACGGGGAAACTTATTAATGTTGTTTCAATTAATCAAACGCATCGGTGGCCGGTGGCAAAGCACTGAGCCTACAATCTAAAGGTCCTGAGTTCAATTTCGAAGTCGGTCAAAGTGTGTTTCGAGTTTTTCGATGCATATCCCGGGTTTGTAATCACTACTCGCGTATTGGCAAACCACCACGGTTCGGCCAATAACCATCAATTTGAGAGATGACTTGATTTCAATGAAGCAGACCTTATTTATATTTGGATCCAACGAAAAAAAATGGCCTTTTGGCCTCCAACAAGGTGGACCGACGATCAGCCCCCCAACCGCCTAACACTCTCGCTTTCGATCGCTTTGAAAGCGAGGCCCTCGCCCCGCTTTCTAATATAATATCGAATAATATCGAAAGCTATAGCCTATAGCTTTCGATATTGCTTTCTTATAGCTTTCGAAATGACAAGATGACGCCTCCTCCTCGCCTCGCCTTCAAAGCGATCGAAAGCGAGAGAGTTAGGCGGTCGACCCCCTGGTAAAAGTCGCGGGAAGCCGCTGAAAGCGAGCAGCACAAAAGCGGTCGTTGTGGTAATCCTTGGGGGAGGCCTTTGTCCACGTGACGTCTTTTGGCTGAGATCATGACGATGATATTTAGATAAAATGTTTATCAAGTGTTAGGATTAAAACTGAATCACGTTTTAAAAAAAATCAAACATCTAAACCCGTTAATATTTATATTAACCGTACCGTACCGTAGTAAAGCGTTCAAGTTCTCTAATTATCTGTGCTCGTGTATTAGTATGGGACCAAAGAGTTTCTAAAGCTTTAACTTTGTCGTGTGTTGTCTCTGCTAAAACACGAAATGAGCAAAAAGGTTTTTCAACATTATTTGTAGATTTCTCAGTATTATAATCACGGTAAACCTACGAAAAGCTCCCAGCGAGCTGGCACAGGTGTTTCCGTTCGAATCTTCGCAACACACTGCATTGGTCTTGACCTACTTGTTGCCAAGTTACGTCTAAAGTATGTACTGGAGTTTGCATTTCGTTGTTCGTATTCTGTACGTGGTGACATAATTCTATTTATTACTACTACAGCTGTCTTTTTTATTTAATAACTAGCTTACCCGGCGGACTACGTACCGCTTTAACAGTTTCTATGACAACAAAACAAACAAATCGTTAAATAGTTTACGCGTGAAAGCGTATCAAACAAACAAGCAAACAAACTCACTTTTTTAATAAAAAGTATCCTATGTCTTTGCTTATACTCTTGAGAATGTGCGTGCAAAATTTCATGATGATCGGTTGAATAGTTTACGCGTGAAAGCGTAACAAACAACAAACAAACAAACTCACTTTCACATTTATAATATTAGTTAGGATTTTATTAATACAAAAACGTTCTGTCTCCCTGTGACCAAGGGTCTCATGTAAAGAGCTCGAAACGTCAGGATAAAATAAAAAAGCCTATTGTGTAATATTATAAACGTCAGTATAGACCTGTTAAAGTTTAATTTCAATGAATATTCCCCCGTTATCATTTCAGTCCTTACAATCATTTGTTGTAATGTTCGCGTCTGTTGAAGACATTTGCATAGAAACTCTTGGTCTCAGGAACTTTGGCTACAAGTTTGGAACATTTCGGTACTTCAATAGTGTAAAATAGGTATTTTGTGGGACTCTGGTGCCTAAAAGGTAAGTTATTAAGCGGAATGGAGTAGGTAATGGGAACGCTACGCTATATTATATTAGGAAGCAAAAAAATACTATATTTTACAAGTTTTCTTTTTTCTACCTACTCAGTTTAGCTATCCTGGACATACATGTTTAGGATACGATGACGATGAGTTCGAGCGCTGAGGTTAAGCAACTTTCGGAAAGGCCGGTCATCGGATGGGTGACCAAAAAAGTATCATCTCGAGCATCTCCGTGCTTCGAAAGGCACGTAAAGCCGTAGGTCCCGGCTGCATTAACCACCGCACCACATTGAGCCCGCGCCGTGGTTTACAGCTGTTCTCCCTATCCATCCATAGGGAAAACTCGTGCTCCAGCAGTGGGGACGTAAAACGAGTTGATGATGATGATGACGATGAGAGATACATGTTTAAATCAGCCCGTGACCCCGTGCTCACGGGCTGAAACGTCAGAACAAAAGGCATGCCTGCGATACGTTTACAAAGTATTTTGCGTTAAACATGACGCTGTTGAATAATTTGTTTAAAATGGTAGGCGAAAGTTAAAAAGTTTATAAGTCCTCCCGTCTTTCAGTATAGCTGTGCCTTTTTACGCCTCGTGGCAAGCTTTTGCATATTCAAAATCGTAATTAATTACAAGGCCGCTCGCTTCCCTATTATGAAAATTAGGCAATAGCATCGCTTTTAATAACGTTCTTAATGCCAGATGAAATTTTAAATTCTCATACTCAGAATTGGCCGAATTATAACCGCCTCTGTGGTCTAGTTGTGAAGACCACCGGTTTAGACTCAGAGGTCCCGGGTTCGATTCCCAGCGAGTACATGTTGTGTATTCGGTTTGGTTGGTGGCAGGGCTTGTTTGTCCGCCTGGCTAGCTACCATCATCTTATCTAAATATGTCGCCAAAACATCAATGTTTGTAGCATTGTTGTGTTCCGGCAGCTAGAGATAAGATAGCCAGTGCTTCACTAGTTGAGGATCCCGGGTAAAGTGCGCTTCCATCATTGGCCTTATCATCACTTAACATCAGGTGAGTTAAGGCACTGTTCTTACCCATAAAATTTATTTATTTTTTCTCTATTAGGTAGATATTAAGCAAGTAAAGGTTTTTTAAAGTTTGTAACGTATAGGCAGCTTCCCAGATGCTGCAGATGTTTGCTCAGATCGCCTCTTTCTTTTGGACATCATTGTGATGTCCGCAGTAAAAATACACGTCAAGAAATATGGATCTCAAATACTTAGAAAATAAAGAAAGATTACCAAATGCGGAGCAGGTACGGTCCTTAATAAATAAATAAAGTTCAAGTAGCTCAGATGTTTGTATTAAATAATAATGAATTGGTCCATACTGGGGACGTATTTCGTATTGTATTGTATCTTAGAGCATTAAACCAAATGCCCCCGATCCGATCCGAACCCTTCGGAGAATCTTACTAGATTCTCCGAAGGGTTCTTAAACCTTAAATTTTTATACGCTAGTTTTCGAAAAAAAGGCCAAAAGACATTTCGATAAAAAGAAAAATAAAGCACTTTCGGTAGTTTCAATTCAAAGGAGCCGAAACAAAGAGGTCGCAATGCCTTCACCGCTTACACGTGCCCGTAGTTTCATTCAAAAGAGCCGACAGAGAGGCCGCTCTTAAAAACATTGCATTTTTGTGTCAGGAAAAGTAAAAAAAAACTAGCCAGAATTTTTTTTCTCTGATATAATTAGATGTTTTGTCAAAATATTTGCAGTTGATAAAAAGTGACTTTATATATATATATATTTTTTTTAATTTTGTTTTTTACATGTGTTGTTGTCCTTTATATTTTGTGTGTATATTCGTAATGGATAGTGTCCTTGTATGATAAAGCATTTTCAAAAATATTTTGACGCTGTAAAGGAGAAAAGAAATGTCCTCTTGCTGGTTCTTTTCAGTACAAGGTTATCTTGCGTAGATTTACAAACCCATGGTATGGTGAAATTCATAAGAGCTGTTTGTAGTTTTTTTATTTTAGTTGATGGCTTCGTGCGATTAGCACATTTAGCCAGTGTCAAAGTAATTTTTTTACAAGTAATAACCAATATTTCTTTCCTGAATGATGATGATGAATTATAATAGAAATGAGAAGTGAGAAATGATATAGGTACCCCACAACCCCTCGAGTATCTCAGTAAAGATGTGGGGCTTTACTAAGTCCTCGGGCGGACTTCTTGAGAGAATTTGAAAAGTGACGTTGCACTGTTTTGTTTTATTTGCGAACACTCTTGCACACTCACGAACACAATCCATCATTATTTCACATTAATATTCGACATAACACAATTTTTTGAAAATAAAACAAAACCGCAAACATGACTCTTCACTTTCCCGCCAAGAAGTGCCTGTTTGTAGCTTAAACTGAATGAATGCCTTTGATTTTTTTTTAATGTATTTGGTCCACTTGCTTTTTAGACACAGAAAGTGTGTTGGTGAAATTTCCACGACTAGGTCTCGAATTTACACTTTTTGGCAATCAAAGCCTATCGTAGTCGCCTGTCCCAGATTACCACAGAAGGTACCAAAATTCACCAAAACTTTGTTATTTGATTTTTGATTGAAGAGTAACTTGTGTAAGTTAAGTATAGTCCAATAACATCAGTTGTACTTTAATCACTTATAAAAAAATAAACAAAATATTTTTTTACATAAGTACTTATTTTCGTTTGGGACATTTTTTAAAACCTAAAAATTATAAATTCCTTAGAATATCTCATAGGGGAGTTAGTACAATAAAGACTTTAATCTAAGAAGGTATAAACTGGGCCCAACATTGCGATAAACCCAGCAAAGAGGAAGTGTAATCCTGAACCCCAGCTTTATGGCTATGTAGACTTACAAAAGGTCAGACATGTCATGTTAAAAAAAATCCTTAATCATTGTTGTTTTGTAAATCCTAATAAGACTTTATTGCTCAATTGGATTTTAACGTACACAGTCTAGTCAGTAAGTACTACGTTTTTTTTTAAATAAAACGCTCTAGTTTTATTTAAAAAATAGGAGAACTTACTTAACATCTACAACCGCGAGAAGTCTACTAATAAAAAGATGACCGGAAATTTCTTTAATTTTGTATAATAATTCCTTTAAATAAATAAATTTAATTGCAAATCAACAACAAATAGGTATGTGCCTCAAGCTAACAAACATTTTCTTTCCATTTCTTAAATTAGGTACAATTCAAAGAGATTATTAAGTCTATAGTAAATGTCCCACGCACCAGAATGTATGTGAGAACGACGCTCACAAGATTTCGGCTCAACTATTTTATCCCTTTCTCTAGTTTAATAAAGACTCGAGCAACCGATGGCAACGGTATACTATGGTGTCTAGTTTCTCAAAAGGAAATATAATGGAATGAAACTTCACTCGCGTTTTCTTTTATATTTATTATCGCAGATCAACTTTTCATAATTTGGCATAGGAATTTTGTAAATAATCCTTTATATGGGCTTTCCTTTGCTGTCTATAGAAAACATTCCTTTTCGACCTTATCATCACATAAAATCAGGAGAGATAAAGGCTTAGTCCGATACCATAATTCGCAAAAAGAATATTAGCAATGTTTACAGAAGAGACTAAATACTTCAAAAAAATTGAAAATTCTGTTGGAGACTGTGAATGTTCTTAATATTTATTTACTATAAAAAAATAAATTGTAATAAAGTAGAAGATTTTATTATTACTAGTGGTCGCCCAGTGGTCGAAAGTCGACCGTAATTTCATTAAGGCTGCACGGATTGTATCCTAAGCCATTAAAAATTAAAAAAGATAGAATGTGAGTTTGGATTGGCATTGACAGATGTCGGCCGCATTAAAGACAAACAATACGTGTGTCAAATACATATGCGTGAGTGTCAAATACATGGTAGTGTGTGTAATGTTGTTTTTGTTGATTTAAGGTTTTTTTTATGGATAATTAAAAAAATATTAACATTCGGATAACCTTCTCTATATAAACTATAAGTGTGCGAAATTTCATACTCCTCCGTCCGCGCAATTTTCGTGTGGGAGTTAATTGTAAAAATTTGTGACATTCCGTTTCACGGAGTTACTTATTTGTTTTTCTAATAACGTTTTAAACCGAAACTACTAGGAATAGTGGAGATATTAGAATGGCAAGTAATAGAGAAATTTATCTAGTTTTTTCCGGTACCAAAAAGTAATTTTGACAAAAAGTGGAGTTGTTCGTTTTGCGAATTAAGGTATGTGCTAACCCGTATGAGATATTTAAAAAAAACGTTTGTTCAACTGAACTTATGCGAATTTCTTAAAAATTGCCTAATGGGTGTGAAGAAATGTTTACTTTGAATTTTGGACGGGATTTTGAACTGTTTAAATCAATGACCTTTTATATAGTTTAAATGCTGCTCTTAACGTAATCGAATGTCAAATACTCGAAAAGCTCGCACTAAACACACTGTTTATGTATTTTATGGATTCAGAATACTTGCGTTTCTAACAATTTATTCCATAGTAGGTCTACCAGTAATCTGAATAAATGAATCACATATTTAATTTCGTAAATAGCGACGGTCACACCCTGCTCGTATAACCGTATCACTACTTATCTACTCACATATTAATGGTCTTTTGACACATCTATACTCTAATATTATAAAGCTGAAGAGTTTGTTTGTTTGTTTTTTTGTTTGGTTGAACGCGTGAACTCAAGAACTACTGGCTCAAATTGAAAAATTATTTTTGTGTTGAATAGTTCATTTATTGAGGAAGGCTATAGCCTTTTGAAACGAAGCACCGTTCAGATGTTTTTTAGAGGGAACGGCATCACACACTAGTGCGTGTCCCGGTGCCCTACTAGATTCTCCGAGTAACTTTATAGAAATAACGTTAGTGGGAATTTGGTAACGTTATTATGCTCCATCTGCCCCATCAGCCATCAGTTTAACGAGCGATATGCCTAAATAAGCGCTTCAATAAAATAGTATACTCGTATAAACGTTCGTTGACCCATATTGGCATGGCACCTACGCAAACAATGACAGTTCGTGGGTGGTTACTTATATTGGCGAGGGGTTTTAATAGCCGGTCCCACTCGAGACCACCATCCATGGAAGTGATACGCAAACAAGTTCAGTGTAGACATTAATTGGACAGAAGGTAATCTTTATACAAACGCGTTCAGCAACGCACACATAGGCAACGTCTCACGGACACGGTATCTCGCAACAGCTGGGCTCCATGGCAACGAGATGGCGGATGCACTTGCCAGGGAGGGCTCGGAGACCCAGCTCATTGGTCCTGAGCCGTTCGTGGCACTTGCCTTAAGTACCATTAACAAGACCTTAAAAGATTACATCGCAAACAGGCACAGCATCGAATGGAAAGAGCAGCCGGGTATGAAACACTCCAAATCCTCTCTAGGCGAAAACGCCTTAGGACGGAGTAAGTTCATATGTGGAGGCAGTAGAAGGCAGGCCCGACTAACCATCGGTGCCTTGACAGGGCACTATGCCACAAAACAAATGCTTCACGGAATGCATCTATCAACAAATAGCTTGTGTAGGGCATGTGGAGAGGAAACGGTGTCAATGCAGCACCTACTGTGTGACTGCGACTCTCTGGCTAGGAAAAGAATGGGACTCCTGGGGTCGGCCTATCCGAAACCGAAGGACTTCAGGCTCTTCGCTCTTAAAGACGTTGCCAAACTTATGGCATGATGAAGAAGAGTAAAAGGATGGAGTTGAACAAAAGATCCTGATGGGTCGAAGTGTTACTGCGAGAGGGAAACCTCAGCAGGCCCCACTAAGATAAGTTAAGACAAGATAACAGCTGGGCTCGGACTGTACCGAGCTGTTCCGAACTCTATGTCCGTGCAAGAGGTCTGTGAAGGAGGATGTTTGAGTTGCTCGAGCGCGGTATGTGTTAAGCTTACCTTCTGGGTCCCCCTTAGGCTACATTTCCACCAGAGATGAGCGAGGTAGCTATGCGGTGCGTGAGGTATATATCCACCAATAGGAGAACTCTATTTTATCCTGCAAGGACAATGAAGGAATCCTATTGGTGGATTTTTACCTCGCACATCGCTTAGCTACCTCGCACATTTCTGGTGGAAACGCAGCCTTATTTTGAGTCGGTATCGCATATATTAGCTTCCTAGACGACGATGATCGCTAGCTAATCAGGTGGATCGATTGTTGGTATGCCGCCTTTTTTGATTAAAAAAATACGAAGAAAAAGATTCGAAACCGAAAGAATTATAAAATCTTTCGTTCTAACGTGTAGTGTTTTCGTAAACTAAAAAGTAAGCTTTTATAAATAAAGCCTCAATGCAGGGCAAAGGCTTCCGCTATTAAAATCAAGTCTAACAATTCATGCTTGCTAAATTGTGGTTCTGAGAGACTGTAATGGACAGGCAAAAGTAGCGAGTTCTCGTTTCGGAGGTCAAGACTCACTTTGGGTCAAGTAGATTGTGGTTCTCATCATGACATCGGGCTATATCATTAAATGGGCGTTTATAGGGAATTTATTAACTAAAAACGCCCCGGCACAATCCCATCTCTAGTTGGGACTGGGGAATACTGCGCTGCGCCGCTATGTCAGGGAATTGGAACATGGCGGCCGCGCTAACTTTAATTTATGGAAACACCGCTCGTGTACAACGAATGCACGAACATTTTCAAGATTCATTGTACGGGGAGATCCCCGTACAACCGTACCGTACCGAACATAGAAAAGTTATAATATTTTTTGAGAAATAATAAATTGATCCACAAAAAAATAGTAGGCTAAATGCTAAGTTAGCATCTAAATAGTAGTTTAGGTGCTAACTTTGTATTTTTAGGTGCTAGCTTAGTAGTAGTAACTTAGTAGTTAGGTTAGGTTAGTTTGGTGATCGATTAAATACAACCTATATTTTTTTGTTGTTTTGTACTTTAAAATTCCCGGTAGCATAATGGTCAGTGCAGCCGCCCGGATTGCGGAAGACCCAGGTTCGAATCCTGGCTGGGTCGGGTGGGCATTAAATTTTTTCACTATCTATATAAATATAAATGAATGTTGCTAAGCGCAAAACTCGAGAACGGCTGAACGGATTTGGATGAAACTTTGCACATAGAGAGACCATGACCCGGACTAGGACATAGAATACTTTTTATCCCGGTAACAGGTTCCTGTGGGATAGTGTAGTCTTCGCGAACGAAGTCGCGGGCGACAATTAGTATTTTATAATTATCACATTGTATGCGCGTCCATTATACGCCAAATTAAGTGCGGATATTTTCAGGTCTGGTTTTAAAATTAAAATTGAAGTTGATAGTGCTGATTGTAAGCATAATGATAAAGATGATTTAAGTATAGCATTATTTGAATTTTATTTGCCCCTCGATCACGAAAACGAACATTTTACCGGCAAAATTTTAACTCTTCTCGTTTGTCATAAGGAGGTGCCGCTTCAATGCCATACCAAGCTCGTCTTCATTTTTATGACCGAATAGCTAATAAAACGCGCACTTGACACTCGGGTGGCAAACGAGGTAAATAAGTAAGTTTTGCGATACAAAATTTCGTTTCCTTTAATTAATAAACGATAATGCGACGCAAATAAATACAAGGCTGGAACGCAAATAAATACAACAACTTAAGACGGCTCTAAGCGTATAATACAAAAAACTATTAATATATTTTTAAATATTTTCTTTCATCATCGCCAGCTCATTTTATGTCCCCACTGCTGGGGCACGAGCCTTCCCGACAGGGAGAACGGGTCATAAACCACCACACGGGCCCAGTGCGGATTGATGCATGTTAACGACTGCTAATGCAGCCGGGACCAACGGCTTTACGTGGTTGACGCACGGAGGAGCTCGAGATGATACATTTTTGGTCAACAATCCGATGAGCGGCCTTTGCGAAAGTTGCTTAATCTCAGCACTCGAAGACCGGGCGCGTTAACCACTGCGCCATCGAGCTCCTCGAGTTTTCTTTATAAAGCAGTAATAAAACCTATGAATACGTTAAAAAAAAAAGTTAAAAGTATACTGTCCTAGTCCGGGTCATGGTGTCTCATTGTGCAAAGTTTCATCCAAATCCGTTCAGCCGTTCTCGATTTTTGCGCTTACCAACTCGTTACTGTATCGTAAAAACTACATTTGAGCAAACCAGGGTTAGGATAAAGCACGCGTGCTCATACGCCTACATTAAATTTGAGAAGCTGTAAACACGAACTTCAGCTCATTTACAAGGCGGTTCGCGTACACAAAATCGAGTCCGCATAATAAGCTGGGATGGGAGCGTAGATAGGGATTGCAATCACGCGGGATCCCGCATCTTTGAAATTATGTTATAAAATGAAATTGAAAATATTTACAGATTTTTGTGTAAAAATCAACTTTTAACAAACATTTCTTATATTAAGCAACAGAAATTATTTCTTTTCTATGTATTAATTAAGTATAAATAATTAATTAGTAATCTGTTTTCTTAAATTCATCTTTAAATGTTTGGCATAGTTTAATAGTTTTGTTTAATTTTACTCTTACTCCTAACAACAGTTTTATATTTTTAATTCAGTCTTATTCACATAATGACTAATAATCAAATCACAACTTTCTCTTAAGATGATGATTATGATATCAACCTATGGTGAGAGTTCTAAAGTTTTGGCGCTAACGCCAAATTTTTAATTTGCGGGATCCGCGGATCCACGCTTTGATGGTGCGGGATCCAGCAGATTAATAAAAACAGCGGGATCCCGCGGGAATACGTGATCTCGTTTTGCGGGATTGCAATCCCTAAGCGTAGAGCCTTTTTATAGACGCAGGCTCGCCAGAGTCTGGTTGCGGGTTAGATATTTGATTTTAACGGGAATCTTGGTAATATTTTTTTAAACATCTTACAAGTAAGCTCAGGGATCAGGCATTATTTTGTTAAAATCCATGGTACGAAAAAATTAAATTGAAATAATATGTAGTGTAATTCCGCTAAATCACTTGTTTATCCAGCTTGGATGCAGTACGCATGCACCGCCCTCCTACCCGCAAAACATATGCACATGCAGAAAAAATAATGGATGCAAGCGAACATGCACACCAACGCCGATACCCGACACGTGTTTCGCTGTTGACTGATTGAGAGCTGCGCACCGAATAAACGAGTGATTTAGCGGAATTAACACTACATATTATAAAATGTTCAAATAATTTTCAACGCAAATTTTGTTGCGAACAAATTACAAAAACACAAATGTTGAACAAATTTCCACGAGCAGGACTACTACATATTATTTTACTTCACCCGGATTCCGCTACTGCTGAGGCGAGTGGAGACATTTCCCGTGCTAACTATTAAAAAAATCGTTGGTCTAGTAATTTAACTTGACTTAGATCCCTTGGATTTAATTCCCAGCGGGTTGGTACATATCTATATATTAATACATGAAGCAAAACCGTTGTACCCCTTTTTAACGAAAATTGCGCGAACGGAGGAGTATGAAATTTCGCACACTTATAGTTTATACAGAGAAGGATTGCAGAATGTTAATATTTTTTTAATTATGCATAAAAAATACATTAAATCAATAAAACATACATTACACACACACACTACCATCTATCTGACACACACGCATATGTATTTGACCCACACGCATAAATACTCTTTTAAAAAAAATTAAAAAAATATGGAAGAGGAGCGGCCGAAATCTGTCAATGTTAATTAATCCAAACTCACATTCTATCTTTTTTAATTTTTCATTGCTTAGGATACAATCCGTGCAGCCTTAATAAAATTACGGTCGAATTTCGACCACTGGGCGACCACTAGTAAGTAAGACACACTTATCAAACTCAGCTATCAAAATCAGTTTGATAAGTGGAGGGGTGGATCAATTAAGTATTTTATTTTTCCCTGCGAGCTAAGTATTTTAACTTGATCACTCTTCAATGCGCAAGCTACTGTGCCAAATATAGAGCGTCTCAGGGTACTTAGGAAGACTAAATTGATGTCGCACGTCATTTACTCTGAATCGTTATAAGATTGGGGTTATGGTAAGACAAAAAGCGGAGCGAAAACGCAGTATTATTTTTAAAGTTTATTTTAGTAGGTCTGCAGAGGATTCCCTCTTATCCCTTCGATATTTGATCCATTGTGCTTCGATCATTTGAAAGTCAAAGTCAAACTGTTTATTCAATATTCGCCTTCATGGATCTCATGCACTGATTTACGTCAAACAGTATTCAAATTCCTTAATTATAATTAGTAACCATTTTAACTAGTTTGGATTGTGAGAGAGCCTTCAATCGAAAAAAGCTGGCAAGAAACTCGAGAAGCTTTTTTTACCAAAACGTTCTATTCTAATTTTGCATTTACAATTAACACTAAATTTAGAGTAAGTATTAAGTGGAAAATGAAAATGGCACTTGAAAATAAGACGACTTGCCTCAGACGGGACTTGTTCCCACGACCTTTCGCTGGGTATCAGCTCATCCAACTAGACTGCCGAGACAGTAAGATTTATTGTACCTACTTTAGAGGTAACTTAGCTTCATAAGCTTCCGCTAGTGCTGTTAACGTAATCACAGCCTTGCCATGAACGCAGTAAGGTAATTTATGGGTTGACCTATATTATCCGCGCTTAGTTCGCGTGCTATGTGCTCACTCGTACCTGTAATATCAAGGCTTATGACTTTTTACTTTGCCCAACGTTTTCGTGACAAGGTGTTTCCTGTTATGGAGTTGTCTTTTTTATATTAGGTCCTTACCTATGAAATTTACGTTTTGTATGAAGATTTTTATAAAATTATATTTTTCATACTAACGTTTTTTTTAATTTTCTTAGCATCTATTTATGTTAACACTATAAAAATTTAGAGGTAGTGTGATTTTTTCACTAGCTAAATATAGCAGATATTAAAAAGAAAAAAAATCATGTCCCTTCAAAACTACAATGAAACAAAAAGTCAATTCCGCGAAACAAAAAAGAAGTCAATTTTAAAAAAAAATTGGGCCATAAAGACACAAAATGATTAATCATAGTTATTACTGAAGCCTAAGTAACATAGTCCTAATTAAAGGTGTACATAATAATATTAACAACCGGTATTGACTTTTAGAACTAATACACCTATTAATAAGTAAGAAAAAAAATTATAGGTAAGGACCCAATATATTCATAAGTCTGCAAACTGGGAGGAGCTCGATGGCGCAGTGGTTAACGCGCTCGGTGCTCTGATTGATGAGGTAAGAAGCTTAGCTTAATTTCGCACAGGCCGGTCATCGGATGAGTGACCAATTATATGTCATCTCGAGCTCCTCCGTGCTTCGGAAGGCTACGTAAAGCCGTTGGTCCCTGCTGCATCAGCAGTCGTGAACAACTACCAATCCGCACTGGAGCCGCGTGGAGGTTTATTGGATATATACGATTGTTGGTGTGTATACGATTTATCAACACCATCATCACCTCATTTATGTCCACTGCTGGGGCACGAGCCTTCCCTATGGATGGATAGGGAGAACGGGCCGTAAACCACCACGCGGGCCCAGTGCGGATTGGTGGTAGTTAACGACTGCTAATGCAGCCGGGACCAACGGCTTTACGTGCCCGAAATGATAAATTATTGGTCACCCATCCGATGACCGGCCTTTCCGAAAGTTGCTTAACCTCAGCACTCGCAGACCGGGCGCGTTAACCACTGCGCCATCGAGCTCTCATACGATACGCCATACGATTTATAGCGGACTTTAATCGCATAAACTTAGATAAACAAACGTTTTTTTTAATCTCTGTCCTACCCTTAAGCATACATGGATCCGCAAGGTAAACGGGTGAGCCAATAGACATGCTTGATTTTGACATTGGCATTAGCATTTTGAAAATAAATTAATCCTATTGGTGAAATATATCTTAATCGTAAGTATGTACACGAATTAGCTACAATCCGCAAATGGGTTGGTAATGGCATTTCTCATACTTAACGTAACGATGCCACTTCCAGCAAAAGATAAAAAACAAAAGAGAGCTACCTAACCAAAGAAAGATGGCGGACTGGCCGTTTAATTAATGAGACCAATTTGCTCCGTCACTTTCTGGCCGCACCACCATTTTGTTTTATTCGAAATCTGGACGCCTCGCTTTATTCTCCCAAGCCTTATTTTCAAAATAAGTTCTAACATTGTGTAAAAGAGTCGAGCAAAAAGTATTTGGCAGCCGTTATTGATGGATTCATCGTTAATAACAGGGTCATCTAAGAAGTTCAAAGTAAAAGCTGAAACTAAGAGAGATGCTACCTATTTCCTTGACCTCAGTCGACTACTATCTTTCCAATAAACTTTAGATTGCATGGTCAATTTTACTGGCTTGTACTTTTTTAGGGTTCCGTAGCAAAATGGCAAATAACGGAACCCTTATGGATTCGTCATGTCTGTCTGTCTGTCTGCTGTCCGTCCGTATGTCACAGCCACTTTTTTCCGAAACTATAAGAACTATACTGTTGAAACTTGGTAAGTAGATGTATTCTGTGAACCGCATTAAGATTTTCACACAAAAATAGAAAAAAAAACAAAAAATTTTGGGGGTTTCCCATACTTAGAACTGAAACTCAAAAATATTTTTTTCATCAAACCCATACGTGTAGGGTATCTATGGATAGGTCTTCATAAATGATATTGAGGTTTCTAATATCATTTTTTTCTAAATTGAATAGTTTATGCGAGAGACACTTCCAAAGTGGTAAAATGTGTGCCCCCCACCCGTGTAACTTCTAAAATAAGAGAATGATACAACTAAAAAAAATATATGATGTACATTACCATGCAAACTTCCACCGAAAATTGGTTTGAACGAGATCTAGTACGTAGTTTTTTTTAATACGTCATAAAGTACGGAACCCTTCGTGCGCGAGTCCGACTCGCACTTGGCCGATTTTTATTTGTTTACTGGTGTCCTATTGTTACTGGTTCTCTTCAGAAACCTATCAGGCACCAATCTCACACAAAGAAAGATCATTAACAATGAAATAGAAAGCTTAGCTTTAGTTCTAAGTCATGTTTGTTAGAAAAATCAATAAAAAACGACGGGTTGCACTCTGGGAGTGCCGGCAGAAGTGAAAACTTGAATATTAACGTTGTGCATTTTTGATATTTTGGAATGGTTAGGGAATAATTTTGCACGAGTTGCTTTAATTATCAGTATAAAAGTACTCTCATTTATGTGGTAGAATACAATATTTATTTATTGGGCTATCGTACACAAACATGACAATTTATATTACATTAAAAAGTTATATTAAGTTATATAAACAAAAATATTATTACGCCGCGCCAGCTGTCTACTCTCCATCCGTCTTACGAATTTTCGATCAGGTCACGTGTCCTGACGCGAGTTTAACATTTTTTACCCATTCCAAAAATTTATATTACGCCGCGCCAGCTGTCTACTCTCCATCCGTCTTACGAATTTTCGATCAGGTCACGTGTCCTGACGCGAGTTTAACATTTTTTACCCATTCCAAAAAAAGTGCACAACGCCGCTAAAGAAGTTTTCACTTCAAAAATACTTATTAACTAAGTAATTATTATTTACATAAACACAAATGTCGAAAAAATTTCCACGAGCAGGATTTGAACCTGCACCCTTCTGACATACCGGGTCAGGTGCTCTCCCAATTGAGCTATCGTGGTTCTAACCAGCCCGCCGAAATTATTCAATACTAATAGGAGATCTTTATATTTTGTTTCATTTCACTAACTTCATCGCAAATATTAACCAAATAAAATACGCATACTAACTTAATTATCATACATAAAACTCAATGTAATCTGAAACCGGACCCGAACGGAATCCGGACGTCTGGGGCTAAGACTGGTGACCATTAGACCACAGAGGCGGTTAATTCATAATATAAACTTTTTTATCAAATACTTGCAGCAAGATAATCAAATTATCAATATCATTTTCAACATCAAAACAACAAATTTTAGGCAGTTTCTTTGACAATCTATCTGATTAACATTCTTTATCGCTTAAAAACAAGTTAAATAAGTAATGAAAGCTTCCTAACACATTTTAACAATTTGGGACCTCTCTGATAAGTGATAAATAAAGCTTTATCTCAAAACGTATCGTCCGATTACACAGCATTCTCGATTCTCGAAATGATAATCGATCAATCGACACAATAGTGTCATGATGAACGTCCGTAGAAAACATCGGGAGACATAGAACAGGGATGGCAACCTTTTTAAAATTATGTTTTTGAGTTTTTTTTTAACTAAAAAGAGTATTTGCTCAAAAGCTAACAATTTACATCGACTCGACATCGAGGATGCAGAGAAAAAAGGAGAAGAAGAAGATAATTATGGAAGAATAAATGAAGAAGAGAAGCGCAATAAGACCTGCCCCCGAACCGCCTAACTCTCTCGCTTTCGATCGCTTTGAAGGCGAGGCCCTCGCCTCGCTTTCTCATATAATATCGAAATACGATACCGAATAATATCGAAAGCTATAGCCTATAGCTTTCGATATTGTTTTCATAATGACAAGATGACGCCTCCTCCTCGCCTCGCCTTCAAAGCGATCGAAAGCGAGAGAGTTAGGCGGTCGACCCCCTGATTTACCAGTAAAACAGACCGTGAGGTATGCCTACCGGTGAAAGTGAAACCACGTTAAAAAAACGCGCCTCGTCCTCGTAGGGAGTTGGTCCAATAGTAATGCGTGTAGTAGGTGGCGTGGAAACGTGTGCATTTTATAGAGAACTAGCTGACCCGGCAAACGTCGTTTTGCCATAAAAAATTAAAAAAAAATTTAGGGGTGGACTACCCCTAACATTTAGGGGGATGAAAAATAGATGTTGGCCGATTCTCATAGATACCGAATGACCCGGCAAACGTTGTTTTGCCATAAAAAATAAAATAAAAAATTAGGGGTGGACTACCCCTAACATTTAGGGGGATGAAAAATAGATGTTGGCCGATTCTCATAGATACCGGATAAGCACAAAAAATTTCATCAAAATCGGTCAAGCCGTTTCGGAGGAGTATGGCAACGAAAACTGACGCGAGAATTTTATATATTAGATATAGCTCCAGCTAACTTTCGAATGGCTTTTTCTCCGAATTGCTAATCTTAGAGAAAAAAGTATAAGCACAATTTTAGTAGATAATTACCCGATCTACAATTTTAGTCTGAGCTATTTTTATCGTAAAACTAACAGTTTGGTCAAAAATTCCAAAAAAACCCATTTTTGCGACCTGTGACATTGAATTTAATTTTTTGCACACACGGGATCAATTTTTTCAGGATTTCATTAGAGTGGTTTACGTGCCTGTAAATTTGTAGCTTGTTGTGGATTAATTGCAAGGGTCAATGTCTATTTTGGGCTATAGAACAATCATGATAGATGCAATGATTATCTAATAACGTTTTTTTGTATTATCATCATCATCATCATCTTCATACTAAAGTTTGGAGATCAGTATATAAAACTTCCTGCGATTCCATGTAGCATATTTTAACTAACAATAGCTAAGTCCAGTCCACTGTTTGATGTCATCCAGCCATATGCGTCTTCGACGGCAATAATAATATCTAATAATATTTTTTTATTAATAAATATTATTATTAATTCACTATTAACTAACACATTATTAATAATCATCCATTCCTATCCGGAAAGCTAATACAGTCAAGTTAGGTGTAGTTTCACGTCAGTAGGTACACTCGTATAGACCTCTGTTTCTTGTATCGTGTCAATGCACCATCCCTGATACAAAACAATACATCGATACATAGGTACATATAGAGCAATCGTTTGATATATGTATGTACGTATGTACCAATCGTTATCGTTACATACAATGCTATAAATTACCCCCGCGCGTCACATCACAATATAAGGAGATTGCAGAAAGTAAGCCTCATACAAACGCGTTTGAGCAACGCAACAGCTGCGCCCCACCACAGATTAGTTAATAGTTACTACGTGCCCTACCCCGATCCGAACACCTCGGAGAATCTAGTAAAGCAATGGGACACGCAGTAGTGAATGATGCCGTTCCTTCTACATGGCTTTTACACGGCTTGATTGAGGAACCCAGAAAAGCCCGGTGAAACTGAAAATGCCTCAAAAGCACACTCTTTTAAAAAAAACCGCGCTCGGACTGTTCCGAACTTGCTTTTTCAAGATTCTGTGTTCGTGAGGGTGTGCGTTGCTCGAGCGCGGTATTTATTAAGACGACACCTCGCTTCGTGAACATTCAAAAAGGCTGATCCTTACTGGCGCTGTCATAAGGTCGAAAATACGTAGCGCCTGCGACAATTGAGACCGCAAATAAAAAAAAATAAAAAGAATCTTTTTTTAAATTATTGGTTTTAGTTATTAAAATATGCAGCTACTAAATTACGAGTATTGATATTATCAATATATTTAACTGGTTTCCAAGCATATCAACTACGTAATTACTGTGTTTTCGAAAATAATTATGATCGAGTCAAAATTATACAATCGTGTATTTGAAGCAAGCAAATTCAAGAAATGAATTAACCTATATCAACATTTCAGATTCGTGAGTCATATAGTCTTAAACTATTCGCCGAAAGTTGGTTCATTTTTTCAGTGTGTCCGCCTTAAGCTTACATTCTGCAGTCTTCTTATTTTGTGGTCACACGAAGAAGAGTTTTCACGAGTTTTGTTCTGCGACACAAAGCGATAAAACACAAACGTCATATCGATACACGATGGCACAGTGGTTGATGCGCTTGGTCTGCGATTGCTGAAGTTAAGCCACTTTAGCAAAGGTCGCCCATCAGATGGGTTTTTTATATCAATCTCCTCATTGCTTTGTGAGGCTCGCAAAGCCGTTGGTCCCGGCTGCATTAACAGTCGTTGATAACCACCAATCCACTCTGAACTCGCGTTCAAAGTACTTTAAGTTTGTAGCCCTTAAATTCAAATCACTTCAACAATTGGAAATGTAACGACATTTTCTACTACGGATGCATATAAGGTCACATTTTATCAACTGCAAATATTTTGAGGATAAATTCAACAACATATATAAACTATTTTTATGAATAAATCTTAAATTTTTATACGCTAGTTTTCAAGAAGAACGCCGAAAGTCATTTCGATTAAAAAGAAAAATAAAGCATTTTCGGTAGTTTCAATTCAAAGTAGCCGAAACAGAGAGACCGCAATGCCTTCACCGCTTACACGTGCACCTAATTTCATTCAAAAGAGCCGACAGAGGCTGCTCTTAAAAATATTCCAATTTTTGTGTCAGGAAAAGTAAAAAAAAAGCCTGAATTTTTTTTAAAATGCTAGGGCTTTATTTCTCTGATATAATTAGATGTTTTGTCAAAATATTTGCAGTTGATAAAAAGTGACCTTATATAAAGAGCTGTTAGATAAAAAAGCATGGCCGTCAATGAAGTCGTCAATAAAAAATAAAGCTGCTACTACGCGTATTTTCTTAGCTAGTCAAATAATATCGCGTGTCGCCAGACAAGGTCGAAGCTCGTAGAACACAACAAGCAATGCTTTTAATAATTAAACACATTCAGTTTCATTGTTAACCAACCTATTTTGTTATTTCTATATCAATTGTAATTATAAAGCTCTAACACCCGTTTGCACTAAACTTATGAATCGCCTGAAGTCTTTGCCTAACTTACTACCCGGTTAAGTTAAGTCGGCACCTGAGTGTAAGCGACGTTTTCGAACCAGGGCACAGTGTGGGATTTGGCATCATTTTCGGTCACCTTAGTTTTATGTTTTCATTTGATCCGTTATTATCAATTTGAGGATCAGGTAAAACTCCCAGAATTTTATCTTACATAGTTTTGGAGATATTTGAGAACTCGAGAAAAATCCATAGAAACCTGAAAAACGTAATTTCTCAGTTTATATATGTTTTTAAAAGTTTCCTAAATTTACGTTTTATTGAGATAATCTTTAAGCACCATTATCATTCAATTAAAGTTGAAAATTACAGTCCTATACGAAAATATAATAATTTTTCTCAAGTATTGAACCATATTTATTTCTCGATAATCATTAATCACACAATATTAGCGATTTATTTTTATGAAAATCAATTAAGTATAATTAGAACTAACACCAAAAAAAAAAACTGTATTAAAATAACGCATGATTGCCGATATTTATTTATTTTAATATTATAGGTAGGGTTGTCATCTAGTCTTCAATAGTGTTCAGTAAGTACTGCATACGCTTTTAGTGGATGTTGTTCGACCAAATTCTGGGGCTAGCAATGACGGCAATACTGTTCGGACAGCATTATCAAATGGAAATCGCCAAACTTTTGCAAACATTTTAGACATTGATGAATAGCTGGAGGACGATTTTCACACAATTTTGGTTGCTCTTTCGAGTGGTTTGCCGATAGATGTTGCAAAATTTCGAGTGTTTTGTGCTTCCGTGGCTGAAAAATATGTAGAAAAATACAACTGGTGCTATATGTCAGTCACTGTACACAAAATACTCTTACATGGATGGCAAATCATTGAAGCGAGTCCTTTACCGATAGGAATGCTGTCCGAGCAGGCAGGTGAATCCAGAAATAAATCTGGCGATATGAACGAGAGCACCACACAAGAAAATTAGATAGAAAAACCACAATCCTCGACCTCTTTCGCCGTGCTCTCGAGTCTTCGGACCCCTACCTAACGAGTTTATCCCTAGAAAACCGCAAGTAAAAAAAAAAGCGATTACCTATTCCACATAAAGTTTTGTCACTTTTGAAAACAACAGAACCAACACCCAAGACCAGATTTAGGTTTTCCTATAAACTAGGAGGCCTAGAAACTGAGCGAGCACCTGTTAGTGCCACTTATATTTTGAATTTTTGATGTAATGATGTGTGTTGTGTCACTAATGAGTCACTTATTAACGAAGACACGGATCTAATTCTTTGCACAGATGAAGTCCTCATTAATTCTGATGATGAATGAAAATACTTATAACATTTAACTTCCGTTCACACAGCTCATTTAAAATATTTATTTATTATTTACTAGTTGTCGCCCGCGACTTCGTTCGCGAAGACTACACTATCCCACAGAAACCTGTCACCAGGATAAAAAGTCCTATATCCTAGTCCGGGTCATGGTCTGTCTATGTGCAAAGTTTTATCCAAATCCGATCAGCCATTTTCACGTGATGCGCGGTCAAATAAACAGACAAACTGATAAACAGACAAAAAGTCTAAAAACTGTTGTAACGTTATCAATTCTAAGTATCCCCAGCCAACTTTTTTCGAATATCTTCCATGTACAGACTTAGACCCTCTTTAGCTTTATTATATGTATACATAGATTAATAAAACACTTGTACGGGTAAATTATGCGAAAAAGTATTTGGGAAATGTTAATTTGTCAATTTTTTTCATAAAACAAGGGTAACCCCGAATTGTCAACCCTATTCCTATAGAAACCAGATAAAAACTTAGAAGTGCCATAAATGCTGAATCATACAAGATTAGTTTGAAAATTTAAATTAACATGGGTACTCTTATGCTTAATGTAATACAGATGTAATAGATCGCTAATATTGTAAAATAATCCAAAAAAATAAAAATAACTAAAAAAAAATAAAAAATACATAACTTTTTATGTAGTTAAGGTACAATGCTGAGTTTTTAATATATTATTAGAATTATTATTTAAAAGCCAAGAAAAAAAATTTACGGCTTTATTAATTTTACTTTAGGAGATATAAAAGTAAACACGATTACTAAAGGTTATTGACCTCACCTACAAAAAATTATAGCGTTAAAATCAAACATGATATTCATGTTTTAGTTTCATAGTAGGCTTTATCAAGATATAATGCAACATATAAAAACATAAAACGAAGGTGTCCAAAACTGATCAAAAATCCCACACTGTGCAGGGGGCCGACCGCCTAACTCTCTCGCTTTCGATCGCTTTGAAGGCGAGGCGAGGAGGAGGCGTCATCTTGTCATTTCGAAAGGAATATGAAAGCAATATCGAAAGCTATAGGCTAAAGTGAGGCGAGGGCCTCGCTTCAAAGCGATCGAAAGCGAGAGAGTTAGGCGGTTGGGGGGCAGGTGCCGAGTTATTAGGTGCCGAGATTTATAAGTTTAGTGCAAACAGGTGTAAGTCTAGTCTATTTAAGGTTGTTTGTTTGTTCCTTATGGGTAATAAAAACTTAGCCTTCATCTCACACGATCTTACGTCCCGAACCCATCCGAACCCCTCGGAGAATCTAGTATGGAACGGGATCACGCACTATTGCGTGATGCCGTTCCCTCTAGAAAACCTCTGTCGGTGTTTTGTTTCACACGGCTTGATTGAGGAACCCTTTAAGTTTCTCGCCGCTCCCTAACGCTGAAAATGCCGCCTGAGACAATTGGCAAACGATCTTACGATGTTAGGTGATAAGGCCGATTTATAAAATGGTGACAGCTAGCCAGTCGGATTTAACACGCCCTACCAACAACCAAACCGTGTGCAAACATGTACTTCCCTCTGCGAATAGAACCCGGGACCCAGAGTCTGAGATCAGTGGTCTTAGCCATTTTACCACAAAGGCAGTTAAGTTACGAACACATACTTACCAAATATCTATGGTAACGAAGTCCTTCTATTTATTTTTAAATCTTATACAAGTTGACTTTTTCATCACCGTCCAAACCTTCTGAGATGACTCCCGTGATACAAACAAACAACTCATACTATTGGACCAACTCCCTAACTCAAAAATAAAATTCAGCTGTTCCATACAAAACATCAATATTCATTCGACCAAAGTGTATGGGACTATTATAGGAAGTATTGTCTTTTTCAATATATGGAACAGCTGAATTTTATTTTCGAGTTAGGGAGTTGGGCCTGTCCATTTAAGCGGAGCGAGGCTGCGGTGCGGAGAAGCGCAGAAATATTAACCAATAGGATTGCATTAAATCTCCTCTCCATCATCCTATTGGTTAATATTTCTTCGTTTCTCCACACCGCAGCCTCGCTCCGCTTCAATGGACAGGCAGCCTAAGAGTTGTTCGTTTGTGTCACGGGAGTCATCTCAGGTTTGGACGGTGATAAAAAAGTCAACCGTTATATATAAGTATTTTAAACGTAGGAATATCTCGTATTAAAATTGAATTATTTTTGGTATTTACGTCAGTAAGTGCCTTCACGGGTTTATATTGAATAAATAAATTATTTCTCTTTGTAACTAACTTTTAAGTATCCGACTCTAGTCAGTTTATGTGATTCTAACGGCTCCCGCCCATACCGACTTTTTGTAGTACCTACTGATAATCGGACCAATTTTTTAGTCCCGTTTTGTAACCTTTTTGTAGGACGTGTGAGTTGCAACATAGATACCATACGCTTATTTTCATCGACTAAAAAATTGGTCACGTGGGCGAGGGCTCAAAATACTAATCACCAATTGTAAAGACTGTTTGTTTGTAGTTCTATCACGTTACATAGGTGATATAGTCTATCTAGGTAGGATAGTTTTGATAACGTAAAGAAGAGGAATATTCTCGATTCATTTCTAGGATGATGCGCGAGCTTATTAAAACATCCTAATTTCAATAGAGAAGATAGTTGGAATTTAACCACCTGCGTGAGATCCTGTAGTAATGTAGGTACTTAGAGGATAAATATTGTACGGTATGTTCGACTTTGTACGTGTCTGTAAGCAGTTCAAAGAGCATTTCAACTAACTAGTCGTTTCACTGAATCCCGAGTAACACATTCTTCAGATCCTATCACATATGTTATTAAATGTTTTTATTATTTGTATGTATGTTAGTCTGTAAAGTGTCTATTCATGGGTCTCTTTATATTTTGCCATCTTGTACATTGTTTGTTGACTGAAATAAATAAACCAATCTAACTATCTATTAAATCCCAGCCCCATCACCACAATTCAAGACCAAAGATACATACTGTCAAACAATACCTGATATATACTTCAACTCAACTTCAACCGCCTCTGTGGTCTAGTGGTTAAGACCACCGGTTTAGACCCAGAGGTCCCGGGTTCGATTTCCGGGGGGTACATGTTTGTGTACTCGGTTTGGTTGGTGGTAGGACTTGTTTGTCCGCCTGGGTAGCTACAACCATCTTATCTAAATATGTCGCCATAACATCAATGTTTGTAGCATTGTTGTGTTCTGGCAGCTAGAGATAAGATAGCCAGTGCCTCACTAGTTGAGGATCCCGGGTGAAGTGCGCTTCCACCAAATGGCCTTATTATCACTTAACATCAAGTGAGATGAAGACACTGTGCTTACCCGTAAATATATATATGTAAAAAAACTATAATTTGCAAGATACGTACGTTACAAATATATTTACCTAAAAACAACAACTTCTATTCATTATGTGGAAGCAGTAAATTATGTATCGACTACTCTAGCTTTCGTCTTAGCATACTGCTTTTATAGGGCATGTAGTTTATGACGTTTGACATGCCAAGAATCTGCGATCACGGATACATAGGGTTATTATCCTTTTCACGACTGTAGCTATTCAAGATCAATACTGCTACTATTTGGCTATGGTATACCACCAAAAATCGAAATATTATTCGTGTAAGTACATAGCTGGACAGATCATGCGCCGTCCCCGCTGAAGATTTTATTTGTAGTTATTCATCCTCATATCATCAGCTCGTTCTTATGTCCCCACTGCTGGGGCACGAGCCTTACCTATGGATGGATAGGGAGAACGGGCTATAAACCACCACGCGGGCCCAGTGTGGGTTGGTGGTTGGTAACGACTGCTAATGCAGCCGGGACCAACGGCTTAACGTACCTTCCGAAGCACGGAGGAGCTCGAGATGATAAACCACAAATGTTGAAAAAATTTCCACGAGCAGGATTTGAACCTGCACTCTTCTGACATACTGGGTCAGGTGCTCTTCCAATTGAGCTATCGTGGTTCTTACCAGCCCGCCGAAATTATTCAACACTTTTTACTTTGAAAGACATCTTCGAGATGATAAACTTTTGAGTGGCGGCGTTTAGTTGATTTCTTATAGTTAATCTAAATTATTGTACCTCTGATTTTGTCTAAACAATCACCAATGGCTAAACTACAAATCGTCCGTCTCACATTTTCGATTTATCAAGCGGTCATTTAAATTATTATTTTTCAAATTAACACGTTAAATTCCACATACAAAATTAGTATGGCCTCGCGGCATCAAATAAATATGGACGAAGACATTAAAAAAATAAATTAAAAGTAAAAAACCTTTTTTAAAAAACGAGCTTTTATTTAAATGCGCTAAAAAGAAAAAAAAACTTTTACTTTAAAACTTTTACTATCAACTTGCTTGCTTGTCGCGAGATTTACTTGTGTAGAAAAAAAAACAAGTAAATTAAATAACTTGATGTGATTGATTTTAACTACTAAAGTTTTCAATCTAAGTAAATACTACTTAATCTGTGGTAAATACGAGTATGTAAATCTCGCGACCTTTTATATCATATAAATTGTGTAATGACGTTATTATAAGTTGATAGTAAAAGTTTTAAAGTAAAAGTTTATTTTTTTCTTTTTAGCGCATTTAAATAAAAGCTTGTTTTTTAAAAAAAGTTATGAATTTTTTTTTCTTTCATACGCTGTTTTATTATTTTATGTATATGCCTGACTTTTTGGCGGGAAAGTGAAGAGTCATGTCTGCAGTTTTGTTTTATTTTCTAAAATTAGTGTTATGTCGAATTTTAATGTGAAATAATGGTGGATTATTAACCGTTAAGCAATCGTGAGTGTGCATAAGTGTTGGCAAATGAAACAAAACAGTGCAACGTCACTTTTCAAATTCTCTCAAGAAGTCCGCCCGAGGACTTAGTAAAGCCCCACATCCTTACTGAGAACTCGAGGGATTGGGGGGTATTGATATACCCCCCAACGAGAAATGATATTCTCACTTCTCATTTCTATTATCATTCATTATCATCATGCAAGATGGAAATATTGTTTATTTATATTTGTATTACTTACTTGTAAGAAAAATTACTTTGACACTGGCTAAATGTGTCTAACTGTCTGTGTACAATTCTCGTAATTCGAATATTAAACAGTTAAATTCTCTTTGATTAAACAGGCAACATTTGAACAATATTGCTTGTCGCCTCTACAGCTTACATTACTCTGGATTTTGTGTCGTAAACACACATTATCGTTTTACGCTATAAGCTATGTTTGTTTTCTAGTTAAGATTTTTGCATGACAAACGAGAATGGACGCAAAGGTCTCATTAGATGCTTCCACGGGCGTAATGAGGCGTCGTCGCCGTCGTATGAAAAATATGCTACTTCAAACGCAATTAAAAACCACCAAGGCGGAACAGTATGTAGGTTTTTATCTCTTTTCTGTTTGTAATACTTTTTTCAATATCAGTGTGTGTAGATTTAGATATACTAGTGGTCGCCCAGTGGTCGAAATTCGACCGTAATTTTATAAAGGCTGCACGGATTGTATCCTAAGCTATGAAAAATTAGATAGAATGTGAGTTTGCATTGGCATTGACAGATGTCGGCCGCATTAAAGACAAACAATACGTGTGTGTCAAATACATGGTAGTGTGTGTAATGTTGTTTTTGTTGATTTTATCTATTTTATGCATAATTAAAAAATATATATTAACATTCGGATAACCTTCTCTACATAAACTATAAGTGTGCGAAATTTCATACTCCTCCGTCCGCTCAGTTTTCGTAAAAACGGGTACAAAGTTTTTGCTTCGCGTATTAATTATATTGTTTATCTATATATAAAAAAAAACAATTGCTGTTCCTTATTCTCGCTTTAACTCAAAAACGGCTTTACCGAATTCAATAATTTTTATTTTGTTTTGTTCGCTACAAGGATGGTTTAGAAAAAAAAACAAGGAAACCTGAAAAAACAGCTGAGATATCGAAAAATTTATAATTGGTAATTTTTTATGGGAATCGTCACTTTGGATTACTCTTGTTGGCGCTTGTGGCACATTTTTATTAAAACTTGGACAGAACGTCTGTCGGGTAAGCTAGTTCTAAATAAAGAAGACTACTCTAAAGACTACTAAAAGAAGATTAAGTTTATAACTAACATTTTATTTAGTTTAGTATACAAATTAGCACTTATGAATGTCGCTATGCCACATCGGATCGATCTAGAGCGAACCTTGTACCTGAGCAGAATCCGTAAGAAACTCAGCAATATTTTATTTTTAAACCTTATATTGTTATATGTAGCTACATACTTCTTTAATATTATCTTACAGCTGCCCGGACAGACTTCGTTCTGTCCAGTTCTGACAAAAGCAATGTTTTTTCTCTTTATTAAAACTTTCAAAAATTTGCCGAATTGGTCAGTCCTTTCTCGAGTTTTACGCCTAGCAACATTCATTTTTATTTATATAGATTAATTACTAATACCAGTTCCGTAGAAGTAGCGTATGTATCTTAACAAATAAATACCTAACTTTAACATCGACTTTAGGTACTCAAACAGTGATAGTTTGACTATAAACATACAAACTAAATTTCACAGCATTGTAAAGAAATCACGCGTAAATCTTCCATATTCATATACGAGTAAGTATCAAGTTCGTAAATCCGTCTCTCTGTCAGCGTATGGGGTTAACCACATTTGGAAACTAAAAGTTGGCACCTCTCCAGATCGTCGACGAAATTCTGTCACCACGTTACGTATAAAGGAAAGTGCTTAATAGAATAGGCAAGAGTATATTGAACTACTCAGAAAGACTAACCTAACGGTTGGTGGGGGGGTGTCAGTATAACTTTAAAGTCGTGTGTAGCGGCATTGTCCATACTCTGAAAGACTCGCTGAAGGGACACAGACAGGTAAGAATTTTTCAAAATAGATACCATTTGTTGTGAATAAAAGTTTTCCATTCACTTTTTAAAGCTGCGCGGTTGTATGTAAACTTGGCTGGATTTGTGTCTTGAAAATGTGTAACAAGATACATAGATAATACGTAAAGTGTAAAAAAACCACTAGCGGGATGAGCACCCGCAGCCTACCGGGTCAGGCAGGTGCAATACTTATAAGCCATCGTGGTTTTTTTTATATTTTTAGACAACATCACATACATTGTTCTGATACCAAGCAAGTTAGCTAAAGCACTCGTATTATAATTTTAACGAATACTATGCTGATAAATAGGTTTATTTACAAAACACATTGTATACGTCCGAAATGGATAAACTGTTGATACTATTTATTATTTAAGAACTTACGTACACAGTACGTACGTACACTTAACGTACACAGTTATACAATAAATAATTTCTATTCTATTTCTATTTTATTCTATTCTATTATGGAAATCAGAATCAACGATGGTACCACAACCACCCAGACCCGACATAATATCGAAAAGTTCGATTTCGACATTGTCCCGACCGGGAATCGAACCAGGGACCTCAGAGATAGCGCCGCCCAAAGTCCAGCGTGCAAGCCACTCGGCTATCCGTAGCAGAGAAAGAGGTCGTCAACAAATCCGTCGTTGAAACCTGCAAGTGAAATTTTTTTATGCAAACACTTTTTAGGGTTCCGTAGCCAAATGGCAAAAAACGGAACCCTTATGGATTCGTCATGTCTGTCTGTCTGTCTGTCTGTCCGTATGTCACAGCCACTTTTTTCCGAAACTATAAGAACTATACTGTTGAAACTTGGTAAGTAGATGTATTATGTGAACCGCATTAAGATTTTTACACAAAAAAAAAAAAACAATAAATTTTTGGGGTTTCCCATACTTAGAACTGAAACTCAAAATTTTTTTTCATCAAACCCATACGTGTGGGGTATCTATGGATAGGTCTTCAAAAATGATATTGAGGTTTCTAATATAAAGTGGTAAAATGTGTGTGCCCCCCCCCCCCCCCCTGTAACTTCTAAAATAAAAGAATGATAAAACTAAAAAAAATATATGATGTACATTACCATGCAAACTTCCACTGAAAATTGGTTTGAACGAGATCTAGTAAGTAGTTTTTTTTAATACGTCATAAAGTACGGAACCCTTCATGCGCGAGTCCGACTCGCACTTGGCCGGTTTTTTCAAATAGTAATTTGTTCGCAACGAAATTTAAATAAAATTAAATATAACCATAATCATAAATAGATAAATTATTATGGTGTTGCACCATAAATAGTTTATACCATACCATACATATGTTACTCTTACAGACAACCAGGGGGTCGACCGCCTAACTCTCGCTTTCGATCGCTTTGAAGGCGAGGCGAGGAGGAGGTCTTGTCATTTCGAAAGCAATATGAAAGCAATATGGAAAGCTATAGGCTATAGCTTTCGATATTATTCGATATTATATTTCGATATTATATTAGAAAGCGAGGCGAGGGCCTCGCCTTCAAAGCGATCGAAAGCGAGAGTGTTAGACGGTTGGGGGGCAGGCCAAATATGGAGATAACTTAGACAATACAAATTTTTTTTCCTTTAACCTCTTGCAATGCTTTCATAATCTAACATATACAATGATTTAATATCATTTTCGTTCGTAAGTTTTGTAAGGTTTCACATGGCGGGTGACCTTGCACTGAGAAGAACCGGCAACAAACTCTGTAAGGTCATTTCTGGAATTCATTATCTATTATGGTCATTTCATTTATTGGAAAATGCCTTCTATGTCTTATCTTATCTTAGTGGGGCCTGCCGAGGTTTCCCTCTCGCAGCAACACTTCGACCCATCGGGATCTTTTGTGCAACCTCATCCTTTCACTCTTCTTCCTCTTTAAAGACAGATGCTATGTCAACTTGGCAACGTCCTTAAGTCCTGAAGAGCCTGAAGTCCTCCGGTTTTGGATAGGCCGACCGGACCCCAGGAGTCCCATTCTTTTCCTAGCCAGAGAGTGGCACACAGTAGGTGCTGCATTGACTCCGTTTCCTCCCCACATGCCCTACACAAAGCTATTTGTTCCTTGTCTTAGATCAAGTCGCAGTAAATTTTGTATACCTACTGATCTCCAAACTTCAGCATGAAGATGGCACTTAATGATGATGATGTCATAGCAGGACACTTCAAAGAAAACTACCCCCAATTAAACCTCATGAACCATAATTACAATCTTAGTTTTTTGCCCTCCTTCGTGGTAATTACTAGGTTAGTAGTTTATCGCAGGAATATACACGGTTACAAATTAGCTTGGGTCTGGCTAGTCGTTACAGTGATTTGCACGAGTAAAGTAAAGTAAAGACCTTAGGTTTGGTCTGGAGTTTTTTTAACTCCTGTCAGAAAAGCTCTTTACTAATGTGCTGAGTCTGAAAAAGGTGACTACGCATTTAAGTTCCATTTATAATCTAAAGGTACGCTTGGTAAGCAATAGAGATATTTGTATTTGGAAACGCAACGAAGTCATAGAGGTTTATACATTTCGGAACTTATTACATACAAACTTAAACGTATTTTTTAAAATAAAAAAACCAATTCCTGTTCCAAAGTTCTGTTTGCAGTTTTCGTTTACTTTCAAATTCTTCATGTTATTTCCGTATTCCCATATATGCTATTTTTCTTGTGAATAGGTGAGAGGCGTTTTTACCAGACTGCGTCAGAAGGAGGGTTATTGATGAAGATAATGATTATTATAAAAACATTTAATAAACATGAATTACTATAAATAAATGATTTATTATTGTCATAAAACACCATTTTACAAAAAAAAATAAGTAACCTTTTACTTTTACTATAATTTATGAATAAAACTACAATTTAAATTATTTTGAATTAACGACTGTTATCAGTACTATTCTGGCAAAACTCACCCACAATGCAATCCCATTGTTTCGGACCATACGTTTCTTCAGTCGACACTACAATTAAACCACAAAGCAGCACTAGTTTTCTTCGACAAAGCCTTTCTAAACTACCACACAACTAACAAACTAAATAAGACAAAACACTCACTATCACTTGAACAAACACGCAAAAAAACGAAACACTACAAAATTTATACCACTTGTAGTAAAAACTTTTTGTTGCCAATTTTATAACACCATGTTGTTTTTAAAAAGTGAAAGTGTTTTTGGCGGGAGAACGGAATGGCCAAGTGTTTGCGCGACGAAATGCCGCAGGCAACTGGAGGGAAACCTGCAAAGCTGTAAAGCTTTCAGGAAAACAGATGTGTTGCCAGCGTTCGTAAACTCCCTTTGTCTGTGGTAAATTATTACTTGTAATTTGTATGTTATTAGCTCGATGATGTAGTGTTTAACGCGCCCGGTCTGCGATTGCTAAAGTTAAGCAGCTTTCGCAAAGGCCGGTCATCGGATGAGTGACCAAAAATGTATCATCTCGATTTCCTCCGTGCTTCGGAAGGAAGATACATAAAGCCGTTAGTCTCGGCTGCATAACCAGTCGTTTACAACCACCAACTAGACCCGCATGACCTGTTCTCCCTATCCATTCATAGGAAAAGCAACTTATTGAGAATTAATAATGATTTAATACTTCTTTCAGATGATTTTCGCAGTTTACATTTTTTCTTTTGTTTTTATTTAATTTTTATTTAGTCTTCTTATGATAGAAAGCGTCCTTTATATAAAAGGTATGGCATTTTTTTATATTGTTACGCTGTAAAAGAAAGGAGATAACTTTACCTTGCTGAATTTTCTTCGGATTAATTTAAGTTTAAGCTCTATCACTTTAGGCTTAGGAATCTATTGCGTAGTATTATTAACAAGAGCTCAAAATAGGCTACATTTTGAGCTCTTGTAAATAATACTACTAAAAAGCTTATAAAATATTTACGTTACTAATTCTGAAAGTGGATTTTGTTTTTCTGCTGTTGCTGCTGTTATTTATAATTATTACAAGCTTTGCTTGATAGAAAATGTTTTAATTCTCTGTTTACAAAATTACCCTGTCTTTTCGTATAAGCCAAATAACTTAGTGAATTTACTCAATACTATCTATGGCAACACTGCCTTCATTTTATGACCTCCGGTGTGGGGACTGCAACACACAGGGATAACAAGGTAAATATTTGACGTGCGGCCCCATTGCTCCTAATCACCCTTACGGTCCAACTTGACACCAAATGCAGTTTCGAACGGTAATGAACACGCAATAAATATGGAAATGATATCGTAAACACATGGATAGGAGAATTGGACCGTAATTTTATAACTATCACTTAGGGATTACTCACGTTTATTTTACATTTGAGGAGCTCGATAGCGCAGTGGTTAACGCGCCCGGTCTGCGAGTGCTGAGGTTAAGCAACTTTCGCAAAGGCCGGTCATCGGATGGGTGACCAAAAATGCGAGCTCCTTCGTGCTTTGGAAGGCACGTAAAGCCGTTAGTCCCGGCTGCATTAGCAGTCGTTAACAACCACCAATCCGCACTGGGCCCGCGTGGTGGTTTATGGCCCGTTCTCCCTATCCATCTATAGGGAATGCTCGTGCCCCAGCAGTGGGGACATAAAAATGGGCTGATGATGATGATGATTTTACATTTGATTTTCGAAAGTTGGCATGAAGATGTATGTATGGATGTTGATTTTTTTTGAGTTTGTTGATAGCCACGGGCCGGTTTTTAGTGCCGCCGGACTTTTTGTGTGGTACGTGGTACATGTCTCTAACTGGTATAGAGCGCGTGTGAACCTCAGTGTGTTGCTCGGCGGACTCATATTGTAAGTAGCCTAAGACTGTCTCACTGCTGGGCAAATACCTTCATCATTGAAATCAAGTCATCACCACAATTGACGGGTAATGGCTTAATCACCACGCTTGCCAAATGCGGGTTGATGATCACAATTTAAAATATTGTTAAGTAATTTTAAACTTGTATGACTTGGTAACAGCATATAATTTTGTAAATGTCGTCACTTATGTTAAAGCTGTGGAGTTGCTTGCACCCATTCTTCTCCACAGCTAAGAAATAGACTTCCTGAATGGGTAGTAGGTAAAAATGTTTGGACGATTCAAAAGCATTTTTCTAAAGTTTATTTGAATAAAAAATATTTGACTTTGACAAAAAATTGGTTGTCTGTAAAGCGGTTTACTGACGATAGTTGAACGTGACAACGTCTTAAGAAGGTGTCGGGAGGTGTTGGGTGTGTCGGGGGGTGTTGGGGGTACGTACCGCGGTGGCGATGCCGGCCACGGGCTTGCACAGCAGCCTGCAGCAGCCCGTCGAACAGGTAGGCGGGAGGAGTTAGGGGTGTCGGGAGGTGTTGGGGGTGTCGGGGGGTGTTGGGGGTACGTACCGTGGTGGCGATGCCGGCCACGGGCTTGCACAGCAGCCTGCAGCAGCCCGTCGAACAGGTAGGCGGGAGGAGTTGGGGGTGTCGGGAGGTGTTGGGGGTGTCGGGGGGTGTTGGGGGTACGTCCCGCGGTGGCGATGCCGGCCACGGGCTTGCACAGCAGCCTGCAGCAGCCCGTCGAACAGGTAGGCGGGAGGAGTTGGGGGTGTCGGGAGGTGTTGGGGGTGTCGGGAGGTGTTGGGGGTACGTACCGCAGTGGCGATGCCGGCCACGGGCTTGCACAGCAGCAGCAGCCCGTCGAACAGGTAGGCGGGAGGAGTTGGTGGTGTCGGGAGGTGTTGGGGGTGTCGGGGCGTGTTGGGGGTAAGTACCGCGGTGGCGATGCCGGACACGGGCTTGCACAGCAGCACGGCTAAATTTCTACTCAGCCGATTGTGCTTCTTTGTTGCTCGTTCCGCGCTCTCGCTTGCACTTCAAGCCTTACATGGAACGCCTCAGAGCGAGGTAACGCCGAACTTTTTCGTGCGTGCAGCCGGCTCTATCGAATTATAAGACGTTGTCACGTCAAAACGTGCTATGCATGAAAAATCTGAAACACACTTTGCCCGACCTGGGAATTGAACCCGGGATCTTCGGGTACCGGGCCAAGCGCTCTGCCACTCGCCCACCGAGGCGAGGCGGACTCATATTAAATTCTAATTATTATTATCTATATATTCTTACGTGAAGCAAAAACTTTGTACCCCTTTTTACGAAAATTGCATGGGCGGAGAAGTATGAATTTTTGTCTACAGGTACTAATGTTATAAAGAGGAAACCTTTGTATTTTTGTATGTATGTATGTATGTATGTAATGTATGTTTGCAACGAATAACCTCAAAAACTACTGGACCGATTTAAAAAAAATATTTCACCATTAGAATGCTGCATAAGCGCTGAGTAACATAGGCTATATTAAAAAAAATTAAGTAAAATACTAAAAATGACAATTTAATTTTTAAATACAAAATTATTTGTTTGTTTTGTTGTCATGGAAACCATTGATATTTAACTCAATGATGGAAACTGTCAAAGCGGTACGAAGTCCGCTGGGTCAGCTAGTAGTTTATATAAAGAAGGATTACAGAATGATAATATATATATTTTTTAATTATGCATAAAAATACATTAAATCAATAAAACAAACATTACACACACTTCCATGTATTTGACACTCACGCATTATTATGCGTGAGTACTCTTACTCTTACTCTTACTTAATACTCTTTTCAAAAATTTCAAAAATGGAAGAGTAGCGGCCGAAATCTGTCAATGCCAATCCAAACTCACATTCTATCTTTTTTAATTTTTCATTGCTCAGGATACAATCCGTGCAGCCTTAATAAAATTACGGTCGAATTTCGACCGCTGGGCGACCACTAGTTATTATTATCATAAAACAGAAGCGGAGTTCTATGGACAAGTTAGGCTTGTTCGACACATCTGAGGCCCACCTACCTCCGGGGTCAGTGTGACGAGTTAATTTTAGGACACCCTGTAAATTGATGGGAATGGCAAACTATGACGTCACTATTTTGTTCCGTCAATTGAGTGTTTATTAATAACTTTTTAGGTTATACAAATTCATGCTTAGGTCAAATAAAAATAGGTTAATGTTTTAAAACTTGTTACGTGATTCCATTTATAGCTTTAATATTGTTGTTGTCAACATGTCATTGTTGTTGTTGTCGAGGAGCACGATGGCGCAGTGGTTAACACGCCCGGTCTGCGATTGCTGAGATTAAGCAACTTTCGCAAAGGCCAGTCATCGGATGGGTGACCAAAAATTACTATCTCGAGCTCCTCCGTGCTTCGGAAGGCACGTAAAGCCGTTGGTCCCGGCTGCATTAGCACTCGTTAACAACTACCAATCCGCACTGAGCCCGCGTGGTGGTTTGGCCCGTTCTCCCTATCCATCCATAGGGAAGGCTCGTGCCCCAGCAGTGGAGACATTATGAGCTGATGATGATGATGATGTTGTCAACATCTATACGTAACCTTGCCGACCCGCAAGTTGCTTCTTCAGTAGGTTTATTTTAAAACTTTTTAATTGATCATTAATTAAAGCTTAACGATCGATGAAATACAGTATAACAATGATGTCAGCATATTATTATTATTGCCAAAATAGGCACTCGTCCAAGTTCAAATCACTATTTTAATTACCTTGGCAACAATGGATTTGAGTATTATTAATATACTGACCCAAGATAATAATATGCCATATAGTCTGTGTTCTACTTTGTTTATGCTAACTGCGGTGTCGGATCACTAATGGCGAGTAAACTCAAAATTGGTGACTGGATACTCTGTCTACCCCTTTTTGAGAGAAGCGACGGACGTAAGAGTATGTATGTGTGTATTAATTCCCCATACAAACTTTAAAGTTCTTATTTTTTTCAAAACAGTCAATTTTAGTGAAAATTTTGTGTGGGATGAAATCAACGCCACCTATTAAACATATCTATAAATTTATGGTAAAGTATAAATATCAATGGTTTCCATGACAACAAAACAAACAAATAATTTTGTTTTGGTAAATTAAATTGTCATTTTTAGTATTTTATTTAATTTTTTTTTAATATAGCCTATGTCACTCAGCGCTAATGTAGCATTCTAATGGTGGGAAAGAATTTTTTAAATCGGTCCAGAAGTTTTTGAGTTTATTCGTTGCAAACATACATACATACACACATACAAAAATACAAAGTTTTCCTCTTTATAATATTAGTATAGTATAGAAAAGATTTACCTTTACATCATTATCTAAAACCGCTTCAGCTAAAGATTTTTCTTTAAGTATAGATTCAGTATAAGACATCTATTTAGCTGCCTAAATCTTTTTTTATATTAAATAAATAATCTATATTTATTACAAAAGCTTGACCACGTATTTCTCATGAGTAGGTAGCTACTATTAGTCATACACTGTCATTGCGTATAAAAAAAAAAAAAATTATTCATTGAATTTAGAAAAATTGCTTTAAGAATTGGTTCATCATTATTATTAATTGTACAACGATTACATTTTAAAAATAAGTATTTATTATACCTATATGAATTAATAATACGCTTTAAACTACAGTTAGATAGAGAAATCATCAATTGTACTGATTATTTCGCATCCCAATGATGGAGTCCCTAGCTCAACAGTGGGTGTTATATAGGATAATTACTTACTTAATCGAAAAACCCAGCAAAGACTCTAAACGGCGTTTTTTTGGCTTGGTACATTGTATTTTTTACAAAGGATAACTTTTATTGCTTTTCGATAAATGTAAATCTAAATTCTCTGAGAGTATTATGTAACAGTTACAATGCAAAACGCAAGCTTATCGCTATGCAATAGAGCTTTATTTGGCACCAATTTTCGACGTCAATCTAAATGTTAGCACCGAATACGTACTCCAAAACTGTTTCCATTTATAATTTCTATACCAATAAAGATAACTTACCACATGCGTAGAGAACGCAAAAACATCCAGTTTATCTTTGAACACACTGATCACACATATTCACTGCACACACGGTACGCGTGTCTAAAAAGTTTCTAATCACAATTTTCTTTATAGTCTGTGGCCTTTCCAGTCGTTGTTTTTCGAATAATTGAACCCGAAGAGTATTTATTCGAAAAACCGTATTCGATTCAAACTGATCCGGGCGGCGCGGGCGCCGGACAAGAATATAGAATGGGCTCGAGCGCGCACGCATGCTTACCGGCCTTTCGCTATTTATACATCAGCTGGGCAGCTGCCCATCTTGCCAAGATCTCCCTTCTTATCTCAACCCGTAACCAATTTAATAGTATGAGACATCCAACCGCAGCTCAACGTTAATCGGCTGTATATATTTTGACTGAGTAACAAATTTAAGTCAGTCGAGACCCGGGCTATGATATTTACAAAAGCTTCCTGAAAAGTGTCAACGGACGATAGTTGATTGCAAAAAAAAACATATAACAACAAAAATTTGATATTCCAATTTGTTAGTATGAATGAGTATTTAACGTAAAACATATGGCATGATATTGAGTTTTATGGATTTAGCAGTACAATCTAGAAATAACGTTCAAATTGACATACAACGCGTACGGTTCGTCACAGCTGTTGCCAGTTTAAGACTACAATAGATTAGCGGTCTGGGTACATCATTGCGGCTTACATAGCAATGGTTTTGTTATATTTAACTCGGCAGATCTCACCTCGCCTGATGTTGAGTGGCAAGTGGAGTACAAACGAGGGGATTAGACAATTTTTTTATTCTTTTAATGCAAACTATCTAAACATTTGGCTACCAACCAGCCTGATGGTAATCAGGATTTGGCCTAAGGTGGTACATGCGTAGACAGAAAATGCCCATTCACTCTTGCTTTAAAGATTAGATGTCTTATTAGAATACCGCTTGATATGGACAGGTCGACAACGTACGAGTGGTAAGCTATCTTGCGTCTAGTACCTTGATGGAGGAAGGGGGGTGGAGGTACGAGATCATGTAGATCACTCGCATTTTCCAAAGTGTATTCTGTACTTTGGACCTTTTTACCACTGCGTCCGAGGAGCTCGATGACGCAGTGGTTAACGCATCCGGTCTGCTGAGTTTAAGCAACTTTCGCAAGACCGGTTATCGGATGGGTGACCAAAAATGTATAAACTCGAGCTCCTCCGTGCTTCGGAAGGCACGTAAAGTCGTTGGTCCCAGCTGCATTAGTAGTCTTTAATAACCACCGCACCGCACTGGGCCCGCGTGGCGGTTTACGGCCCGTTCTCCCTATCCATCCATAAGGAAGGCTCGTACCCCAGCAGTGGGACTCTTCCACTTTGCTCCATCTAGTCTTGTAGGGCTCGGCAGGACAATGGGGAAGGGAGGTATACCCAAAAAAGACTTCGTTCAGCATCGTAGTGGCACTGTATTCGACGGGTCTCTATCGGATCGCCTAATTTTTTGTACGCCTAATTTGCAATGGCACCCAAACGAAAAGCCTAAAATTTTTTCGCCTAATTTCACTCTTCAGAATCGTGTTTGCCCTAATTTCACTTCGCCTAACTTTTTATCGCCACATTGTCATTTACCAAATGCGTCATTTGGCAGAACAATTCGTAATCCCTAAAGTTTACCATTCCTAAATATTAATTCGCACAAAATTAAAAATCATAAAGTACAAAACGCCTACTCATTTTTATAAGGCAAAATAACTTGGCAAAAGAATTGCATTATTTTGTTGCAACTTGATTTAATCACATTGTATTCACATTGTAATCACATTAATCACAAAAGTAAATGTTGACGTTTATTGTTTTGCTTTCTGTTGTGTTTGTGGCATCACATTGCAATTATGTCTAATTACTACAAAACATTTAAAACAAATAAGGGGGGCTTAAAATTAAACGTTGATGGCATGCAGACATGCAGCATAACATGCAGCATGCATGCAGACATGCAGCATGCAAGCAGAAACACAGCATGCGTGCAGCATGCATGCAGATATGCAGCATGCGTGCCGGCATGCAGCATGTAAGCATGCAAGCACGCATGCAGCATGCGTGCAGGCATGCAGCATGTAAGCGTGCAAGCAGGCATGCAGCATGCAAGCAGGCATGCAGCATGCAAGCAGGCATGCAGCATACAAGCAGGCATGCAGCATGCATGCAGGCATGCAGCATGCATGTAGGCATGCAGCATGCATAGTTTCCGTCACGGCTTCGGCGCTGCGAGGCTCTGGCGGTCCCACGCGAGCTAAGGAGCAGGTGGGTTGAGCTCTTTTTTCTTATTTTTCTTCTATGATGTTTGTGTTTTCCGAATATTCAGTAAGGTGTTTACTTACAGCCGAAATTAATAACCTATCTCTGGTAAGAGACAGGCCTAGTTTAGTTTAGTTTTTATTTTTTTTATTTTAGTTTAGTTACCTAGCAACCGCAGTTATTTTCCGATAAATAACAGAAATGACTAAGCAACAAATCTCTAGTTGGCCTATCTCTTGCTGAGGATAGGTTATTAATTTCGGCTGTTAGGCTACAGTTTTTGATTAGTTTGCTGAAGAGGACAATGCAGATCTCGCAGTATCGTCTCGTAGTCTTGTCAAAAAAATGTAATAAAAATAAAACATTAGGTAAGGATTGAAAATAAATATATTATTGTAATTATAACAACTTGTGATACATAATAGGAGACGATACAAGAGTTCACACTAATTTTCAATATCTTTGTGGACCAATACTGAAAATTACAGCTCCAAGATTCCGTTAGACCAGGGGTCTCCAAACTTTGAAGCCTTAGGGCCATAATAATTTTCGGTATGTTCCAAGGGCCAAAACAATTTTAATTTTTCTACCCACCTAAGCAAACAACAACAGTAAAACATTGGCTGTCGTGAGCCATTTTGATGGCACTAGTCTTAAGCTGTCGCGGGCCGGATTGATGGCACTGCGGGCCGGATTTGGCCCGCGGGCCGTAGTTTGGAGACCCCTGCGTTAGACTATCAAATACAATAATATTGTTGCCATAATAACTTTTACTCTTTAAAACAATTATTATCTTTGCACAAAACAAAAACTCTGAAACTGTGATTTTAAATAGTGTAACATATTATATTGCATTTGACCGTACCACTAAAAAGTTTAACAATAATGGCGGTTCCTAGTGTAGCGGTTTTAGCAAAAACATAATTATAACAAACAACAAACGCCCGTTTACACAAAATTATTAATTAACTAGTTAATTGTTTTTAGGCTACTTATTGTCTAGACCAAAATCCCATTTGGTAAAACTGATTACATTTAATCATATAATAGAGAGCTCGATAGCGCAGTGATAAACGCGCTCGGTTGGCGATTAGTGAAGTTAAACAACTACAAGTATCGTAAAAGCCGGTCAGAGGATGGGTAACCAAAAAATATATTCTCCAATGCCTCCGTGCTTCGGAAGGCACTTCGCAGCCGTTGGTCCCGGCTATATTAGCAGTCGTTAGCAATCACCGCACCGCACTGGGCCCGCGGGGTGGGTTTATGGCTCGTTTCTCCGTGATGTGCTGTTTCCATCCATAGGAAAGGCCTGTGCTCCAGCAGTGGGGATGTAAAAGTGAGCTGATGATGGTGAGGTTACTTAATGGAATGTTTACCAAACGGGATTAGGGGTAGCCATTTTTCAAAGCATAAATGGACTGTCATCGTCATTCATATAATTATAGCTATTATAGCTTTCTAAATTAGAAATGCCGCTCTTCGTTCCGTGTTTGTTCTGAATTCATATTTATTCATAATAACGGTACATTTAAGAAGTAGTAAAAAGTTGTAAATAGCCAACAAAGGAGAAACTTAAAAATACAGCGTGTTGGGGCAAGAATCATTGATATTTTTCTAGTAAACCTAATCATATGATTGAACTTTGAAGAATGATAATGAAATTATGAAATGATACTGACAATTCCGCCATCAATCCATCACTGATGCAAAATTGATCTTCAACAATAACAAAACGTAGGTGTATGAAACCAAACGAAACATTATATAGAATGCACTGTATACAAAAACGTTTTTTTTGCAATGAATTTTAATGAAATATAATAAATGGCATAGAATAGACCATTCAAATCACATAAATTGTATTTTTGAGACAAAATCACAAATTTCGTAAAATTATTTATAATTTAATTTATAACAATACAAATAAATAAAACTGTTTAACAGCTGTTTCAAGAAAAATACAAAAGAATTAGGTATAACTCTTTACTGTTGAATTTTATATTTGAGTATTTGTGAATGTATAAACATAATATTGTCTGTACATTTATAAATAAATAAAAAAAACAATTTAAATTTTTCTGGTAGCGAAAATAAGATGCAATCAATAAACATCGATAAACGTATTATCGAGTGCTTATTAGGAATAAATAAAACAATAATAATAAAACCTAATAAAGGGATATGGATGGATGTTTAGCAAAAAACCTAGATAATTTAAACTAGATAATTAAAAGCTATATGTATCACACAGTAATACCATATTAATCCCGCGACAGACAGTGGTGAAATGCCACAATAAATTAAACCTTATACATCCCTAATAAGATTGAAAATCGATGAAAATATTACAATAAACTCTGCATTTTAAAGGGTAGTTACAAAAATTATTAATAACTGACTTTAATATCAAAGGTAAAGTGCTAATATTTTCCACTTATTTAAAATTACTTTTATTGTCTTTCTATCTGCCGTACTCAGAGACGTCAATTGAGTTTTAATGACAATTAAATGTCTTTCCTTGTCTATTTAGCACTAAACATAAGAAAGTGACAGCAAGATACTTAATTGCTATTAAAACTTAATTGACGTCTCTGAGTACGCCAGTTAGTGTTTTAAAAAATACGCAATAATAAAAGTTTATTTATAGTGTATTTTTATTCAGTTTTATTGCTGCTGCTGTAAAAAATACAGTTTGAAAGTTTTATTAACACTAAATCTTTGTACAGTCTCAGCGTCAAAATGATCTAAAGGTTCAACCCTACAAAATATCTGAACAATAACAAAAAAAAATATGTCAATGACAGGTTGGTACACTTTTGACTGACGTCTGAGAACAAATGAAAGTCCACCTTAATTTCTTGTAATAAGATTGATTTTTGCAGAATGTTTCGATACTTTGATTGGTTACAATCAGTGATTTACGAAAATAGTGGCTAAAACCACCAAAAGGTTGTTAATTGCTCCGGAAATAGTTTTAATTTAAGTAGTCCTAGTAAAAATTAAATTAAAAGAAGAAGTAAACACATTTTTAAATTACTCGTATTATTGCATTTTATAGCAATTCAATTAATAGTATTTTTTTCAAACATTAATACAGACATTGATCACAACTTATGCCAATCCAATCCGAGTAATTACATGTACTAAGAGTGCTTACATTTCGACCACTCCTAGTCTTGTCTTGTCGTCAACTATAAGTAAAAAATTAGCCCCTCTCATTCCGATCATCGGTTATATATAATGCTTAAAAATTTGATCTTAATCTGCAAACTTAATTAATGTATGAAGGTTGCTCTAAATCAGTCTTTCCCAACGTGGGCGATAACGCCCCCTTGTGGGCGCTGCAGGCCTAAAGGGGGGCGGTAAGAGACCCAAAAAAAAAATGGGGCGTTGTGTAGGGCTTTGGGGTCGATTTATAATTTCATCTACCTAGCTAGGAAGACTCTTAGACACCGACTGAGCTCTCGACTCTCGACTACATCTTGTGAACATCAACTAATATTAATTAAGATATAGCTCAACTCGGTTCGATATAATAGACCGCGGGCAATCATGTTTTAACAAGTTTTTGTTAAATAATCCGATTTGTACATTCCTGTATCAATCGGCTGGTTCTATAATACTTGTTCTTGCTTGTCGAGTACGATTGGGCGTCGAAGAGATAAACGAGTTTATGCACGTTTGTCTTATTCCTGTTGGTGCGTGCTGCTTATGCAATCCTATATAAACGACGTAAATTTATTTTATTTTCATTTGTGGTTTCGCGCTTAATAGATAAGCAGTACTTGATTTCAACACTTACGTATTTCTCAAAACAAAACAATGTCGGAAGTAAAAAAGAAGAGACGGCAATACTCTGCGGAATATATTAAATTCGGATTTATTGAAAATCCCACAAACCCGTCGTCGCCTTTGTGTCTTCTATGTCTAAAAACATCTGCAAACTCATTTGACCGACTGCAAGATCATTTGAATAAAATGCATCCAGATAAGAAAGACAAGAATGTAGCATATTTTCAAGACCTAGAGAAAAAGCATAATACTCGGCCAAGTGTATCAAAACTATTTTCGGCGGCTGCTAAGCAAGATGACGACGGACTTCGAGCTTCGTACAATATCTCTTTGTTAATTGCTCAAAAAAGCAAACCACACAACATCGGAGAAGAGTTAATTTTGCCAGCAATAAAGGAAGTAATAACTACTGTGCTTCATAAACCGGCCGCAAATATTATCCGAAAAATTCCTTTGAGTAATAATTCTGTGCAAAGACGAATTGATGAAATGGCTGAAAACATTGAAGAATCATTGTGCAATCATCTGAGGACTAGTCAATTCTCAATTCAGCTCGATGAGTCCACTTTACCAACTAATGAAGCGTTGTTGCTATCTTACGTGAGGTTTATTAAAGATGAGAAAATACGTGAAGAACTATTGTTTGCCAGAAATTTGGAGACAGATACAAAAGGCGAAACCATATTCAATACATTGGAAAAGTTTTGTGAAGAGAAAGAGATTCCTTTGAAAAATATTATATCAGTTGCTACGGATGGCGCTCCGGCTATGACAGGGCACCATAAAGGCTTCATAGCGTACTTAAAGAATAAAATTCCAGATGTCCTTGCTATACATTGCGTTATTCATAGACAACATTTGGTTGCTAGAAACTTAAGTGAACGACTATTTCAATCACTGCAATATGTCATCAAAGCAGTCGATAAAATCCGTAGCAGCTCTTTGAATGATAGATTATTTCATCAGCTTTGTGTTACTAATGACGAAGATTTCAACCGTTTGTTGCTTCATACTGAAGTTCGTTGGCTGTCAAGAGGCAATTGTCTGATTCGATTTTACAACCTGTTTGACTCTGTGATAGAGTTCTTGGAAACTAAAGATACAGAACTGCGCAACAAGCTCATAACATCAAAGAATGATATAGCTTACATGACAGACCTGTATAAATTGTTCAACGACATGAACCTCCAACTGCAAGGCGATGAACTAAATTTAATTAAAACAAAAAATGTCGTTGCTGCTTTCGCAGCCAAACTGCTTCTGCACAAAAAGAATATGGGCAGACGTGAGTTTCACAATTTTCCGAATTTATCAGTATCCTGCAGTAACGACGACTTGTTTGCCTACTGCCAACATTTGGAAAACCTCCACATTGACTTCACCGAACGATACCAGGACATTTTAAACTTGGAAATACCAGACTGGGTGTTGGATCCGTTTTCAAATGTCAACACAGCAATGTCACCTCAGCTGGAAGAAGAACTTATAGAATTGACAACAAACGAAGAAATAAAAATCAAGTTCAAAAATGGATATCAAGAATTTTGGCTACAAAAACCGATCCCGCAATTGTACCCTGGATTGTGGTTAATTGTTCAACGATTCTTGATAGCATTCCCATCGTCATATTTGTGTGAACGTGGATTTAGTGCTGTGGCAACGCTGCTTACTAAAAAGAGAAATCGTTTGCGTGTTACCGAACGTGGCGACTTGCGGCTGTTTTTGAGTAAATTGGAACCTGATATCAACAAACTTATTGAACAGCATCAGATTCAACCTTCACATTAGTTTTTATATAAGAATTGATTATGTTTGATTTATTTTCAATAAAAGATACTCTGTCCGAATACTATAAAGTTGCGTTTCAATAATCAGTTATAAGTACATAGCGGTTTTTAAGTATGTTTAAAAAGGAGGGCGTTAAAAAATAATTTATTCTTAAAGTGGGCAGTAGACAAAAAAAGGTTGGGAACCCCTGCTCTAAATGATGATGTTGATTCTAAGATCATTTTAACTGACTGTAGGTACAGATGCATTCACGTCAACCTATCCAAAACTGTTAAATTTATTCAATAAATATTCAACCATATGCCATACACATAAAGTTCAAAATCTATTGAGGAAATTTGATTATTTGTGATAGTCTGCTGTGCAGGCGTGTACTTAGACATAAAAATATTTAATATTTTAGATAGGAAGGTATTGTCACTTTACCGTCGATATGACAGTTTTAATTAATTATGAAATCGTTGTATTGATATCCTATTATATTACAAATTATTTGCATTCGACCAGAGTATGCTCTAATTTATCACACCGGATAGTCCTTTATCAGAAACTTGACTAAAAAATAAAAACTGGATGCGATTTTTGAATCGGTGACAAAGTCTCATATTACGATATCGATTACAAAGTTCCAAGCGTCGATGTTCGAAGTATTGCTATTCGAAGTCACCGCACCGGTGTTTATTTTGACACTAAAAATTCTCGAACGGTATGTATAGTCGACCGTGACAAGCTTTATCATCTCAAAAGTGAATGTTGTGAACTCTTTGCAGGGACCGTGGTCACAGGGAGACTGAGGTGTTGGTCGTCTCATTATTAGTTGGTTATATTTATTTGTCATCTTTTATTATAAGATAACCGACTATGAATTAATTCTGCTACTTTAAAACGTCTACAATCGTGTGTCAATGACTTGATTTTGACATTTCTCTCATAATCCTATTATCAAAATTAGACTACCGACATACTACTGAGACGTTATTAAATGAGCAGACTTAGGCTCTTGTAGTCTTGCCTCTCCATAGTTTATGGAATTTTAAAATCGATAGTTGAAATCCAAGAAGATCGATAACGTAGCAGAGATGTTATTAACGATTTTAAAATCTGCCCTCATACATTAACAACACAGGTTGTCAACAAAAAAACAATCAACACTATTATCCGATAAAAGACTATCATATGGATATTAAGGCGTCAAATCGACAGACTCACTCTGACCCGTATCGATAATCGCTTCGGCACTCGGTATCACAATAACATCCTTCACTATATTGGCACAAACTATATCGCAAAGTACCCGGTCCTCGCACGCAACACACACCGCACTTTCACATGTCTTTATATCTTGATTTATAGTATCGATATGTTTCACCACATCGAACGCTTCGTGCACATCCCTATTATCACTAGTCGAACAGTAATGTTCGATTTCCGAACATATCCTTGTGACATCATTGTCTCCTAAACCTTCAACGTCGTCATTATTGCTTGATATCCTTACTAATTTCTCTGCATTGTTTATAACTCCACTAATCTCCATATCTGTTAATGCAGAGTCTTCACCTAAAGTGAACACTACTCTTTTCGTTTCATCATAAATTTCATTGCTGAGTCGTGTGATTTCAGAGTCTGAATTGTGTGATTGCAAGCGGTTCGGAATATCCGTTTGGTCTGTATGCGTCACTTTCATGTTGTAGATGTTTGGTTCGCTGCCCATGATGGAAGTAGTTGAGGCGTCCAAAGTCGATAATTCCTGTGACAAAATTAAGATATTTAAAAATTAATAATTTTTTGTGATATAAGATTCTAAATCTAAATTCTAGTTTGTTTAGGAAACAAATGTACTAAATACTTTTTCTACATTATTATAATTTTAATATGGGACTTAGAGTATGACGCTCTCACGCTCGGTTGGCAGCAGTTGAAAGAGGATGTACAATGGTATGCATTAGGATAGGCCTATAGGATTATGAATGAAAAATGAATATCTAATTAATCGAATAAGTAAGAATCGCGAGCATAAATCTATCATTATTACTAAAAATACTATATCGAAAGTCGACAACAATATCTGCGCCAGAAAACTATTCCCCAACTTCTGTCTACACGACTGCATCTAAATTGAATGATAATTTATAGGCGGCTTATAATTCTAGTTTCAAAAATGTGTAAGTGACAACATGAAGCGAAAAATTAGGAGAACTTGTTTTGTCTTCTATATGGTAACATATTTATGTTTGTCACTGTACAGACGCCATCAACCTATCCAAATGTTCAACCATATGCCATATGTATAAGGTTCAAAGTCCATTGAGGAAATTTGACAGTTTGACATTTCGGCGTGAAACAATGGCACTCGCCGCTGTTGTGTTTCGTCTAGTGAGTGAAAGTAGAAATAGTGCGTTTCTTTGTCGCACCTCCAAAACATGGAATAGTTTGCCAGCACACGTTTTCCCTCCTTCCTATGATATGGGATCCTTCAAACGAGGCGTGAAGAGGCACCTTGTGGGCCGGCAGAGTGAGGGTAACTGATGCTGCATCGCATCTGGATTCCATATTCACTTAAAATCTGGTGAAACGGAGTCATTTTTTTTAATGTTAAAAAGAAGCAAACGAGCAAGCGGGTCACCTGACGGAAAGTAATCACCGTCGCCCATGGACGAGTGTCCAAAACCGAAGCAATCGCAGATGCGTTGCCGGCCCTGAGGAAGGAGTTAGATCTTGGGGAGAGAGTAGGAATTGGGAGAAGGAGGGGTGAGAGATGGGCCTCCGGTACTTTCACTCACCGGACGAAACACAACAGCAACGAGTGCCATTGTTCATTTGCCGTGCTACGTATAAAAAAAAAGATCCAACTCCTTCCTCAAGGCCGGCAACGCATCTGCGATTACTTTGGTTTTGCGGGTGTCCATGGGCGGCGGCGATTACTTTTCATCAGGTGACCCGCCTGCTCGTTTGCCTCCTTTTATTATTAAAAAAAAGGTGTAATAGTATGATATGCAAGCGTGTGTACATAGTATGAAGTGAAGTCAATACTTTACTATATAACTAGAACACGCAAAGTCTTTTGTGGCCGTTTCTACGTGATCGAACCACGATTTCTAAGTCAAATTTTTTTTTATTCAATTAAACTTAATAAATAATTTAATTTTTTGAAGGATTGGTCCAAGAAAGTTACAGACCGTGAATATTGGAAAAAGGGAAGGGAGGCCTTTACCCTGCTCGGACGATATAGGACGATTTTGAAGGGTCCGGCTGTAGAAAAAGGGGCCCCAAAAAATAACACATTTTTTTTTCACGAATGACGAAAATCATGGCTTTAAAAAAATATAGTCAAAGTTTTTATTTTAGAAAAATTTAACAACTTTTTCTCTCCATAGAATTTCGCTCCATACAAAATCATCTAAAATAAAATTTTACAAGTCCTAGCTCCATACAAAACATAATCGAAAGATCGGCTATGTCTCGGACCCCCTTTGCTACACCCTAACCCTGTACTTTTGAAGAAAAAACGACATTTACAAAGAAAAAAAAGCATGTGATTACCAAATCATACAACATAACAATTTTACAATTATAAACTTTATGAAAATTTTTCTCATTCAACTCGAGCATCTACTTAACTGAGGCGTTTAAATTTCAATGGTTACCAACGCCCTTCATATGACATTGAGCTTAATTATAATATATCACACGTTTTACCAACTACAGAATAACTATTAAATGTTCAAATAATTTTTAACGCAATTTTGTTGCAAACAAATTACAAAAACACAAATGTTGAAAAATTTCCACGAGTAAGATTTGAACCTGCACCCTTCTGACATACCGGGTCAGGTGCTCTTCCAATTGAGCTGTCGTGGTTCTAACCAGCCCGCCGAAATTATTCAACACTTTACTTTGAAAGCCAAAGGCGCCCATTCAATGTCAACAACTACCGTCATTAACATCCGATCATAATATTTTTACAAATATTAAAGATCACCTGACCCGGTATGTCAGAAGGGTGAAGGTTCAAATCCTGCTCGTGGAAATTATTCTACATTTAAGGTTTTTTTTTACAGAATAACTACTTAGCGAAATCAAATAAAGCCATGATAATAAACACTACTCTCACATAAACTACTGAAAAAAACAACAAACAAGAAAACTTACACATAAAAGAAAACTGCAGCGAAAAATAATAATTAAAAAAACACATGAAAAATGTCAACAACTACCGTCACTAACATCCGATCATAATATTTTTACAAATATTAAAGATCACCTGACCCGGTATGTCAGAAGGGTGAAGGTTCAAATCCTGCTCGTGGAAATTATTCTACATTTAAGGTTTTTTTTTACAGAATAACTACTTAGCGAAATCAAATAAAGCCATGATAATAAACACTACTCTCACATAAACTACTGAAAAAAACAACAACAAAACTTACACATAAAAGAAAACTGCAGCGAAAAATAATAATTAAAAAAACACATGAAACCTTTTTACAGGTAGTGGTAGGTAATATAGATGCCACCATAATTTGAACCTTATGTAGTTGCAATAGAAACGAAAATCCAATTAGAAAATGCTGTACCAGTCAAAGGGATAAATCTATAAGAATTAAATGCTGTTCGTTAGTAAGCGCATCGCTTGAGAGCGGCTGAACGGATTTGGATGAAATTTTGCACATAGCCAGATCATGACCCGGACAAAGGACATAGGAGACTATTTATTTCGGTAACAGCTTCCTGTGAGAAGCTGTTAGTCTTCGTGAACAAAGTTGGGGACTCAAGTCTAGTAACTCAATAACGTCTCAATAGTAAGTAAGTAGTCCGATTTTTTAAATACCATTATTTTCAACCTTAAATTTTAAACACATAACGTAATTAAGTAAGTAAAATGGTATATGTATATTTTTTAATATACTAATTTTGGATTAAGAATATGAACAATAATATAACAATAATTAATTTTCTCAAAATATTAACATTCCGGACATAACCATAAACAATAAGAACTTATGTATACCATAGTGTCATAAAATGATTGAATCAAATCCTTTGTTTTTCCATCCATAGGAAATGGCTCGAGGCCCAGCAGTGGGAACATAAAATAAGCTGATGATGGTGATGATGATGATGATAAGAAAAAGTCTTGTACAGTTGTAAATAAGATTGAAAACCACTGAAATTATTAAAATTTAATTAAATGAACCAGTGAAATGATTGCTATCATACCTGATCGTCGTGATAGCTTCCAACGCTCCTTGAATGTCGATGCCTCTTCAGGTTCAAAGCTGACTGTGGTGATTGACCATCCACGGCGTCCTAAAGATTATAATTAAGAAAAATTTCATATTTTTTAAAAACTATTAGGAAAACATACATAACATTTATAACATCAATGTTTGTAGCATTGTTGTGTTCCGGCAGCTAGAGATAAGATAGCCAGTGTCTCGCTAGTTGAGGATCCCGGGTGAAGTGCGCTTCCATCATTGGCCTTATCATCACTTAACATCAGGAGAGATCAAGGCACTGCGCTTACCCGTTAATAAAAAAAAAATACAAACACATAAAATGTTTAATTCAATTTATTTATTTTAACTCAAGAGATGGTTATTAGACGGATTATTTTTTCAACTTTTTGTTGTAAATGTTGCACCTTTTGCAACTTTCCGTAAAAACAAAGGTCATTTAATATCCCAACCTAATTAATTAACGAACAAATTGACTAGGCTACTAATACATTTAAGTAAACCAAACCTTAGCGTGACTCAGCTGTGTAAACAGAGCCATCTAGTAATAATATTCGGAACTAATAATGTATACAATGAAATGTTTATAGTAATGCTGTGTAACAATGCGTATATGTTGTGATGCAATAAAAAAATTTATATTAACACCTTTAGTTCAATCGAGGAGCTTGATAGCTCGATAGCAGTGGTTAACGTGCCCTGCTTGCGATTGCTAAGGTTAAGGAGGTGCAGCGCGGAATTTCGAAAATTTACGTGATTTTAAGTCACTGGTGCTAGGCGCTGGATAGGTCATATACATTAAAAGAACTAGTGTAGGTTAGCTTGATCCTTTCACAAGGGCATGGTTGTCTTGGAATTTGAAATAAATACCCAGAACCTGCATTAACAATACGTAAAAGTAATGATATATAAAAACTTATTTCTTCAGAAACTTTGTAAATACAGCACAAATGAAACAATGATCCGACATCAAAATGTTTGTATTGATATTCAGCAGGGCACTGTTGTCTTATTTTTCAATAAAAAAATATGAATATGATAATATTAAGACTTTTATAATTTTTTACCCAAACGCCTATGATTTTACGAAAGTAAACATTGCTTTAATTAAATCACCAGCCTACTCTGTACAGATATTAGTGTGCGTGCGTATTCGTAGTCGTGCGCCGTTGTCGCACCACTGCCACGCGCCGCTCGCTCGCTATCATAAAGAATCTTGAAACTCGCAGTTTTGCGTCCGCGCTGCACCCCCTTAAGGAACTTTCGCAAAGTCCGGTCATAGGATGGATTACCAAAAATGTAGAGACTCGAGATCCTCCGTGCTTTGGAAGGCACGCAAAGCCCCGGCTGCGTTGGCAGTCGTTAACAACCACCGATCCGCACTGGACCCACATGTTGGTTTATGGCCCGTTCTCCCTACCCATCCATAGGGAAGGCTCGTGCCCCAGCAGTGGGTACATAAAAATGAGCTGGTGATGATGTGCAATCTCATGTAGTCTTACCTTGAACCGATTGAACTGTCTATACTTCCCGCGGTCTGTGGCAACGAGACTCCGCAACGACTGAGTGCGGGGACAGTTGCTGTCCACCAGACATTTGTGCGTACCAAACAGTTTCGATGTGTCGGTCCTACAAGACGAAATTATTTTTTAAAATTAAATTTAGGCAAACTGTTAAACTTCCATAAGACACACTTTGAACTTTATATATATGGCATAAGGTTGAACATGTATTGAAGAAATTTGACAGTTTTGGATGTGCAGGCACATTAACCTGTCCAAACTGTAATGTAACTGTAACTGTAATCTGTACATTCACGAGCATTGGTAAACAATGTAACTCTTAATACAATGGTATAAGAGTCAAAACTAGACAAAAGTGTATAAATGTTTTCTCGTGACTGTACATGAAAAAAAATTATGTATAATAAATAACATGAGTACACACATTAATACTATAATACAGGGTGTTTGATAACACCTGTATAATCACGAATATGGCAAATAGGTTACAGTGCAGAGAATTTTTGTAAAATTACATACATGCCTAAAATCTACATATAATTTTTACGCAAATATTGTTGCGAACAAATTAAAATTTGAAAAAAGACAAAGTGTTGAAAAAAATCCACTTCCACACTCCACACCACTACTACTAAGTAAAGCATAGTGACCACCCTAGGTTTAGCTGATACAATGTTCTTGGTCGTCAACCTTATGGTTCCTTATGGTAAAATTGAGTCTTTGTATAAAGAGGTCCCGTATACCCCCCCCCCCCCCCCTAAAGGGTCAAATGAAATGTAAAAGTTAACTACTGAATACATGTCGGATTTTGGTAAAGCCTTCGGCCGAGAAGAGCTGGCAAGTAACTTGGTTGGTTCCCTTATTCTCTCCATCTTTTCAACCAAATTACAAAATGGCTGATAGTAGTAAGAGATGAGCTAAACATCGGTTGCATTAAGAGAGACCTGTGTCAAGCAGTGGACTCATTCGGGTTGATTATGATCATGATGGCACATATACATAAAATATTCTATAAGATTTGATAAAGCTCAAATACTCGCTAGATAACAACGATTCGTCCCTGAGATAATACGCAAGGCTATTGAAATTAAAAACATCAAAATTTCAATAGATAAGATGGTTGGAATTAAAGATTTGCCAGAGATCCGATCATACACGTTATTAAATCCCAGCCCCAACACCACACTGCCAGACCAAAAGATACAATAAGCTCAATTTGCAAAAAATGAAACGCACCAGATTAAAATAGAAAGACGGTATGCATGTCTCCCTGTGACTGTGACCACGGACCCTGCAAAGGGTTCGAAACGTCAGGATAAAATCAAATGTGTAAAATAAACGCGAGTAGATTCGTAAAGAGAGAAAGCTATCGAGGAACTTGATGGCGCAGTGGTTAACGTGCTTGGTCTGCGATTGCTGAAGGATGTTTGTGTATCGAATATTCATTACTTAAGTTATAGCTTGCGTATTCACTTAAGTGTCAACTAAGGTGTCAATCAAAGCTACTGTTTTTGATTGGATTAAGCAACTTTCGCTAAGGCCGGTCATCGGATAGGTGATCAAAAATGTATCATCTCGAGCTTCGTGCTTCGGAAGGCACGTCTTGCCGTTAGTCTCGGCTGTATTGGCAGTCGTTAACAACCACCAATCCGCACTGGGCCCGCGTGGTGGTTTATGGCCCGTTCTCTTTAAGGTTTTTCCATCTTTAGGGAAGGCTTAGGGAAATTAAACGAGCTGTTTTTTTTTATAAAAGAAGGCCAACGAGCAGGCGGGTCCCCTGACGGAGAGTAATCACCGCCGCCCATGGACACCCGCAAAACCAGAGGAATCGCAGACACGTTGCCGGCCTTTAAGGAAGGAATAGACTCGTTTCTTGAAGATCCCAGGGTCGTAACGGTCGGGAAACACCGCCGCCGAGAGCTGGTTCCACAACACTGTAGTTCGAGGCAAGAAATTTCGTGAAAAACGCACAGTAGTAAACCGCCATCCATCAAGGTGATGTGGATGGAATGACAATCAATTGCGTGTAATGCGGTGAAGGAAATCAGCGGCTGGGATCAAGCCGAACAATTCCTCAGAACACTCCCCATGATATATGTGTTACAATATACAGAGACGCAACGTCTCTCCGAAGAGCCGTGGATCGAGCCGACCTGAAATAACCATGTCGTCGACAATTCGAGCAGCTCTGCGTTGAATGCGGTCAAATGGAAAAAGTTGGTAATGGGGTGCTCCAGCCCAAAGATGGGAGCAGTATTCCATATGCGGCCTGACCTGTGCTTTGTACAGTCGTAAGCGGTGGGCCGGCATGAAATACTGATTTGCTCTATTAAGCACACCCAGCTTTTTCGAAGCTAATTTTGCTTTACCGTCCAAATGCTGGTAAAAGTTTAATGTGTGTTCTGTGAGTGTATTAAAAACTTACAAATTGCACGACGCTAACAGCAGCTTCTGTAGATTGGCGAGCGTGGTCCTCATGTCTGTGACGGGAAGCCCTCGGCCCCTGAGCAATTGGGCGATACACTTGTTGAGGAGAAACATTCCGTAGAGGAACAGCGTCGCGTCACCTCCTCTCGCGAACAGGGGGATACTGGAAGTAAAAGCACCACTGTTAACCTTACTTTAAAATTTAAAGAAAGATTTAGATTTTCGCGTTTCAATTTAATCAAAGGTTTATAACGGGGATTGATGCAAACTACTATGTAAAGGTATCATAGACATACCTTTATAGCCGACGACGTTTCGACCGCTATGTTACACCTTCGTTTGTGCGGCTGTCGCATTATTTATCTAACTGCGTCCAACAAGCCACACACAACACTAAAGATGTTCTTATTACGTACACAAGCCTACTAAAAAAAACTTAAAACTATTGAGAATCTTCTGGATCTAGGATCAAACTGACCTAGGATCCATCAAATGTAGCTAAGATGTTACGCTGAAAAACAGTTACCCAGGATCCTGCATATCGGGCGTGATATCCAGGATCTTGCTAGCCGACCCCAGCAACGTGATCTTGTATCGCAAAAGCTGGTTGAGCAGTTACCCAGCTAAGCAGGTGGATTGAGCTGCAAAGAACTAGCTTTTAGACTCACCTAGGATCCGGCAAGTCCGGCGTGATATCCAGGATCTTGCTAGCCGACCCCAGCTACATACGTGATCTTGTATCGCAAAAGCTGGTTGAGCAGTGCCCCAGCTAAGCAGGTGGCTTGAGCTGCAAAGAACTAGCTTTTAGACTCACCTAGGATCTGGCAAGTCGGGCGTGATATCCAGGATCTTGCTAGCCGACCCCAGCAACGTGATCTTGTATCGCAAAAGCTGGTTGAGCAGTGCCCCAGCTAAGCAGGTGGCTTGAGCTGCAAAGAACTAGCTTTTAGACTCACCTAGGATCTGGCAAGTCGGGCGTGATATCCAGGATCTTGCTAGCCGACCCCAGCAACGTGATCTTGTATCGCAAAAGCTGGTTGAGCAGTGCCCCAGCTAAGCAGGTGGCTTGAGCTGCAAAGAACTAGCTTTTAGACTCACATAGGATCTGGCAAGTCGGGCGTGATATCCAGGATCTTGCTAGCCGACCCCAGCAACGTGATCTTGTATCGCAAAAGCTGGTTGAGCAGTGCCCCAGCTAAGCAGGTGGCTTGGGCTGCAAAGAACTAGCTTTTAGACTCACCTAGGATCTGGCAAGTCGGGCGTGATATCCAGGATCTTGCTAGTCGACCCCAGCTACGTGATCTTGTATCGCAAAAGCTGGTTGAGCAGTGCCCCAGCTAAGCAGGTGGCTTGAGCTGCAAAGAACTAGCTTTTAGACTCACCTAGGATCTGGCAAGTCGGGCGTGATATCCAGGATCTTGCTAGCCGACCCCAGCAACGTGATCTTGTATCGCAAAAGCTGGTTGAGCAGTGCCCCAGCTAAGCAGGTGGCTTGAGCTGCAAAGAACTAGCTTTTAGACTCACCTAGGATCTGGCAAGTCGGGCGTGATATCCAGGATCTTGCTAGCCGACCCCAGCAACGTGATCTTGTATCGCAAAGACTGGTTGAGCAGTACCCCAGCTAAGCAGGTGGCTTGGGCTGCAAAGAACTAGCTTTTAGACTCACCTAGGGTCAGGCAAATCGGGCGTGATATCCAGGACCTTGCTAGCCGACCCCAACAACGTGATCTGGTATCGCAAAGGCTGGTTGAGCAATGCCCCGGCTAAGCAAGTGGCCTGGGCCGCGAAGCCCGCCGCCACCGCGTCGCTGACAGGGCTGGAGACGCGTGGGCAGTCGTCCGAACATATGGGTAGGGGTACGTCGATTATCGACCATGTGGTTTCGTCTTTCTGGAAATGCCAATAGGCAATGTACTAAATGGGAGGAAGGTGCTTTTTGAAATTGTTGCACACAAACAGGTCTTAATAATAAAAAGATCTGCCACACAAAAAAAGTGTTGAAAAAATTTAAATAAAATCGTGGCCCGTTCCAAACCGCCGCGCGATGGCATATTTGATAGTGCACCTGACCCGGTATGTCATGGGGTGTGGGTTCGAATCCCGTTCATGGAATTTTTATCAACACCTTTTTCAAATTGTACTTGCAGTTTGCAACAAAATTTGCGTAAAGTAATATAACAAGTTAGCTCAAAACCATTACCATTCATTAGATATACTGAAGAATTTACACTGGAGGTATTTGGTATAATTAACGGAGTTTACTAACAAATATAGCCTTATTAGACCAGAGCTGAAGCCTTTGAAAATGGGTATAAGGGTAAAAACGGTTTATCTCGAATACACATTACTTACTGCAATTCTCTAATTTGTTACAATTCTCTTAAAGTAACCTAGCCTGCACGTGTATTTTTATGTACGATGTTGTTCACTGCTCTGTATCTCGAATACTGGCTTACAGTTTTTACAGCTGCTACGAAATAACGGGTAGTAAGGCCCAGACACTCCTAGCCCCTTCCCCACTTCTCTATGAAACACCTATTGATGGGCTAAAATTTTCATAAGTTATCTTAAAATAGCAATAAATAGGCATCTACGCATATTATTTAAAGAAGATTTGACAATTTTCTCAAAATATTGTAGATGCCTTATTAAATATTAACTTTCGTTTCTTTGCATTTTCTGAGAACATTTACCATAGTAATGTATTTTTTTTACACCATCAGAAAGTAGAGATTTCAACGAACAAAAAGCCCACCGACTTTTAAAAAAAAGCAGATATTTTGACGCGAGAATTTTCGATTGAAAATTAGGGTGCTTTTTCAATATTAAGTCAAAATAAGGTTTGAGATTTGAGTGTAGTCCTCGGATATTTGAGCGCACTTTGAGTGGGAGGACGTGCAGCCGCTGTTTAACGTTTTTCCTTTTTTAATGAATCAGATCGGGAATCGAATACATAATGTCCTCCCTTAATATGTCCCTCGTTTCAACTAACACGCTGTATACATAAGGAGTAATAATATAATAATAATAATAATGCTTTATTTCTCTTCACAATAATTTGTTTAACAATAAATTTGGTTTGTAAACTACAAATGTGAGTTAAATTAAAATTATTGTGGAGACTGGTGCCCGCACTAAAGTACAAGACCCGTTTTACAGGTCGCCAGGCCTCCACATCCCGGATTAGAGTGATGTACAATTAAATATTTGTAAACCAAGAAAAAAAGTGTCACTATAACCATATTTAGAGAATAACCATCAATCAGTCTAATAAATATAAAACACATAATTATATATATATATATATATATATATATATTTTTTTTTTAATATTTGAAATTTTGTATTCACATGCTATACTGAGTGGTAATGTTTTATCTTATAGTAGTTTCTTGTCTAATAAATTTTAATAATAAAGTATTAGTGTTAGGAGATAATAGTTAACAATGCCTCAGTGTCATCATAGTTTATTTTTTGTAGCCATAACTTTATTTTTGATTGAGATTCTTTGCGCGTGATTGGGTATATTGATAATATTTCATTTATTTTATTGTATAAATGACCACCTAGGAAACAATAGAATTTGTGTGCAAAACTCGTGTTAAAACGGACAGTGGGGCATACGCTATGACTTCTCCTGAAATTCGCAGACAATTCGGGATTATAATCCAATTCCACATGCTTACAAATAGTAGTGTTTAAGATGAATAGCTGTCGGACAGTAAGCACTTCACCTTTCTGATACAGTTCCTTTGTTGGAAATAGGAATGGTAATCGAAGACTTACTTTTAGGACTGCTCTTTGTGCTCTTTCCAGGTCAAGCATTGAGGTTTTAGAGCTACCACCCCAAGTGGTGATACAATAAGTAAGCAGAGATTGGATTAGTGCAAGATAAACGGTTTTTAAAATTTTAGGGTCAGCAACGTCACGGATGTTTTTGAAAATATAAATCATTTTGCGTATTCTTGCTGTAGTTGCTTCGATATGGGATTTAAAATTAAGATTTTTGTCTACTATGACACCAAGATATCTGATGCTATCAGTTTTTTCTAATTTAAGACATGTACAAGAGGCATTTTGAGGGCAAATGTTTAAATGTGAGATTATAGAAAGATTAGTGTAGGGCACATGTTTTAAGTTTCTAAGAGAGAATGGTATGTATTTTGTTTTCGTTTCATTGAGAGTGAGTTTATTAGCCATCAGCCATCTTTTGACGGTGTTAAAACCATTTTGTGCATAAGTAAAGACTTGTTCCCACGTATCCCCAGCAAACAATAGGGCTGTGTCGTCAGCGAATGTGATTATTTTACCCTTATTTAAGTGTAGATTACATAGGTCGTTAATATAGGTTAAGAACAGAGTCGGCCCTAAGGAACTTCCCTGTGGTACACCGATGTCGATAGGTAAGTCAGTACTACACACATCAGCAATTCGAATTCTCTGAAATCGATTTGACAGGTAGTCCCTAAAGAGGTCGAGTTGGGTACCTCTTACACCGACCCTTTCAAGCTTGTTTAGAAGGAGTGGGACAGAAACTGTGTCAAATGCCTTAGCTAGGTCGATAAATATGATTAAAACTTTATGTTTGGAGTATTCGTATACTATAGTAACGTACTTGTTGTATATAAAATATTTGGTGCAGATGAGCCAGTAGCTCGCACCTCAGGCTGGCCAAAGACGCGTGCGTACGCGCCGCTAGCTCCCTCAATGCCGCACACGCTAGTCGCTGCTCCTTAACACATTCACTGCGACGAGACAGCGTGTGATAGTTCTCCATCAGTTCTGAGCCTGGAAAAAATTACTATAGGAAAAATCTACTACTAATAAATTTTGGAAAATTCTAGAAAAATCCTCCTAAATTCCTGGAAAACTCTTACTACTAATAATTTTCGGATTGTCTAAATACATTCAATAACCTTTTGCCCGTCAAACATTCAATTCAGAGTAAAATCCTTTATTTTGTTTCTGTAAACCATAAGTATTGTCGCTCATTCCCGTCGCTAGCGTACAGGGCACGCTATCGCTTGTCGATTTTAACCGACTGTGGCGGTTATAATCATATAAATATAATAATATTTATTTTTATTTTTATCAAATACTACAAACCCATATCCTGGTTCTCTTCGAACAGTTTCGCTTTCACCTCTTTCAGTCTTCTAATACTCGCTAGCTTGCTATCCCTCTCGTCGGAGAGGATTATGCGTTTAAACCTTAATATTTCTAATTGCTTTGTCAGTCGTATGTGCTCCGCCCTCTGGAAGGGAGAAGGTTTCGACTGAAAATAAAAAAAACAATAATGAAACGACTCTCTCTTACAGAACATCGCCGAGTGGTACAATCTGAGTACTTCAGAACTTTTCCTAGCCGCAACTTCACGGGCCCAAGTGGCTATAATGATAGCCGACCTCCGATAGGAAGTGGCACATGAAGAAGAAAAGACTCTCAAGTCCTTCTCCCAAAAAGGGGTAGGCAGAGCATCAATATCACCAATTTCACTAAACTCGCCGTTATCGTTAGCGACCTCCATGGTGGAATAGATAACATCAATGATGGATTGCTAGCCGATCGCCTGATTAGTCGGCTCTTACGACATGAACGGGAAGTTAGACAGCTGTTACATTCGTTCACGTCTCAGACCAGGGGGTCAACCGCCTAACTCTCTCGCTTTCGATCGCTTTGAAGGCGAGGCGAGGAGGAGGCGTCATCTTGTCATTTCGAAAGCAATATGAAAGCAATATCGAAAGCTATAGGCTATAGCTTTCGGTATTGTATTTCGATATTATATTAGAAAGCGAGGCGAGGGCCTCGCCTTCAAAACGATCGAAAGCGAGAGAGTTAGGCGGTTGGGAGGCAGCATGGGAAAATAATAAATTTAAATATTCACAAAAGCCACATTTGGCAAGCAAATGGTAATTAAGCCAATACCCATCAATTGGAGATGACTTGATTTTTATAAGTGTTAACGTTGTATATGATAAAAGGCAATCAAAGAACGTGCCTAAAACATTTTTAGTAAGTAAGTAAGTAAATAAATTTTATTTCACACCACAATCAACATACAAAATAATATAATTTAAAAAAAATAGAGTGATACAATTTACAGATTGTGGCGGGCAGATATCTGAACTAGGAAGTTTCCAGTAAATACAGGTCGACCCCCTACCCAAAACCATTGTTTGGGGTAGAGGGTCGACTTGTATTTGACCATTCCTGACATTGACCATTGTCAGGAAAATAGGTATAGGTCGCGCCAAACTTCTAGTCCCCTCTGAAGTTGCTTCGTTGCGCAGCTGTACAGTCAGGCCCTACCGCTCGTCCCCGCCTTCGCCCTACTAACGCCTATTTTTTACTACTGCGACGCGAATCGCGCCAACTTCAGAGGGGACTAGTGCAGCGGTTCTTATCTTTTTTGGTGACGGAACCCTTTTCGAAAGCGGGGAATACTTGATGGAACCCTACAATAAAAAAATAGTTTGTAAAAGTGTATTCTTATCTATCTCTGAGGCTGACCTTTTATAAGAAGGCCGACCCAGTAAAAGACCCCTGGGGATGCCTTTAGCCTGATGGGCTATGAAGGCTATCGGGTAGTGTTAAGGCGCGATCGTCGCTTTTATAGTCCTAGCCTCGAACTCGATCATTCTCAAAAATACTTGAGTCGGCGCCTTTGATAAACAAAAAGCCGAAATGAAAATAGAGATTCAAAAAATGTGGTGTAAACAATCTCGACTTTACGTTTTGAAGTTAGAGCCGAAAGTCGCTTGTTCACAATTATAGCGTCTAATCTCAGAGGCGGCTTTTACCAAAGGGACTGCGCGCTCACAAATAGGTATCGGCGGTGGCGGCATAGTAAAATCGTTCGAGGCGACTAAGTTCCGCTGCGCCTTGTGAATCGTGATACGCCGCGTCTGAACCAGTGAGAGGTGTTTGATTTTTTTTCTAAATTCTTGCGGAACCCCTACAGGGGTGTCGCGGTACCCTAGGGTTCCGCGGAACACACTTAGAGTATGGCTGGACTAGTGTTTGGCGCGACCTATACCTATGATTAATCGTTACAATCGTTTTTTTTCTGTTCAAGGAAGACGATAAAGCCACAATAGGTGTACAAAAGTAATTTAAATATCGGAAGTATTCATGCTTATGTCAGTAAAATCACAACATACCTTAAAAGACAGGAGATCATTCAATTTCAAAGTTAACCTTGGACCATTCGATATTCGAGGCTTGTGTTCCTTAACTCTACCATTTCGGTCGCTCAAATCGCTTTGCGACGACGATTTCAGCTTGCACAAGCTATCTTCATCGTCGAAAGAGAACAGACTCTTTTGAGATCTACTTTTTAATTTCAATCTTACATCCAATTCGTCAGGGCACGACCAACTATCAGTAGACAACGCGGATTTCTGATAAATCCGCTCCTTAATCTCTTGCACAGCCTCTTGTCGCTTCTTTATAGAGTATTGCAGCAAATGTAACTTCTGCAACTTACTAGCATTATAACTAGGACGTATTTCCGATTTCAAAAAGTTCAATGCCATATATCTGTATTTAGGTATCCTGTCTGATTCGTTTCTCAAATCGTAATTCTCAGCTGTCTCACTCAAATCAATTTTGCTACCAGCTAAATCTTCGTGTGATGCGTTCTTAGATAAAGCTCCGTTGACATCATGAGTTACGTCTAAACTATCAGGCGAATGCTCGAATATATAGTTTGGATCAACCTTTTTTCTTTTGCTACCTTCCTCTCTACGCTTCCCGTCTCTTTGACTATGTCCTATGTTCAAACTTGAAGAGTTTTTCAACGTAGGAAAACTCTGCTTGAAACCTCTTTCGACAGGACTATTACTTTTCGAATACTCTTTCTCTATTTTCCTCGAGTGCGTGCTAGGTGATATGGACCGTCCTTCTTTCAACAACCTATGGCTCTGTATTTGTTTCGGTTCCAAAGAAACTCTGGACAAATTGGTCTTACCAGAAGAGTCTGAGGACAGCGAACCATGTTCCAATTCGTTCTCCGCCGGTATTATATCTAATTTGAGACTTTTGTATGAGCAGAAATAGCCTCCATGCATTTGGAAAACAAGGGTGTTGCTCTTAAAGCAATCGGAGGTGAAATTTAAAGCTAGATTGGCCCCAATGTAGCGTAAACCCGAGAAATAGACGCCCCATGTTTCAATGACAGTGTCTTGAGTATCCTCTGTGCTGGAGACGGGTTGTAAAATATGACACCATATCCTTATGACGACGTTAGTTGATGACATCCGTTGTATCAATTCTGAAAGTAAAACGGATTGATTACTTACTGAATTATCAAGAACAAAATAATTTTAATCTGTTTAAATTGTTGTAATGTATCAAATGATAGATTAGGCTTTCTTTTGATATTGCAGTAATGTTATCTAATGTTCATGAGTTCACTGAATTGAGTAGTTTTATATATTTTTTATTGTCATGTATCAAATTTAAACAATATATTGAACAAATTAAGTTATTAAATACTAGCTGACACGGCGGACTTCGTACCGCATTTCTTTTTTATATATATAGCCTATGTTACTCAGCGCTAATGTAGCATTCTAATGGTGAAATAATTTTGTAAATCGGTCCAGTAGTTTTTAAGTTTATTTGTTACAAACATACATACATACAAAAATCAAAGCTTTCCTCTTTATAATATAGATAATAGAATAGATTTGTGTTTGTTTTAATCGTAGCAAGTGACCACTGCAAGGAATGATCTCTGCCTACCCTTATAGGAGACAGGCACGACTGTATGAATGTATGTGTTTGTTTATTTGTATTCAGGGTACAATTTCTGAAATTCCTAGCACAATTTTAAAATTCTTTATCATATAGGTTTTATCTCAGTACAAACAATGTATATTGATAACAGCTATGTACAGCTACCATCGATTTTCAGAATAGAATTTCTGGTTTCAGGAATATCCAACAATAATAATTGACTGTGATGCCACGATAATAATAATAAAATTTCATTTATTCAGACAATCATTTCATCCAATTTTGTTAGTTCTTAAAATAAAAATACAATGAAGCAGTACATGACGTAGTGGTAAACGCGCTCAGGCTGCGATTACTGAAGTTAACGTTCGCCGGTCATCGGATGGGTGACCAAAAACTACTCAAAGCCAACTTAACTCAAGCTCCTTCATGCTTCGGAAAGCACGTAAAGTCACAACCACCAATCGGCACTGAGCCCGCGTGGTGGTTCATGGCCCGTTCTTTATGTGATGTTTCCATCAATAGAGAAAGCTCGTGCCCAACAGTGGGGACATAAAAGCAGCTGCTAAACCAATCAATAATAGAAAGAAGAAAGTGTGAATAACACCCAGTGATCCGGTGATTCAGAGCTCACCCATCCGAAACAAACAGATTAGTTTATCAACACTAGATTACACTGCATATTCTGCTTACTATAGTATTTATTGTTTTAGTAGTCTTGTTTTTTTTTTTTTAGTAACAATGGTAGTTGACTGGTTAGCCAATAGAGAAAGTTATAGCAACTGTAAAAACGTTTTTTTTTCAATAGGATTTGTATGGCAAAGGAAACTATGACGTCACTATTTAGTTCTATCAATTGAGTGTACATTAATAATTTTTTATCAATAATTTTAAGGAAAATTGTTACTAACTACTTTACTAACAAAATATGGATTGTAATTGATTTTAATCTGAATTAAATAAATAATTATTATATCAAACTTAGCCTACAGACACTGAACTTAGACTTTAATTATGTCATCTGCATTAATGAGTGACTCATTAGCGATAGAGTATCTAACAAAATGTGTGTCGTTCATTACATGTCGTTTAATAGTTTATCACAATTTGCTTATGCGGAATTGGGTTAAACTATTGCGTTATGTTGTCTGGAAATTCTATGAATAGAATAACATGGAGCTGACAATACCACCGTGTCTGACAGACGAAAATTCTGATAATGTCTAAGTCTACGATTTTAAAGTGTTTAGAATAGTTAAGATTTTTTTCTCTTATTTTGGCTCTCTTTCTGATAAATCTTTCTCTTCTCTTTATTATAATTCGACAATCCCTGAGTCTAACTGTTCAGATATATCTGATCATCTTGATTGCTACAATATATCAGATGGCGACTGTACAAATCATGTTGGCATGTTCCAAAATGTTATTTGAGGAAAAAATTACATTCACTATATATATTTAGAATAATGAGGATAATCTAAATTCGGTAATAATTTAATTTAAAGATATCTAACAAAATGATTATACCTACTAGTATACTGATTGGCATATAGAATGCCTTTTGGAACCAAGTGGACCATATCCTGTTTATTACCAATTATACTAAACCACCGGTCGTTGTGGAGATCCTTGGGGGAGGCCTTTGTCCAGCAGTGGACGTCTTTTGGCTGAGATGATGATGATGATGATACTAAATATACCAAAGTTAAAATAACTCATCAGAGACCTTGGTTAAAAATAAACAATAAACACACTTTAAACTGAAATAATTTTTATTTTATTTAGGTAAACACCTGGGTGGCGGAGTGTTTTAACGACTTGCCCAATTTCTGGATGTACTGGATTCAATTCCCAGGTCGAGCCTGTTCAAAATAGTTTTCAAATTTAAAAATGATAAAGTAACAGCCTATAAATATTATTGGATTGCATAATTGTTTTCATAATAAAATTAACCTTGACTTTTGTGATAGGTAAACAGATAGTGTCATAACAAAAATGCATAATGAAAATAATAATTAAGCAAAACCTTGTGATAAATGCGATAAAAATTACTGTTAATGTTTAAACATTGTAAAGTTATATGATCACTAACTCTATTCACTAACCAAACCAAGTAGGTACAGCCGGTATGTAGCCATAAACAAGCTATTTAAAGTTTTCTCTGATTTCTAAGTTGGAAAGCTGTGCTTAGTTTTCTACTAGCTTAGTTGATACTTATAGGTATAAAGTATGTGGATTTCTGATTGCTGTAATAACTTAAACAAAAAGCAAATTTTGTACTTGTTCAAAAATATTCATAAGTTTAACATGTAAATAAAATGCTAACCTGAATCAATCTCTTTCCATTTGGGATGTGGTGACGATACTCTCTCACTTGTGTAGAATGGGGCAGACATTGTTGTATGATGCAAGGTGAGGTAGAAACTGCATTGCGATACACAACCTTCTGGTGGACGTATGTTGTAACCAACTATCTGTAAGGAGGCAAAGTAACTAGAATTCAGGGCAGTGTTCTCTCCTTCAATTGTTCTCCAGGCAGGGATGCTTTGGAAAGTGCCTCTTCAAGGTCACAGGGAGGGATCAACCCTAATGTGTGTAGAGTGTGGTGCTGCGGAAGACATCGCTAATCACACCCTAGCTTTAGCCTTTATGTTAAGATGTAAAATACGGCATCAAAACTATTTTTTATTTTTTTTCTGCTGATAGACAATCTGTTTTAAAAACATTAAAACACTTCTTGATCTCTTTTAAATCTGACTTCAGTACCACCACCAACCACCTTACAATATGTTTTACCTAAAACACTCTCCTTCTGTCGACTTATAGGAAATCTTTTACTCGGTCTTGGGATGTTACTGAAACCAAATTAAAATTGTATCCTTAGCATAGTTAGATTAGCTTAGACCCAGCCACCTCATTTGGTTTTGGTTGTCGTTTGAGTTGCTGAGCGGCAACAACATGAACTTGCAACGTGATAGTTCTGTAGTGTCAAACTAAGGCCCTATATTTTATTTATTTTTAACGATGACTTCATCTTAATGATTTATGTTATGCCGACACTGCTAATATAAGCAGAATTATTATTGAAGCACATACTTAATGTAAAGTCATAGTAAGTTTACAATGTTTAAAATTGTGTACTCATAAATTGGTAAAGTTGCTTGTAGTTTACTTTGTTTGACAATGTTGAAAGGATACTGGTCAGTGATGCTGGCCAGCTGCAACATGCTGGCCAGTTGCAATCAACACTCTCTTGACATAAGTTTAAATATTGTCTATGTTCTTAAAAGAAAGAGAATAGAACATATGTGTCTGTGTCATTGTGAATTGAGTCTCGTTGATAGCTTCTCATAGTAAACATGTTCTGAGTCTAGTTTTTATAAGTTTATTGTTATGTTGTTTATTTCGGTGTGTATATAATTAAATCATCTTTGGAACGCTCTCTTGTATTTCCTTTTACAGGTTATGGGCCCAGAGAGCGTTCATAACATTTAAATAGATGTGTGTGTGATTTGTGTGATTTATTGTTTTCGATGTTGTTTTGTAACTAAGGAAAATTCAGACATGCCTAGTACTTCAGAATGGAGTAATCAAGCATTTAAAACAGACGAAAGAAAATGCTATAATTGTGGAAAAATAGGACACATCGCTAGGGCATGTAAACAAGGCTGTGATATTTGTCATAAGATTGGTCACAATACAAGAAACTGTTTTTCGGGAAAAATTTGTAAGAAATGCAATAAGAAGGGTCACATAGAAAAATTCTGCCGCAGCTATAATTACAACAATAATGATAACCCTGTAAGCGAACAATTACAGATTCCAGTCAAAGCTGTAATTGATTCAGGCGCCTCATCACATTTCTTTAGCAATAAAAATTTAATTCAAATTACAGAGAAAATAGAAGTGCAAATTAGGTGTGCGAGTAGAGTGGATATTAGAAGAATTTTTAAACTAAATTAATCATTCTTTATAAATAATATTAGAAAGGAGCTACCAAACGAAACACAAAACTTGTAACTTTGAATAATACTATACAATGTTTTTTAGTAGATTGGCCTTAGGTTTATTATCACATTTATTTTTTATGAATTACTGTATATTTGTTTTTTATTTTTATTATAAAGATGTGTTGAGTTTTTTATTAGTTGAGTTTGTGGAAATTTTGTATTAAAGCAGGTCGAGTAGGAGATGTGTTAATGTTATTAGTAGTTGAGTCAAATAAAGCAGGTCGAGTAGGAGATGTGTTAATGTTATTAGTAGTTGAGTTTGTTGAAGTTTTGTATTAAAGCAGGTCGAGTAGGAGATGAGTTTATTGGAAGTTGTTAGTCGAGTAGGAGTTAAGTTAGGAGTTAGATTGAAGGTTTGTTATAAAGCTGGTTGAGCAAGAGATAAGTTAATTGGAAGTTGTTATTTTTAAAGTTACCGTTAAAATTTGAAATGTTTAAGTCTAAGGGGAGACAGGGGTAAATGGGATATGAATATAAAAAAAAAATATTTTCTTTATATATGGAAGGCAGTATGTCAAGGGTAGTTGATTGAGGGGGTGTGTTGAAAGGATACTGGTCAGTGATGCTGGCCAGCTGCAACATGCTGGCCAGTTGCAATCAACACTCTCTTGACATAAGTTTAAATATTGTCTATGTTCTTAAAAGAAAGAGAATAGAACATATGTGTCTGTGTCATTGTGAATTGAGTCTCGTTGATAGCTTCTCATAGTAAACATGTTCTGAGTCTAGTTTTTATAAGTTTATTGTTATGTTGTTTATTTCGGTGTGTATATAATTAAATCATCTTTGGAACGCTCTCTTGTATTTCCTTTTACAGACAATACAAAAAACGTGTTCTAAAATTATAGGTAGGTACCTAGTCATCCTCTTACCTGTATTAAACTCCTAAGACGTAATTGTTGACTTGCTAAAGGGGTCCACTCTCTACATCTGGGCCTCCCAAACATGATCTCTTGTTTAGAACGACAAAAAGGATACAAGTAAACAATGAATCTCTTTCACACTGTCACGATGTACACTAATCTCAGCTGGTCATAGTTGAAATTTTGATAACAACAACGACATAACGAAAACTGCAATCAACTTGTATGTATGATGATAATTTAATAAAATGCACAATTCAGCTGACTCAAAAATTATTGGAGATAATGAATAATGACAAAATCAGTGTTGCCAGTGGCCGATAGTCAAAAGTAAGACGAGACGGTTCAAAAAGTAACATTTTCACGAGTAACTATTTTTTTATTTATTATTATTGTTCTCTTTATTAAATATACATCTTAAGATTTTTTTTACAATATTTTATATAAAAACATATTTACAATATAAAATATTATAAAAAACTTAACCTAGGTTGCCACCGGTAGCGGGGATAGACCCAAGCTATCGGTAGTTAGGGCTGCTGAATGAGGAACCTCCTGAAAATACGTGCCGTGTCAAGGGGCATTTTGCATCTGACCCTTGACCCAACCTTTCAGCGAGAGCCTCTCTAGGTGTCTCATATTATTATTATTAGTATATACCACATAAGGCACTTTATTACACAAAAAAATTCTATTCCATTCTTGAAGCTTCTAAAGAAAGAAAAACAAAGGATCCAATGTTGTCTAATTCAATAAGTATAGGTCGCGCCAAACTTCTACAGGGTGATTTTGTCAACAGTCGACAAAAGTTTAGAGGATATTGTAAACCTTATAAATAATGATAAAATACAAGTATATGCCTCAATGGAATAATATTTATAAAAATTATAAATCGTAAATATAAACTGCAGCTGGCGTATTTTGCGCGCCGCTGTACCTAGCATAGGGTGCATAGAGTACAGTATGTTACTACCTACAATAAGCGAGCGCCCAGCCTCGTCGCGACGCGAGCGCCTGGTGACGATTTTTACGTGTTTTATGAATTGAAATAACAACAACGCTTACATTCCTTGGTAATGAACATTATAGCATTATAGCACAATATAAAGTTCAATTGACTTACCTACGTGTACTTCAGTAATTGTTCAAAGTGACCACCTTCCCTCTGAATACATAACTGAGCTCGACGCCGTTGATTGTCCTTTAATTTCCTTAACACTTCCGTTTGTGATTTGACGACATCGAATGCACTCACGATTTTTTCTTTGAGGTGGTTTACAGTCGTTGCTTCAGTTTCGTACACCCTTCTTTTAATTTCACCCCACAAATAAAAGTCAAGCGGCGTGAGATCGGGAGATCGAGCTGGCCAGCTGATCGGCCCACCGCGTCCTATCCAACGACCGTTGAACTCCTGATCTAAATATGCGCGGACATCGCGCTGGAAGTGTGCCGGAGCTCCGTCGTGCTGGAAGTGCATATTTCGCCAATATGCCAGAGGTACGTCTTCCATCAGTCGCGGTAGTTCTTCACTGATAAGACGAAGATAATGCTGACCGGTCAATCTTTCATCAATGAAGTACGGCCCGATAACACGATCGTTAATGATCCCCGCCCAAACGTTTACTCTAAAACGCACGTTAAAAGAGTCTCTTCGTGTTTTCTTTGGGTTCTGTCCACGACGACACCACCAGTGTTCATTATGAACATTGAACAGACCTACTCTTGTGAAGCTCGCTTCATCTGACCACAAAATGTTCAAATTAATGTTATCTAATAGCCAATTACAAAACTCGCGCCTTGGACGATAATCGGCTAGTAACAGCTCCTGAACGGGCTGAAAATGGTAGGGGTGTTGATCTGACGCGTTTAGCAATTTCCACACGTAATATTGGCTCACGTGAAAACGGCGGGCAGCTTGTCTCGTACTGGCTTGTGGATTGTCTTGGAAGAATCGTCGTATCTGGCGGTATAAGTGAAGAGGATATACTGGCCTTCTGCCTCTAGCCTGTGCATGCGCAGGTACATTGAACTGGCCATGGGCAAGTAAATTTTGTGTAGATCTTAAAATTTTATCCAACGAGGGGACTGACGAATTAGGATGAATCCGCTGAAAACGCCTCTGCGTTTCCCGAAGGCTGTGCGTTTGTGAATATATGATAACCATATCATACAATTCACGGTTTGTGTACACCATGATTACATTAATTGCAATCCTATATCACACAACAGGCACTGATGATAATAATATTTATGTAAACACACACACTTAATTGCACTGATATGGCACTTTAGGTCACGATTTTCTTTACGGGTCACGGTCGGTCACGCACGTACGTCACTACTGCTAGTCGGAAACTAACTAAGCGGGAAATCGGGAATTGGGAATATTTTGGGCGGGTGGCGGTCGTCCTTTGCGGCGCACGGGCACGGCATTTAGCATTTTGTTTCGTTTACTTTAAAGTTTATTTTTCATTGTCTTTATTCGTAACGGCCATTTTCGGTGAATCTTTGTGATTTAGGCGGCGCGTTATGGTGTTTACTTTAAAGTTCATTTTTCAATTATATTTTTCGAAGCGGTCTCTTTGAGCGGCTCGGCGACATGCTTAGTGTAGTGTAGGCTACTAGGCTATAGCTAGGCTGAAGGTAACTGACTACTCTTTTCACAGTGTGTTTGTAAACAAAAGTGTTTGTTGAATTTTATTTAATATATTTTAGCTTGTGCTTAACATTTTATTTTATTGGTTTTATAATTTTAATATGATTGTTTATTGACATAGAAAACAAAAAAGGTGAAAATTTTTTTTTTTTTCTACAGCTCCGTTTTCTTTTTTTCTTTCGCAAAAGTAATGTATATCAGCAATAGAACCTCTCCTAAAAATTTGTCGATTGTTATCGAAGTCATCCTGTAGTCCCTTCTGAAGTTGCTTCGTTGCGTCAGGGCCTACCGCTCGTCCCCGCCTTCGCCATACTAACGCCTATTTTTTACTACTGCGACGCGAATCGCGCCAACTTCATAGGGGACTAGAAGTTTGGCGCGACCTATACCTACCTATACCTAATTATTTTTATTATTATTTATTGTCACATAAAAACAGGTTATAATAACGAAAGTGACTTCCCTGACCTCCAATGATAAGTATACTACCGGTATGATAATAATATGACCGAAGTCAGTGCCTTCCTTCAGAAATCAGTAGTATTAAAACTTATTGATCGAAGTAATAAAAGTAATAAATATAAGTATAAATTACGTTAGCTACCTTCGCTACCTCGTAAGAAAGAGAAGAAAATGAACAAAAAGTAAATAAACAAATAAAGTTTCACGATTATTATTTGTATGCTGGAAAATATTTCATTATAGGTACTATATTTTTATTAAGTTCTCAATGAAACGTAAAAGTAACATTTTGAGTCGTGTAACATGGAAGTATCATGAGATGGTCAAAAGTAACCTAAAATGTTACAAAAGTAACATTCTGGCAACGCTTCACAAAATGTCAAATTTATTTATTTTAATTGGTTGAATTCGAGTTGCCATGCTAGAAATTTAAAATCTACCCTTGTTGCTCGGTTGAATGAAGAAAGACGAGTACACTATGTGCACGTTATATAATTTATAAAATAATAATTATATTAAATCAAACGAAATATTATTTCGTTTGATTTAAGAAAGCGGGCGAGGCATATCATACTGAGGAGGTATGGTATGACTCATTATGGTATTACCGACGCGAAGATGACATCACAAGCACGCACATTATTTATACTAAAACCAGATTTTATACTGAAACCGAACATAAAGAAGAGGAAAGAAAGAAGGAAAGTAGACCTTTGCCCCCTTGGGAGAAGTGGTGATTAATAATATAATGATCTTTTTAATGAAAAACGATAATTATTGTAAAAACTTTAATCTTATATAAGAATCCTACAAGGGACATAATGTTTGTGAGATAAATACTAGGTAGAAGGTATTAAAATAATCATCATCAGCTCATTTTATGTCCCCACTGGGGCACGAGCCTTCCCTATGGACCGATAGGGAGAACGGGCCTCAAACCACTACGCAGGCCCCGTGGGGATTGGTGGTTGTTATCGACTGCTAATGCAGCCGGGACCAACGGCTTAACGTGCCTTCCGAAGCACGGAGACGCTCAACATGATCAATTTTTGTCAGACTGGGCGCGGTGACATCGAGTTCTTCATTAAAATAACAATTAAGTGTAAATGTTTTATTGTTTGTGATATTGTACTATATGGCTCATTTTATTGCTACAGGCAGCACTGAATTAGCCTGCGCAATAGTGATGGTGTGAATGACGAATGTGAATGTAACAAAATAATTTTGTAGAAATAAACTGATAAAAAAAAGTATTTACATTTTTTAAATATATTTTACGGGTAAGCACAGTGCCTTGATCTTACCTGATGTTAAGTGATGATAAGGCCAAGGTTGGAAGCGCACTTTACCCAGGATCGTCAACTAGTGAGGATATGGCTATCTTATCTCCAGCTGTCGAAATGCAACAATGCTACAAACATTGATGTTATGGCGACATATTTAGATAAGATGGCGGTAGCTAGCCAGGCGGGCAAATAAGCTCTACCGCCAACCAAACCGAGTACACAAACATGTACCCCCCGCTGGGAATCGAACCCGAGACCTCTGGGTCTAAGCCAGTGGTCTTAACCACTAGACCACAGAGGCGGTTAAAGTTACATTCAATATTATAAAATTAACAATTATAAACATTCATAACAATTTAAAAAAGAGTCGTACGTTTTATAATCGCTTTGTTCATTTATGTTATGAAAATAATTCCTGTTTGCCTGTCATCATCAGTATTCAGCCGTGAAATGCCGTGATTCAACTAATAAATAGTCAATATAATACGTGGTCACCTCAAGTTTTTCTAGCAATTTGATATTATTGTGTTACCATTTTAACTAACCAACAATAAACCAACCAAATGTTAGCCATAGCGATACCATCGCAATAAGTATGAGAACAACATAATATTAAAACGAAATCTCTAGTACCTAGTATTCGTATGCTTTTTTCGATCTCAACTAAAAAAAGGAACAATAAAAATAAATAAAAAACAAAATCACATTGATTAATTTAAACCACAGACCATTTTAACGAAGTATTTACGTAGTAACTATTAACTAATCTGTGGAAGTACAGCGATATTATAACGTAACCCACAAAAATACTAAGTTAGCACCTAAAAATACAAAGTTAGCACCTAAACTACTATTTAGATGCTAACTTACCATTTTAGGTGCTAGCCTAACTACTATTTTTTTGTGGATCAATTTATTATTTCTCTTATTTATTTTACGTTAACATTATTGTGGTCGTGGTGGAATATTTATAGTATTTTGAAAAAGATATAAAAAGGATTTTTTTTTTCTAAATGAGATCCATATCATCATCATCATCAGCTCATTTTATGTCCCCACTGCTGGGGCACGAGCCTTCTCTATGGATGGATAGGGAGAACGGGCCATAAACCACCACGCGGGCCCAGTGCGGATTGGTGGTTGTTAACGACTGCTAATGCAGCCGGGACCAACGGCTTTACGTGCCTTCCGAAGCACGGAGGAGCTCGAGATGATAAATTTTTGGTCACCCATCCGATGACCGGCCTTTGCGAAAGTTGCTTAACCTCAGCTCTCGCAGACCGGGCGCGTTAACCACTGCGCCATCGAGCTCCTACTGCGCCATCGAGCTCCTATCTATCTATATCGAGATCCATATACATAATTATAATGACTTGGCTTGTCTGATTCATAATCGCCGAGCTTAAACCGCTGAAGCTAATTAAATGAAATTTGGACTGTGGATAAATTGAGTGACGTAACCAGCCTCTAAGAAAGGATTTTACGAAAATCACACCCTAAGGGGGTCATATAGGGGGCGGAAGTTTGTATGAAAGTCCGTCAGTTTTGAAGTAAAATACATGAAAATTGGTATTTGACTTTTTGATAAGAAATAAAGAATGACGTGTCTCAGGAATTTTGTTTATTTTCTTTTAAAAGTGCGCGTGTTAAATGTTGCCAGGGCCAGAGTTCGTTGTTGGTGGTAGCCAGGTCTCTGCCGGAGATTCTTAGCACCCCCTACCCCGTCGCTGCCTTGGCCGCTAACGTAGCTAGGGTGAGCGGGGCTGGTTTTTGCTGGTGTGCATATCATGGGGTGTATTTGCCGTAATCGCCACGCTTGGCAGGCGGGTTGGCGATCGCAGTAGGTTGAGGGTAACCTCAGAGAAAAGCTGCTGCCCATCCTCTGGAATGGTCCCATAATCGGCTTTTACGACACCCACGGGAAGAGATGGGGTGGTTCATTTCTTTATCCTCGGCACCACCAGGAATATAATATTAGTGTTAAGTGCTCTTCGATCGTGTATTGTTGATCGAAGTAAGTGCTATTAATATTTTAGATTTAACCTGAAAAGTGTGTGCGAAACTAGGTATATGGTTAGGTCCTTTCACAGAAATCACATTAAAGTTAACAATTAATTCTTATCTTTAATATTCTACGAATGACTAGAGTTAATCAGAAATGTAAGGCCTCTTTCGCTTTCTACTCAACGAGCATGCAGTTTTACAGTTATTTATTCGTTTTGGTGATTTGTTTTCTTCATGAGTTAGATATTAGGGTAAGTAACTTTAAAAAAAATACTAGAAAAAAATCAACTAGTTTTAGAAAACTCCAGTGGGAATCGAGCCCAAGACCCTTGGATTATCGGTAATTCAGTTGTCCTTGGCCTTTTAACTACTTACATGTGAATGCAAAAATTTAAATAACTAAATTTATGTTGCCTTTGCCGAGTTTCTTGGTACAAGGTCTCCACCGTAGGTTTACGAAGTCATGGCTTTGAATTGACGTACAAAAAACAATTGTAAAAGTTCGATTTGAATAAAAAAAACGACGGGTTGCACTCTGGGAGTGCCGGCAGAAGTGAAAACTTGAATATTAACGTTGTGCATTTTTGATATTTTGGAATGGTTAGGGAATATTTTTGCACGAATTGCTATAATTATCAGTATAAAAGTACTCTCATTTATGTGGTAGAATACAATATTTATTTATTGGGCTATCGTACACAAACATGACAATTTATATTACATTAAAAAGTTATATTAAGTTATATTAAAAATTTATATTACGCCGCGCCAGCTGTCTACTCTCCATCCGTCTTACGAATTTTCGATCAGGACACGTGACCTGACGCGAGTTTAACATTTTTTACCCATTCCAAAAAAAGTGCACAACGCCGCTAAAGAAGTTTTCACTTCAAAAATATTGAATTTTGTTTTTTTTTTAATTATGGCGGTGATTTTTAATAACGTGAAAAATCTGTCACCGGACATTTTCTCTTCTCGTACCTATATTAAATATAGACCTAGGGTAGTGGCACCCAGTGTACAACAGGAACCAATGATTAATATATGGGTCAGCAACTACTGATTATTGACTTTAACAATAATTGGACAACCTGCATGCATTGTAGTAACTATGTGCAGTAATTTGCACTTGCACTGGTTTCATCCACATTGGCGAACTTTGTCGACGAAGCATTATTGTCTACTTAAATAGTAATGTAATTAGCATTAAGGCGAAGGGCGAAGAATTAGAATTAGGGCGAAGAATTAGCACACTAGCTCCGCTAATGGATTTAATTTGATAACTGCTAAACTGGATTTTTTTCAAACATTGCGGACCTTCCGACACTAGGCAAACATATCTATTATTTAATAATTGTGCACTACTTTTAGGTTTGTTTTTGTATTCATTCGCTTTATTCATAAAAAACAATAAAAATAAAAATAATAATCAAATTCACAAGTAAAAAACTTCAACTAACTCGCCTGTCCGAGGCAAGGTGCCCAAAATGCTGGCGGCATTGCCCCTTTGAATGGCCAAGCTAATGCGCTGAGCGAAAAAATGACCTGATCTCCGGTCACCCGTTGCCTCGTACAGGCGAGCAGTTAAGTCCTTCAAAAATTCATTCGCTAACACCAAAAGTGGCCATTGTTTGTGAATAAATAGATAGCCCGTTTTGTGAATAAATCACGCAACCAAAAGTAGTGCACAATTATTAAATAAATACTATGGATGCTTTCCTGTTATCGGACGGTACGCAATGTTTAAAAAAAGATCCGGTCCGTTAGTAATTGTTAAATTATCAATTGGTGGCGCTAGTGTGCCTTACCCTTCGCCTTAAGGGGTCTTCTTATTCTAATGATCACGAAGTAAATACATACCACTTTGACTGAATAACGCCAACGTCGTCGCCTCCCATCCACGGGAGGCGACTGTTCCGTCAGCCTATGTAGCCCATCCAAGGCTATAGCCAACACCAGGGGGTACCATGTCAACCAATCATCCTACTGGTTTCACCAAACCTCTACAACCGTCAACATTCACGAGAATAGAAATTGTATGCTATTATTGGATATTAAAACGGCTGTAGGTGGTGCTACGATATACAATCAAACATAAGCTTTTTCACCAAATTAAGTTTTTTAACTGTTTAGACGGTCCAAACGTCGACCCTAATCGAGTATGAAATAAACTATAAACCTAAAGTGATACAAATGAGTAATCATTACAGAATTGTGAATCATCGGAAAGAGATATTAACTCAGACCAAAGTAATGTAGAGAACGGTAACTTAGAAGATGGTAACTTAAAAGATAGTGATTTAGAGAATGGTAACTTGGAGGGTGCCAACGATAGATATGTTGAGGAGTCAGATGCAAATAAACAATCAGCCGAAGTTGTCAAATCAAATGAGCAATCTCCAAACGAAGCGGAAAATGATTCAATTACGAAATCAGAAGAGAAATCAGAGGAACAAGTCTTTAATGGCATAGATGATAACCGTTTTAGTGAATCAGAAGAAGTGGAAAAACTTGAAAAACGTAAAAAGGGCAAGCTGAAAGTAAGTGTTTATAGCTTAGATTGTATTATAATAGTTATCAACAAGGCAAGTGTTTGTCTTTAATTACTCGATGGATTATTTTGTGGCTAAACACCGTCCAATGGACCGGAGCGGAGAAGAGCGGTTAAAATAAAAGGAACTACTTATAGGTTGGTTTCCACACAGCTCTGCTACATTCAACTCCGCTCTGCCTCAACGGAGTCTTGCCGTGAAAGTGCTGAGTCTTTTTCTGTAAAATGGATGCCATAAGTTAAGGCGAAAAGTAAGGCACACTAGCGCCGCTAATGGATTTAATTTGATAACTGATAAACTGGATTTTTTTTCAAACACTGCGGACCTTCCGACACTAGACAAACATCTATTATTTAATAATTGTGCACTACTTTGAGGTTTGTTTTTGTATTGCCAAAAATGGCCATTGTTTGTGAATAAATGCGATAGCCCGTTTTGTGAATAAACCACGCAACAAAAAGTAGTGCATAATTATTAAATAAATACTATGGATGTTTTCCTGTTGGCGGACGATACGCAATGTTTAAAAAAAGATCCGGTCCGTTAGTAATTGTTAAATTATCAATTGGTGGCGCTAGTGTGCCTTACCCTTCGCCTTAAGCAACGTCTTTAAGAACGGAGAGCCTGTAAGTCTTTTGGTTCCGGATAGATCCCAGGAGTCTCATTATTAACCTGGCTAGCTGCCAACATAACCTGTATGCTGATAGTTGATTTTTGTGGAGCATTTGTTTTGTCTCGTCTCGTCATTTCATTTATTAAAATTGAAGTGATGAATGAAGCGTTGGCATGCTGGGCCGTGATGCAGTGAGTATTGGCCAATAAGAATAAATTTGGATTGGTGGAGTGGAGTGCCTGTGCATGGGGGCCATACACCTGTCATGGACACATAATTATTAGCATCATCAGCTCATTATATGTCCCCACTGCTGAGGCACAAGCCTTCTCCATGGATGGATAGGAGGAATGGGATTAACCCACCACGCGGGCACAGTGCGGATTGCTAATGCAGCCGGGACCACAACTTGACATTCCTTCCGAAGCACGGAGGAGCTCAATATGACAAATTTTGGTCACCCATCCGATGACCGGCCTTTGCGAAAGATGCTTAACTTTGGCAATCGCGGACCATCGCGTTAACCACTGTGCCATCGAGCTCCTCATAATTATTATGCTACGGTCAAAGTGTGTTGGTGTTTTGATGTATTTATTATAATTTTAGCCCGCCATAGAGGCTCAGTACACAGCGGAGAAGATACGCGGCAGCCCGGCAGATATGTTCGGCGCAAACCAACATTATTATTATCCAACGGAATATAAGGAATTCGGGCGCAGATTTGTGTTGCAATATCCTTATAAAGAGGTGAGTCGAAGTTTTAAAGTTGTATGCTTTTTTTATTATCTACAGGTGAGTAGGTACTTGACCTTCACCTCACCTCGAAGGTGGAATTCATCCAGAATCCTCAACTACTGAGACACTGGCTATCTTATCTCAAGCTGCCGGCACACAACAATGCTACAAACATTGATGTTATGTGCGACATATTTGGATAAGATGGTGGTAGCTAGCCTGGCGGACATAAATAAGCCCTACCACCAACGAAACCGAGTACACAAACATGTTCCGCTGGAAATCGATACCGGGACCTCCGGGTCTATATATCGGTGCGGTTAGGGTTACCATATCTCCGGATTTGACCTGATATCTCAGGATTTTTAGGCTCCTAACAGGATTGCGGCCCGATTTTGGAAATCTCAGGATTTTTCGATTTTTCAATAAAACACAGTAGTTACATTATTCAGTTTTAATAAATGACTCAATCAAAATAATATATATATATATATATATATATATATATATACTAAATTATGACATATTATTATTTAAAAGAACAAAGAACCTAAAACTAAAAACCTTAAAAAATATAATAAAATAACTAAAATAAATTATTAAAAGGAGTCCCTTTAAGCAAGGTTCCGAAGATGCTGGCAGCGTTCCCCCTTTGAATAGCTAGACTAATTCTTTGTCCGAGGTAGCTGCCAGCTCTTCGGCTTGCTCTTCGGTCTCCTGTGATGTCGACTAACCTTTTTGCTATTTCCTTAAAAAGCCTTATAGCGCTACGACCCCAATTATTATTTATTATTAAAATCAAGACATTATCATTATTCTAAGTAAACTTAAATACACAATTTAACTTGAAATAAAAACAGAGATAAAATAATTAGAAATTAAAAACTAAAGACCTATAGATGTCTTCCAACTGTGGGCTCATGGAAAAAAAAAACTGACGGACGACCGTGCGAGCCCGCGGCCACGCAGCCACTCGCGTGGCTGAGTGACGCGTGATTTCCACAGAACCCACAGGTACTTACAAAAACACAGTTTTTTTTTACAGATTTGTGAGTTACGTTTACGACAAAATCTCAGTACTTTTCTATGGAAATCATTCTTTATCTCAGGATTTTTCAATTTTCACTCTGGTAATGCGGTGGTCTAAGTAAGGTTAGTTCATGTAATTCACTATTTTACAAATTATTACTTTCAGAAAAGACCATTGAAGGAAAAATTTTTAGCTGAAGCGGTTTTAGATAATGATGAAAAGGTAAATCTTTTCTATACTTACTATAAGTACTAATATTATAAAGAGAAAACCTTTGTATTTTTGTATGTAGGTATGTAAGTATGTTTGCAACAAATAAACTCAAAAACTACTGAACCAATTTAAAAAATTCTTTCACCACTAGAATGCTACATTAGCGCTGAGTAACGTTGTCTATATTAAAAAAAAATACTAAAAACGACAATTTAATTTTCCAATACAAAATTATTTGTTTGTTTTGTTGTCATGGAAACCATTGATATATAGCGGTACGAGGAGCTCGATGGCGCAGTGGTTAACGCGCCCGGTCTGCGAGTGCTGAGGTTAAGCAACTTTCGCAAAGGCCGGTCATTGGATGGGTGACCAAAAATGTATCATCTCGAGCTCCTCCGTGCTTCGGAAGGCACGTAAAGCTGTTGGTCTCGGCTGCATTAGCAGTCGTTAACAACCACCAATCCGCACTAGGCCCGCGTGGTGGTTTATGGCCCGTTCTCCCTATCCATCCATAGGGAAGGCTCGTGCCCCAGCAGTGGAGACAAAAAATGAGCTAATGAGGAGGAGGATGAATATGGCAAACTATGACGTCACTATATTGACGAATTTAAACTATCATACTGTTTATATTTTTAGGAAACAAAGAAAACAGCTTATGGAGGTCCGGATCCCAAGTTAATACCAGTAAAGGTAGGGTTGCCATCTCTAAAATTTGGCAAACAGGACAAGACGCGTGAAAACCCCGGATTTTGGAGCCCAGAACCCGGACATGTCAACAGGTTTTTATGAAACTCGAATTCGAATTGATTCGAGTTTTAATATTCTATTCGAGTCCCATCACTAGTGCAGTGCCAGTGTCGGTTCGTCAGTTGTCCAGCTGCGGCCCAAGACTTTAAATTTTTAAAACCCGGACTACAAATGAAACCCCGCCCGGACGCTCCCCGGACGCCCTCTAAACTGGGACAAATCCGGGGAAACCCGGACGGATGGCAACCCTAAGTAAAGGTAAGGTGACTCTATCATAATAACTTGTTATTAAAGTAGGTATAGGTCGCGCCAAACTTCTAGCATAGTAGAATGCTTCTAGTCCCCTCTGAAGTTGCTTCGTTGCGCAGCTGTACAGTCAGGCCCTACCGCTCGTCCCCGCCTTCGCCCTACTAACGCCTATTTTTTACTACTGCGACGCGAATCGCGCCAACTTCAGAGGGGACTAGAAGTTTGGCGCGACCTATACCTAAGATGCTATCGAGAAGCTCGATTTAATATCTAGAACAGCCCCCCAACCGCGTAACACTCTCGCTTTCGATCGCTTTGAAGGCGAGGCCCTCGTCTCGCTTTCTAATATAATATCGAAATATAATATCGAATAATATCGAAAGCTATAGCCTATAGCTTTCGATGTTGCTTTCATATTGCTTTCGAAATGACAAGATGACGCCTCCTCCTCGCCTCGCCTTCAAAGCGATCGAAAGCGAGAGAGTTAGGCGGTCGACCCCCTGGTCAACGGACGCACGGGCACAAATACCTTGAGAGGTAAGTTTTAGTCACTCATCCGTGTACTAACCACGCTCAAGGCAGCTTAACATTAGCGATCGTCCCAAGTCAAATTTAATCTTTTATCGCTCTCCTACTCGTGAGCCCATGAGAAACAGGTATAAGTAATTTTTTATTAACCTTTTTCGTCCCACAAATCTATACATATAAAATGCTTTGTCCTGAATGACTTGATGAATCAACGCACAGCCTAAACCGCTGATCGTAGAGACTTGAAACTTGGAGGGTGTGTTCTTTGTATGATGTAGGCCTTTGTATGATCCGTAACGAAAGGATTTTCCGAAATTCTACCCCTAAGGGGGTGAAAAAGGGGGGCAAAGTTTGTATGGGACAATGTGATTCCATGGTCCAATCTACTTAAAATTTTGCATAAACCTTTTTTAACAGAATTGATGGAAGATGTTTCGTATTTTATTGAAATTCATCCCCTAACGAAGTTAGGGTAGGGGTAGAAAGTTATTTTGGCGGTGATCTGCTTTGAAGTAGATATCAATATTTACTCCTTAGTGTTTTTGATTTAAATTACATTTTATTTTGACACATGTTTGAAAACTCAATCCGATTTTATTCAAAAAAGGTTGAATCAATATATAAAAAAAAGATTGATTTCGCTGTCATGCTCAAACATTTTAAAGAGAGAATTTGAGTAGATATCAATATTTACTCCTTAGTGTTTTTGATTTAAATTACATTTTATTTTGACACATGTTTGAAAACTCAATCCGATTTTATTCAAAAAAGGTTGAATCAATATATAAAAAAAAGATTGATTTCGCTGTCATGCTCAAACATTTTAAAGAGAGAATTTGCTGTTATTTGTAAACAGCCTTCACAGCTTAGAGCTTCACAGCGTCACCGGACATTTTTGGGGGCGGCGAGAAACTTAAAGGGTTCCTCAAGCCATACTGCTTGATCACGATCAAAACAACGTCAAAAGGTTTCTAGAGGGAATGGCATCACGCAAGCGTGCTCCCGCACTCTACTAGATTCTCCGAGTAGTTTGGATAGGATTGGGATGGCCTTTCATCATCATTATCATCATCAGCCTATACTAGAACACAGCTGGACATAGGCCTCTCCAAGTGGACGCCACCAGCACTTAATGGCCTTTACAGGGTTACAATAGTGGTTTACGTTATACACCCTAACTATTATTAACCTAACGTAATAAGCGAAAGTGAGATTGTTTGTTTGTTTGTGTGATACCCTTTCACGCGTTAACTATTCAACTATTTGTTTGTTTTGTTGTCATAGAAACTGTCAAAGCGGTACGAAGTCCGCCGGGTCAACAGTCTCCAATAAATCTCTTTATACGTCTCTACCACAAATTAAGGAGACTACAGAAAGTAAGCTTTGAAAAACATCACGCAACAGGCCGAGCGCAGTTGTTGTTAATTTCCGTCTCCGTAAGGCCGGGTTCCCACTACGCCGGACCGGCAGACTTGCCGGGCCGGTAAAACTGCCGGAAGGGCTAGTGGCTGTACAATTTTTATGAAGCTATTAACATTATCCCGGGTACGAAAAAAAACGAGCCCGGCATTTTTACCGAGCGTTTTGTCACTGCGAAGTGCCGATAAAACCACCGGAACGGAGTAATGTGTTTGCGCCGGTACCTGTTCTTAGGACAGCGCGAGTTTGCTTATCTATTAGTGCAAGTCACAGAGCACAAAGCGATATGCTACGTGCAGCCTTTACGAAGGGAAAAATATTGTGTAAGTTGAAAAATTTGAACCTATCGACATCGCCCGCCGTCATCAATAGAAAATCCTAATCGAAATATTAATTATGTACAACATAATATGTTATTAGAAAGCTCTGCCCCAAAGTAATTTAATAAGTAGTAAATCCATGGTCCAAATTCAAATGTAGTGAGTACTTGACTTCCGATTTTCTTGTTGTGAACACCTCTGTGTGTCCGGTTTCCGGCAAATTTGTCGGTCCAGCGTAGTGGGAACCCGGTCTGAACGTTGCTCGAGCGCGGTATGTTTGAAGCTCACCTTCTGCAGTCTCCTCATTTTGTGTCTCTACTTTGGCGGTCTCACAACAAATTATTTAATTTATTTTTATTGTTTAATATTATTTATTATTATTAAGTGTTAATTGCTGCACTGAAGCTGAATAAAAATATTTATAAAATACAGTGAGAAAAAAAATTCCTGGCTGGGTCGGGTTGGGCGTTTAATTTTTTCACTGTATTTTATAATTATTTAATTTATTTTTATTGTTTAATAAAATTATTATAAAATACAGTGAAAAAATTAAACGCCCAACCCGACCCAGCCAGGAATTTTTTTTCTCACTGTATTTTATAAATATTTTTATTCAGCTTCAGTGCAGCAATTAACACTTAAAAATAAAAAAGTAAAATAAAAAAAATATTTCATGCATTTTATAATTTGTAATAATTACACATGATGTTATAAAACCCTACATTGGTTGACAGGCTTCACCAGAGCTGGTGTTAAGTGTGGCTATGCAGTCTATGTTGGACGAAGCGAGCAGACCTCCGAAGAAAGACGTCGACCATAAGAAGATACTGAGGAGTGGCGTGAGTTATATAAATCGTAGTAGCACCTATGTTCGACACTTTAAACCCAGTCTTCGGCACAGAAACAGGTGGTAGACTAAAATCAATGTTGATCCATATTTTTAATGATTAAAAGAAAAATGTCGGTCGTGGCCACCACTACATATCCTGGCGCTGTAGATCCAAGTGGGCTTAAGCCTCTGTTAAGATACTAGTCGGCGCCACTGTTCCCGGTTTTGAACCGGTGCTTATACGCCAATAAGAATAAGAATAAGAAACATTTATTGACCTGCACAAAAACAAATACTAATAGGATACAAAATAAAATAAGATAAAAAAGAACATCATAAAAACAATATAACTTTTTAAACTTTCATGGTCACTTACATTAGAATAAATATTAATAACGGGATTATTACCATGTTTTTTGTTGTGTTTGAGTATCCGATATTTCGGCACAATCCCGTTAATAATATTTATTCTAATCATAAAAACAACACAATAAACAGAAACAGATTTAAAAAAAAAAGAAAATAAAAACAGAAATGGCTTCCATCTTGCTGTATGCAGGTACCCACGAACGTTTCAAAACAGCTCTAGTGGCCTTAGTTCTCTTTAGACAAAGATTTGCGGTGAATGTTGTTTAAATTAACATGCATCTTTTAACTCTTGTACACAGTTATGTCCAGATTCATAAAATGGATCTTTAAGATAACGCCCATGTGGAAAAATCCTTCGGCGTCATATCACGTGAACGTGGTGGCCATTATAGAACGATAAGGTCGAGTTGCGTTAGTTTTATATATTACTAGCTGTGCCCCGCGGTTTCACCCGCGTTAATTAGCCTATAGCCTTCCTCAATAAATGGACTAATCAACACAAAAATAATTTTTCAATTTGAACTAGTAGTTCCTGAGATTAGCGCGTTCAAACAAACAAACAAACAAACTCTTCGTCTTTTGCTTTATAATATTAGTATAGATTAGTCCATGGTTTTATTATTATACGTATAAATTGTATGAGAAAAAATTTCTTCACAAACTTCTGCTGCTCCTTTTTTTTTCTTCCGATACAATGAAATGGTTCTTACATAAAACTGAGTTGATCAGCATTAAAAAAGTTTTCAATCAATTTGACTCATTTTTATGTAGGTAGGTACAACTCAAATTTGATAAAAAAATTGGCAATGCCAAAATTACCCATAAATGTAAAAAAATATCCATAACCACTTGTAAAATGTTCAAATAATTTTTAACGCACATGCCGGTATGTCCGAAGGGTGCAGGTTCAAATCCTGCTCGTGGAAATTTTTTCAACATTTGTTTTTTTTTCATAACCACTTGTTTTTACTAAAGTTCTATGATTAAAACCAGCAACTCTATGAACTATAAATATTTATAAATATTTTTATTGTTGCAGTGCCCTAGCAGGGCCGTGTTTGGAACTTAATACCTACTATTTTTGTAAGATCTTTGTACAACGTGATGCAATAAATATTTATGACTATGGCTAATGTGAACAGGGGGGGTCTTATCATAATAGCGACTGGCAACATCAGTCATATTGTACCTGGGATCACTAAACACATATAAGAAGTCAGAATGCGGTCTGCATATTTTACATACGGATCTCCACTGGTAGCCTAGTCTAGTACTTAGACTAAATATTAAATCAAAGGCTCTAAATGCTTTGTTCTTTTCAGCAATACTGGGATTCGGTTTGGAAAGAAGAAGTAGACCCGGAGAGTGTATTGAGGTCTTATAGAGAGAAGACCGGCTCTGTAAGTTCTACCATAGACGAACTTGTCTATGGCCTTTTTTTAAAAAGTTTGCTGATTGCCTCAGACGGCTTTATCAGCTTCACGGGGCTTTTTGAGGGAGTTAAAAAAACTTAAAAGGTTCCTCAAGCCGTGGCTCTATTTCGAAATAGGTAGTGTTGCCAGGACAATTAATTTTTAAATATACGACGAAGAAGCGTTTGGCCTTCATCTCACTGATGATGATGTGACGATAATGCTGAAGGTGGAAAATCACTTCATCCGGAATCATCACATAATGAAGGTCTGTTTATCTTTAAAAAATACCTAAGCGATTTAAATTTACTTTATCATTATTGTTTACATTCCTTACGTGTAGGTAAGCACTTGATCTTCCTTGGGGGCCCCCTTGTTCCTGCCAGATCACTAACCGATATTGCCGATAAATATATTTGTTTTACGAAACAAGAATTACTAACTTATTGACTTTTTTTGCTTTTTAATTCAAATAAACCAGGGGCCTAACACTGGCAACTCTATCTGGCTGCAAATAAATTAAAATATCAGTTGGATAAACCTAGTTTTGCTTATCTACTATCTATTATTATATTATCTACTCCTTTTGCCTGTTTTACTAAAATCTAGCGTAATATAAGGACCCCATTATCCGTAAGTTCCCAGGGGCTCCAATAGGTTAAAGACTTCTTGATGTTAGGTGATGATAAAACCGAAGGTGAAAGCATTTCCCCTGAATCAATAATTACTGAGGCAGTGGCTGTAAGACAGCATTATTGTGATCTCACAGTAAGAGATAAGTAAGTCTCTTACTGTGAGATCACAATAATGCCACTAACATTGATGTTTTGACGACATTGTGAAAATTGAAATTGGTAGGTACACTGATATAATTTTTGCAAACTTAATTTTTTTTTTGTATATTTGGGTGTTGTGATTGTCCTTTTTTTGTGTTTGTTTGTGATGGAAAGTGTCCTTTCATGATAGGGCATTTTCCAATATTTTTGACGCTGTAAGGGAGAAAAGAGCTTGACACTTGCCGAGTTTCTTGCCGGTTCTTCTCAGTACACGGTCTCCCGCCCAGAGTAGACTTACGAATTGATGGCATAACGACATTCATAAGAGCTGTTTGTAGCCTAAACTGAATAAATGATTTTGAATTTTGAATTTTGAATTTCATTAATGCAGTAAGATGGTGGTAGTTAGCCACCACCAACCAAACCGAGTACAAACATGTACCCTTCGTTGGGAATCAAACCCGGGACCTCTGGGTCTGAGACCGGTGACCTGAATCACTAGACCATAGAGGCAGTTAAAATGTCTACTTTTACAATGTATTTATGTTTCAGAGATTGGAGAAGAAGTCACTTAATCATGCGCCCAATTTGGTAAATACCAACTATCACTATATACATATATACGAACTATACTTCACCACCTCCACTTTTATTTAAAACACTAGCTGAACCGGCAGACTTTGTACCGCTTTGACAGTTTCCATCATTGAGTTAAATATATATCAATGGTTTCCATAACAACAAAACAAACAAATCGTTTTGTATTGGAAAATGAAATTGTCGTTTTTAGTAGGTATTTTATACAGTGAAACTTGGTTAAGTGGGACCTGGATAAGTGAGAAACCTCCATAACTGGAACCAATGCTGAGGTCCCAACACTTTGGCACTGAATTACCTCTGTTAGTGGGACAAGGTAAGCCTCTATATCTGGGATTTGTTCTTTCGATTTATCATCATAGTTACCTCTATAACTGAGACAGCGAGCAAATTTTATATGCATAAACCTCTGTAACTGAGATAACATTGTTTGTTTACTCATTCTTATTCTACCCACAAATTCCACACGTAATTCCAAGTACGTAAGTAATTTTGAGCTTCAATTACCTTCAGTTTTAGTTTCGCTTTACTATCATACAGATATTTATTTGAAAAATGCCAAAACGAAAGCTACAATCGTTATCATTACGTGAAAAACTGAAGTTAATATCCGTTTATGAAAGTGGGAAGACACGCGAAGAAGTTTGTGCCGAATTTAATGTGCCAAAATCTACTCTTTGTAGAATAATTCAGAGTAAACATAAAATTGAATCACAATGTTCTGAAGGACAAGGAAAACTAAAACGTGTACGTTTATCAGAATATCCTGAATTTGAACAGTGTTTGCTAACATGGGTCAAGCAACTTCGTAACAAAAACGTTCCGGTAAGTGGACCGATGATTAAAGAAAAGGCACAAGATTTCGCGCGAAGGCTCGATATTCATAATTTTTGTAGCAGCAATGGTTGGATGGAAGGGTTTAAGAAAAGAAACGGTAGTGTTTTCAAAGCAATTTGTGAGAAAGTAACGCTGTGGATATTAACAAATGTAGCCAATGGATTGAAGACCTACCAGTTCTATTACGCAATTATTCTGCTGATGATATTTTTAACGCAGACGAAGCGGGTTTATTTTATAAGTGTATACCCGATAAAACTTTTACCTTAAAAGGTGAGTCTTGTCATGGCGGGCAACTTAGTAAAGAGAGCATTACAATACTTCTAGGTGCTAACATGTCAGAAACTGAAAAGTTGCCTATCCTATTAATCGGAAAATCTAAGTCTCCACGATGTTTCAAAGGTGTTAAAACTTTGCCTGTGAATTACCAAAATAATAAAAAGGCATGGATGTTATCCACTTCTGATTGGTTGAAGAATTTAAACCAAGAAATGAAAGCCCAGAAGCGAAAAATTTTAATGTTTGTGGACAATTGTACTGCTCACAATAATATGCCCGAGCTAAGCCACATTAAACTCGTGTATCTGCCTGCGTATACGACAAGTAAATTGCAGCCAATGGATCAAGGCATCATCAACAATTTCAAAATTTATTACAGAAAAGAAGTTGTTCGACATGTTATTAAATCTATAGAAGACAATCAGTGCCCACAAATCGATGTTCTTCAGGCGATGAGGTTTGCTAGGAAAGCTTGGTTTTCTATTATATATTTTTTTAAATATAGCCTATGTTATTCAGCGTTAATATAGCATTCTAATGGTGAAAGAATTTTTTAAATCGGTCTAGTAGTTTTTGAGTATATTCGTTGCAAACATACATACATACATACAAAAATACTAAGGTTTCCTCTTTATAATATTAGTATAGATGCACACTTGCATAGGCCCAAGACACCGTACTCGTAGAATATAGTACGTAGACCCAGCTCACCCAGGTACATAATTATATGCACCTGGCTTGGCGCTTCTCCCACCCCACGACTAGGCGTCTTCACCTAGCTTACCCGCTAGTATTTTACTCACACCTCGTTTAAAAGACCCCATGTTCTAGGAAGAAGGGAATACGTGACAAATATAAACGTCTATTACTTTACCTACTACAAAACGATGGCTAAGGCTAGGTAGACAATGCTTACAACAACAGATGCTGTCACTTTTTTTTTTTCATTTTGTTGATGGCTTCTTGCGATTAGCACATTTAGCCAGTGTCAAAGTAATTTTTCTAACAAGTAATACATAAATTAGCAATATTTCTTTTCTGTTTGATGATAATGAATGATAATAGAAATGAGAAATGATATACCACCCAACCCCTCGAGTATCTCAGTAAAGATGTGGGGCTTTACTAAGTCCTCGGGCGGACTTCTTGAGAGAATTTGAAAAGTGACGTTGCACTGTTTTATTTCATTTGCCAACACTCATGCACACTCACGAACACTTAACGGTTAATAATCCACCATTATTTCACATTAATATTCGACATAACACAAATTTTAGAAAATAAAACAAAACCGCAGACATGACTCTTCACTTTCCCGCCAAGAAGTCCTGCTGTCACTTTTTAGCTAATATTTTTAGACAGAGACACAATATTAACTTTTTGTAGTAGGTAAGTACCTACAAGGGCAAATGTTTTAATTTTCAGAGTTCACTCAAAGCGAAAGTAATGCCCGGCTCCCAGCTTTACAAGCTAGTGTCAGTTCTGAAGAAGTATTCACCGCGACTGCTCTACGTGATTAATAATCAGAATAAAAATTAATATTCCTCAAAGTATAATATATGTTAGTACCAGTGGCGTAGCTTGTCATTAACGGTCCCTGTATGAAAAATTTATTGGGGGGCCCCAAATGAAATGTGATATTGTGGCTAACATAAAATTTACGAATTTTTGCTAAAAGACATTCTGGGCCCCTGTAGCCCGGGGGCCCCGTATCATTGATACGGCTGATACGGTGGTAGCTACGCCCCTGGTTAGTACCTACTCATTTGTATTTAAACAACCCCATACATTTTTTTGTAAGGAAGAGGAGCTCGATGACGCAGTTGTTAACGCGCCCCGGTCTGCGAGTGCTGAAATTAAGCAACTTTCGCAAAGGCCGGTCATCGAATGAAGACCAAAAATTTTTTCATCTCGAGCTCCTCCGTGCTTCGGTAGGCACGTAAAGCTGTTGGTCCCGGCTGCACTAGTAGGTTTACGAAGTCATGGCTTCAATTTGAAAAAAGACAAAGTGTTGAAACAATTAAACGAGCGGGATTCGAACCCGCACCCCATGCCATGCCGTGTCAGATGCACTGCCAACTAAGCCATCGTTGCTCACGTGAGCCACGGGTTCGAATCACGCTCGTGGAATTTTTTCAACACTGTCTTTTTCCAAAATAATAATTTCATTTTTTATTAGACGAGTAAGTGCTAGTCATTCACACAAAATAAGTGGAATGCAGCAGAAGGTAAGCTTCTTATAACACAACAGCTCAAAACAGTCGGAGCGCAGCTGTTGCACAGTATATATAAAGCTAAAGCTGTAAAGAAACTACGTACAAACGTTCGAAATGACGCACGCCCACAGACGCACGTCTAAACACGACCCCTAAGCGGACATCGCAGTGCTATCAATCGCGAGTGTTACTACAAGTTGTGTACCACCGGATGATTTTGTTTATTATGTTGAGAAAATGGATGAAAGTTTTCGCTGTTGTTTCCAAATATAACACATTAATTGTAAAGTAGCTGTATTAGTGTACAAAGAAGTAGACAAAATCAATTTTATAGTGCCGTGTCCATGTTTTTCTATAATTTCTTTTTTAAAAAAAGCTATTTATTAGAATGAAAATTTTTTACACTATAAAATTTAATAATAAAGCTTTTCGAACGAAATTACTCACTAAAAATACTTTCGGTCGTAGCAGGCGAAAGTATTTTTAGTGAGTAATTTATAATACCTAACAAATAATAAAGACTTCTTAAAATGTTGAAGATATTTTGATTATACAATTCTGTTTGTCAACTAATCAATTCATTCGATCATTTGATCATTATAGAACCCAAATAAACATTTTAATAAATAATTTAAAAATAATCTTTTAATTTTATGAAAACCCTAACGCTCAATCGGCGCGTAGGTATTTTATTATTTTTATTGTTATCAAAAAGGTCTAGTTTCGGTACTGCTTTAGCTTATATATACTGTGGCTGTTGCGAGATACCGTGTCCGTGAGAGTTTGTCTATGTGTGGGTGGCTCGAGCGCGGTATGAAATTAGGTTACTTTCTGGGTCTTCTTATTTTCTGTCATTCATCTCACCAAAAGGGGTGAGAGATTTTTGTCATTGTAGTGTAGCTATATATTTCAATTAGTAGCCGCCCGCTAGTGACGGTAGTTGTTGACATTGATTGGGCGCCTTTGGCTTTCAAAGTAAAAAGTGTTGAATAACTCCGGCGGGCTAGTTAAAACCACGATAGCTCAATTGGAAGAGCATCTGACCCGGAATGCCAGAAGGGTGCAGGTTCAAATCCTGATCGTGGAAATTTTTTCAACATTTGTGTTTTTGTAATTTGTCCGTAACAAAATTTGCGTTAATAATTATTGAACATTTTAAGGGAAATAGAGATAATGACCTCTATTACTCCGAAGAGATTTGCGACAATATACAATATTCTTAACCAAATGTAAATTTATTATAAATACAGTAATGTATATTTATTGTACTACCTACATCCTTTATAATAGCGCTTCATATCCATATCTGCCTATACAGGGTCACTTTTTTATCACCGTCCAAACCTTCTGCGATGACTCCCGTGATACAAGTAAACGAACAACTTTTACTATTGGACCAACTCCCTAACTCGAAAACAATATTTAGCTGTTCATATGCTAGTTTTCAAAAAAAATTCAAAAGACATTTCAATTAAAAAGAAAAATAAAGCACTTTCGGTAGTTTCTATTCAAAGGAGCTGAAACAGAGAGGCCGCAATGCCTTCACCGCTTACACGTGCCCCTAGTTTCATTCAAAAGAGCCGACAGAGAGGCCGCTCTTAAAAATATTACAATTTTTGTGTCAGGAAAAGTAAAAAAAAAATAGCTTGAATATTTTTTTAATGATATTTCTCTGATATAATTAGATGTATTGTTAAAATATTTGCAGTTGATAAAAAGTGACTTTATATACATTATATAGAGGGTGGTAGCTAGCTAGACGGACAAACAAGCCCTACTTACCACTAACCAAACTGACCTCTGGGTCTAAACCGTTAGTCTTAACCACTAGACCACAGAGGCGATTTTATAGATGTTTTATTTAACCAGTTAACGGTATCATATTTTCACATTTTCATTTAGATTCATATTTTAAAAGAGTTCAGAAGTGTAAGCACAATAAAACCCAATATCGAACACTATTTTATTTATTTCTGTAATTGTATAACACGATCTTTCACTTTTCAAAAGTTAACGCTTACAACAATCTTTTGATAATTCACTACGTCCGATGACGTCTACGACAATATATCGACGGTCCCTACGTAAAATTCCTCAAGTGGTACATAAGTAATTTTTATTTTTTTGTTTCGAAACCATCAGGTCATCCTAAAGTTTCGTTTCATCAAAGAAACAGGGCTAAAAATGCCATAATTCTACTCTAAATCAAACCTCGACAAATTCCATAACTACAAAATCTCCAACGTAAAACTACAGCAGTGGTAGTTCCGTAATTTTACATCGAGGAGTCAAGGACGCCCTTGCGCGCCTCCCCCGCAACTGCCACTTGCGGAACAGTTGCGCTCGCTCCCTCATCGGTGATGGTAATGTTTTCTTTTACTGCGTAAGTACTCGTTAAATATATAGAAACATGCCACGAAAGAGTAACATTATGGATTATCGTAATTTGGAAACGTATAACCAAAATAAGGTAGTAAAAAATTAATTTAATTTCAAAATCAAAAAGCTAAACCTGCCGAAAAATCACCAGGTAAATTAAATTGGCCTTTTTAAATTTATTAGTAACTAAAAAGTATATTTTATACATTTTATAATTTTATTTTATATTTTAGGTTCAAATAAATTAGTTTCGAACTATTCCCACGTAGTTATTCGGATTTGGTAGTTACGTTATTTTACTTGGGAATATTTTGAACGCAATCCATACTAAGTGGTACATACGTTTTTTTACGTTGGAAAACAAATGTTACTTTTTTAGTATCTACCACATACAATATTTTACATCGGAACTATTAAGTTGCTAAATATAAGTAACTGCCACTTATGTTATTTGACGTTTACAACCCTGTTTTTTTCAGGTCCACCTGCGCAATCTTCTGCTATTATGATTAAAACTTTGGCTCAAATTCATGGAACAAATAATACTACTCCTGCTCAGAAAATGATAACACTGTCTCCCGGTGGTGTTTTCTCGAATTTAGAATTAAATGTCAGTATCGATAATTTTCATCGTAATAGTGGTGCTGTACTTTTAGATCCGGAAATAATAGCTATTTTAGAATCATCGCAATCACAGTCGCTAACTACACAGCCACAGCCTGTATTCTGTACTACCTCACATGATTAATTTTCACAATTAAATACCATGTCAGACGAAAAAGAAACCAATATTACTACCAACCATACTGAGTTAGCTGAAGTCGTCGCACAGCCACCTGTTTTCCCATCTATCATCATTCATCACTCAAGAATTCATTAATAGAATGTCAAATGATACGGAGAAAAACATGGTTATAGAAGATACTAATATTTTACCCGTTGCTGAGGATCATGTTGATACCGAAATGTCACCTGATTCCCCATCGACACTTCCTCAATAAGTCGTTATTAGGACGTCGCACGATCCGCAAAATATGGACATAGAGGACGTCATTAATATTACCAATAATCATTTAGATACCAGTACTCCCATAGCATCTTCTACATCTACCATAATTCAAAATATTGATTCAGATAACATAAATTCATTCAATTTGAACCGACTTCCTCTGTGTGTGCCAATGATACAACTTATGTACCTTCTTGTGGCGATGATCCCGACTTACACTGGACCTTTGACAATCCCAGACGCGAAATTGGCAGATCTCAAATGTCTTTGCGAGCACAATGTGATTCCTCGGCATTATCATGGGTTTTATAATTCCCTTGAATCTGGTAACGTGTTTGTTTCTAGCTAGAAACAAACACTACTACACTGTAGCAAAGAAAATTGTAATAGTACTTACATAAGATGATGCCTATTACTTTTAGTCACACAGTATACATATTTGTTTTGATAAACCTATTTTTGAATATTTTGATATTTTACGGCTGTTATGAGGTTTTAAGTGTTATTATGACTTTAATATTATGTTCCTAACTATGATTACTTTTGATAACTTTACAACGTTTAATACAGGAAACAAAATGTTTATTTAAGTATAAAGTTATAATTTTCTAAGTACTAAGATACAATAATAAGACATTTATCCAAGACTGTTGACCATTGCTAACTTCGCTTCTAAATAATAATGAAAATATTGTAAAAAAAGATTGATTACAAAGTAAAAATAATTTAAGGTTTGTGCATTGTTAATTGTATAGCATATAAAATGGTTATCCAAAAAGGGTACAATAGTGGTTGCGCTGAAAGAGCTCATGGAACTGAATAATTTTTTCAACGAACAGATCGAAATCAGAAAAATTAAATATTTTGACCTTCCAACAATTATTGCGCAGTTTTTTATGACAGATAATGTTCTCCAAGTTATTGTGACAAATAATTTATTAATTTGGGCTAGGTCAATTTTGAAATAACTTTTTATAATGTTCCAAAAGTAATTCAGTTTCATGACAGGACTTTTATTTAGGTTAAATGTCACTACGTAATAATGAATTCTCTTTAAAAATTAAAAACTGTTTTGATTAAAACTGTTTAGTCAGTAGCACAATAAAAACGTTATTGTTGATTTGAATAACATATGAGATGATTCTATATAAAAAATGATTCTAAATCTTTTTTTATTCCATTACCTACCTGCATCATATTATTACTCCCAATCTGAAAATCCCGTAAGTGTTTATTACGGCTCATTATGTTCCACGTATATTTTTGTAATTGGCAGTTACAATATATATCACCATAAAACCTGCTACGTAGAAGTCGTTATGTACCACTTAAGCATTTTTAGTTAGAATGTTGCCGATGTAAAATGACGTATGTGACTAATAATACATAAAATGAATATTTTTTTATAATATTTTTTGTTTTTCCTTAAAGGGCCAATAAATAAAAACTTCATGCCAAATTTCATTACTCTATATGCAGTAGAACTTGAATTAGACGCGTTTGAAACTTCAAACCGCTCTCCTGTAAAATTTGGCATTTGCAGTTAAGTTATTTTACGTAGGGACCGTCGATATATTACCGCTTATGACAGCTACTAGGTGGCGTGTCTGCCGCCAAGATGGCGACTTGTAAGGAACAGAAATTATACCGGAAGTAGTCAAAAGTTAACAGTCGGCCTTCCTGTCCTTCACGTCCTCGTGAAATTCACAATGTATAGGTATTTTTATTCATAAAACTATTATATTTATATTAACTGAATTTATATAAATCATATAATTTTAAAGCATAAATAAAATATTTCTAGATACAATTTATAATACTTATTTTTTTTTTCGTTCGGCCATCTTTAAAGAAATTGTTCCACCAATTTTAACTACTCTTATATACTAACTTAACTTAAAACGCATTCCTTGGCCTGACAGCCTCCTTGCGTTAATAACTTAAACTATAAGCGCATTCAATGGCTATGGAAGCCTCCTTGCGCGTATCATCCTCCCTTTCTTTTTAGCACATTCAATGGCTACCTTGCCTCCTTGTGCAAAAAGAACTTCTTTACATACATTCACAGTACATTTCTCACTCCTATGTACTATAATCAAATATAACCATAGAATCATATACTCCTTATTTGTCAAAAGACTCCTCTATATGATTCATCACAACAACAGAAATGCAAATAACGTCACTTATTAATTTTTTTTTTTTTCAAATATCATATTCATTTTTAAACATCATAATTCATATATAATTTCTGAATATCGGTTCGCAATTAATCAAAAGTATGAAATCATTTTTTTTTTTTTTTTTGTCTTAATTACTAATCTCATTTACATAATAGATTTACGTTTCACAGCACTTCAAAATACTTCCCTTTAACTGATCATGATTTAATTAATTTACCTTATCATTTTCCATATCCGTATCCGAGTTATAATCATCAGAATCAATTGAATAATCTCTGGTGAAAGTTAACCACGGATGTATCTTATCTACTGCAATAATGCCTTCATACTTCCTATTTTGTTTACGAGTTAACGGTGTGTCCTCTACAACATACCTATCTTTATCCAACGTTCTGACAATTCTATACGGCCCTTGTAACTTGGGAAGTAATTTTTTTGATTTGCCATCATTAGCCCCAACGTCCCTCTCAATCCTAACTAAATCACCTACCTTGTATTTCCTTGCCATTATTCTACTTTTGTCATACCTTTCTTTTTGCCGTTGTTGTTCCTCATTAATTTTAAGATTAACCCCTTCCCTAATTTCTTTAACTGTATCGGTATTACTCCCTTGATCTTCCAGTAACGATGCAACAATTCCATCCCCTTTAGTTTGTAGACGAGTGCCGAATAACACCTCTGCTGGACTTTTACCTATCCCTTTGTTTATTGTTGTGTTAAGTCCTAGTTGTATTTCCTCTAAGTGTTTGTCCCACTCATTTTCCTTACAATTATGATTTTTCACTGCCAGTGATGCTAAAATGGTGCGGTTATATCGCTCCACCTGGCCATTTGCTCTAGGGGTAGCCACAGAATTCAAAACATGCCTTATTCCTAACTTATTAACAAATTCCTTGAAAACTTTACTTGTAAATGACGTTCCTCTGTCACTTATAATCCTTTTGGGAACCCCAAATAAACTAAAATAATAATTTAAAACTTTAATGGACGACTTCGATTTAGTGTTTTTAACAGCGTTTAGTGTTATGTACTTAGTGTACGCGTCAATAATGACAAACAGGTAAGTATTTTTAGATTTGCTCTTAACAAATGGACCCAAATGATCCATATGAATTGTATGGAAAGGTTGATCTATTTTAGGTATGGGATGAAGCATCCCTTGCTTTTTACCAGCTGGAATTTTATGGAAAGAACACTCTAAGCATGAACGAACATACTTTTTAACAAACTTGTTCATTCCAGGGAACCAATAAAGAGATTTTAACTTTTCTAATGTCTTTTCGATACCAAAATGACCTAGTTCGTCATGATTTCGTTTTAATAATTGCCATCTTACTCCTTTAGGCACCATCCACTTTAATTGGTTCTCAACTACTCTATACACTTTACCATTTTTTAAGCAAAAATTTTTACTTATGTCCGTTATTTTAGGTGTTTCGGGATCTTCTAAAATATGTTTGATTTTTAATATTTCTTCGTCTACGCTTTGAATTGTAGTCAACCAATCCTCCGTCTCTATCCCTAATATTTCAAATACAGGTTCGGGTTCTAGTGTGTTTGGAATAGCATTTCTGCTCAGGGCATCTACGTGATTCATACGGTTCCCGGGTCTGTACTCAATGCTACAATTGTATTCTTGCAGTTGCAACCACCATCTTCCAATACGCGGAATTATATCCCTCTTTGAAAGAGTGGTTCTCAATGCACTACAATCGGTCACAATTGTAAATTTAATGCCTAACACATATACTCTAAAGCGGTGCAAAGAGGCAACTACAGCTAATGTTTCCAATTCAAAAGAATGGTATCTTTGCTCCTCTTGTGTAGTTTGCCTACTATAATACGAAATAACTCTCAACCTTCCCTCATCATCCCTTTGTAACAGAATACCGGCTATACCAGTTTTTGAAGCATCTGTATGTATTTCAATTTTAGCACTAGGATTATACAATGCCAGTATAGGTCGTTTGACTAACTCTGATTTTAGTGTTAAGAAAGCTTGGTTTTGTATCGGTCCCCACTCCCATTTAACGTTCTTTTTTAATAGTCTTGTTAAAGGACTAGCGATTACAGCAAAGTTTTTTACAAATCTGCGAAAGAAACTTGCCAATCCTATAAATTGGCGCACTTCGTGCTGATTAGTGGGACACTTGAATTTCTCTACTGCTTCTGTTTTTCTTAGTCCCGGCTTTACTCCTTCTTTATTAATTTCAAACCCAAGATATTCAATATTCGTACAAAAAAAATTACACTTTGATATTTTTAATGTTAAACCAGCTTCCTTAATTAACTTCAGTACCGTTTCTAATCTTTGCATACCCTGATCTATACTATGCGCGGGAATAATGATGTCATCCATGAAAGCGAATGCTTCCTGATTTCTAACATCTTTTAACATTTTGTTCACCGTTTTTTGAAATACCGAAGGTGCATTGGCTAACCCGAAGGGCATTCTTGTAAATTGATACTGGCCGTCGGGTGTAACAAATGCAGTCTTGTCTTGTGAGGTAGCAGCAATTGGGATCTGGTAATACCCAGAAGCAAGGTCTAGAGTGATGAAGTATTCATACCCGCCTAATTGATCAATCTGATCCTCTACTCTAGGTAAGGGATAATGTTCTTTTACGGTTTTGGCATTCAAAGCCCTATAATCAACGCAGAGGCGTTGGTCCCCTGTTTTTTTCTGGACTAATATAATAGGGCTAGCATAAGACGATGTAGATTCGGTAATAATACCACAATCCAACATTTCTTTAACCATTTCCTTAACCGTTTGTCTCTCAGAAAATGCTAATCTATATGGCCTGTATACAACAGGCGTTTGGTCACTTAAGTTTATATGCATTTCACTCAAATTTGTGAGACCTAAATCTACTAAGCTAAACGAAAAACATTCCTTATATTTACGAAGTAAGGCTACTAATTTGTTTCTATCACCGCTACTCATGTCATCACCAGTATTTAAATGTTCTACTAGAGAATCATTTGTTTCACCCTGCTCCAAACGTTTAACTTCAAAAACAGATTCATGACTTTGATTATATATATAACCTCGTGTCAGTAATGCGCCTCCTTGTAATTTAATAGGATTTTCAGATAGATTCATTGCTAGGACACAACCCTTTCCGTCCGTAATAGTATATACCCCAGGTAAAATAAAATATCTATCTGACCCTACATTCCTAACAGTTTCGTTAATATACATCTGACAAGTCGATTTGCTTATTATCTCTACAGGTATAATGCTCATAGAAGTAATTATTGTGTCGTTAGATACGTTTAAATTTAATTTTTCATGTTTATTTTCATTACTTTTTAATAATGGCTGTTGTTGTAAAATTAATTGAGAATCAGTTTTTATAATTATGATACCAGCCTGCTCAGTAAACGTATGACCTAGTAGTACGGCATGTCTTAACAATTCATCGGGTACCACCAAAACATCTACAACTGCTGTTACAGACTGCACTTGTAACTTAACAGTGGATTTACCCAACGGTTTTATATGCGAATTACCAAATCCCTTAAGAGCAGGTAGGTCAGTTACATCATAGTTTAAATTTAATTCCTTAAAATCAGTACACCGTATCAATGTACATTGGCTTCCTAAATCAACATAGCACCTTTTTAATATACCATTTACATAGATAGGTAAAACAAATTTTTCGTCAGACTGATCCGCTAATTTAATTTCCATTACAGATTTTTCAATTTCATTATTTTTTAATTTCTCATTATTAGTATTATTTCTCAATCTCCTACAATTACTACTTTGATGACCTATTCTCTTGCATATACCACATGTAAGTAGAGGTTTCGGACATCTAAAACTAGGATGTCCTATTTCTGAACAATTAAAGCATTTAATAGAAAATGACTTATTGCTGTCATTCACATTATCGGGGCGCTTTCGAAAGATTGGTAAACGTCTATCTTTCGGATCCTCGGTTTTAACTGATTTAAAATAAGTCAACAAGTCTTCTGGTTGTAAATAATTAGCGGCTTGTGCACCTAATCGCATTCCTCTATCTTCTAACCCATAAATAATACAGTCCACGGCACGCTTGCCGATTATATCACATCGGTTTAATAAATTTATTTTATGGTAAAAATAGGTCTCCAAAGATTCATTATGTCTAGCTTTTCGTTCAAGCATCTCATGTAACAGCTGAGCATAATTTTGAACAGTCGGGAATGTTTTGATTAGCCTATCCTTCCATTCTAACCAAGCAAAATTCAAGGAAGGTAATCCCTGGTACCACACCTTAGCAATACCTACTAATTTTGGCAAGGCATAATGAATCATCTGCGTCTCAGTCCAATTATAAAGAACAGAACATTCCTCAACCTTCTTAATCCAGGATTCGATATTCTGCTCCTTGTTAGCAGGGTCGAACTCAGGTACGGCGTTAGTGTTCATAGAAAAATGATTCAAAGGTTGGGACGCAGACGAAGGCAATGATTTTATCAATTCCATTACATCATTAATAGAAAAAGTATTGTTACTCTGATTATTAACTTTCTGATTAGCATCTTTGTTACAAGAGTTAGATTCTTTATCACTCACGTTTGTTCTGCGGCTCCTTTTCCTGCTGCGAGCTCGATGTGACTTCAATGACCTGCGGCAACGACTTGCGATTGAGTCCTGGCTCTCCGATGAAGTTGAAGATGACCGCGAACGTGTCCTCCGCGATTGTCTCCTAGCAACCCGCGACACGTCCCGTCGCGACCGCTTAGCGCTAGAATGCTGACGCTTACTTGAGGCCCTCGACCGCCTGTTACTTGAAACAGCAGATCGCGAGTGTGAATCCGAAGATCTGGACCGTCTCCTTCGTGTGCGTTTACTACGCACTCGCTGCGGGGTGCGACCACGTGGCGGCGTTCCACATGAATCATCAGGTGACATCATTAAAATCTGCAAACTATTTTACATCATTTACAAAGAAGAAAAACAAAAAAAAGAAAGAACAGAAAAAAAAGTTCATTATCAATATCATTTATCTAAATACAGGAGAAACAAAACTGCATATAAAAAAGTAGTAAAAGGTCACTATTTCATTAGTACAGGTAAATGTTAGGTTACATGTCAGAAAAGGAAAACAGTAATAACAGGATTGCATTTACCTTTAGCAAAATAAGAAAAGAAAAACATTAATAACAAAATTTCATTTACACTGCTTATTGTCTCATAATTGAACTTTAACCTTTAGCAAAATAAGAAAAGAAAAACAGTTATAGCAAGATTTCATTTACACTGCTTATTGTATCATAATTGAACTTTAACCTTTAGCAAAATAAGAAAAGAAAAACAGTTATAGCAAGATTTCATTTACACTGCTTATTGTCTCATAATTGAACTTTAACCTTTAGCAAAATAAGTAAAGAAAAACAGTTATAACAAGATTTCATATACACTGCTTATTGTCTCATCTTTATTAAAATAAGAAAAGAAAAACAAAAGAACAACGGTTGTTAAAAATGTTTGTTCTATTGGGTATACACTTACTACCTTTAAGCTAAATATAAATTATTATTCTGCTATTGTGACAATAGCAGCAATTGTTTTTAATGGCTATTCAATGATTTTCAGTGGCTTAAAACATTTTAGAGAGCAATAAAAATAGTTAAAACTACTCACCTTATTGCATTCTATTACTTAAATACGTTACCGTAAGCACTGTGATACGTGGACGTGTTAGAGTATTAAGAAATACTCCTGTTACAATCCCACTTCTGAACTAAAAGAGTTCAGAAGTGTAAGCACAATAAAACCCAATATCGAACACTATTTTATTTATTTCTGTAATTGTATAACACGATCTTTCACTTTTCAAAAGTTAACGCTTACAACAATCTTTTGATAATTCACTACGTCCGATGACGTCTACGACAATATATATTACCGCTTATGACAGCTACTAGGTGGCGTGTCTGCCGCCAAGATGGCGACTTGTAAGGAACAGAAATTATACCGGAAGTAGTCAAAAGTTAACAATTTTCATCATATTTTTTTTCATATTTTCATGTTGTTTCATTTTTTTTATCAGCTTATATTGTGTCCCACTGCTGGGCAAAGGCTTCCACCTGCGCCTTTACTCTTGAAATTAAGAAATTAGAAATAAATGATTCTATTCTATTCTAAAAAAAAAAATCAGTTGAGGCCGTCATTGAACGGGTCCTTTACAAGATTAATAACTAAATTGTTATTTTTATAATTAAACTTGGGTATTCTCGTCTGCTGCCTATGATAATTGAAAAAACATTCCATCACTTTCCTCTTGACCGGAGCGTTTTCGGGTTTCTCCAGATAATCAACCATTCTCCTCAAACCGTCCTTCACCGTATTCTGACGTATTATCCTCTTCATCTCGTCATAGAAATAGTTAGTGGACAGATATTTGGTTTTCATAAACTCCAATAGTTCCGCTCGTTTGCGCGCCTGCTGCCTTTGAAGAAGCTCTTTCTGCTTTTCTTCATGCTTTTTTATATAGTAATCTTTCATTTCTGGAGTTAAACGGGGCTCACCAATTCTGAGGGCATTGCTCATACGAGCATCGGAATTGATGACCAGTATAAGGAGTCGCGACGGTTCTGTCTCATCTGACGAGGTAACAATATGTCTGGCGAACACATCAACACACGTGGCAAGGAACTGCAACAATGTACGTTTTCGATTAATTGTAACCTAGGTTCAAAATTATCAAGATAATAATTTACACGTCTTGGTAATTCGATAATTAAAAACCATGCTCTGTCAATAGAGGCTTTGTATGGGAAAGTAAAAAACTAGCAATGTGCCAACTCGGAAAAATCAAAATTCGATTTAACCCGAATTAAAATCCACATAACTCGGGTTGAACTCGAATTACGTAACTCGAGTTAACTGGATGGACAAGTGAATGCTTTTTTTGAATTTTTACCAGTTTATTCCCTCAGCTTCGCATTAATAGTTAAAAAAATTGGAACAGACAAATGACATTTTTATCTGTTTCAATTCTTTCATTTTTTATATTATTTATTTATAATGTATTGGGAGAGTTATACTAACTAAAGTAAGAAAGAAAATTATTGTTTGAAATAGAATCATTTATGTATTTTTGGCTTGAATTTTCATAAAATGTTCAAAATAATTTTTAAAGCAAATTTTTTTGCGAACAAATTACAAAAACACAAATGTTGAAAAAATTTCCACGAGCAGGATTTGAACCTGCACCCTTCTGACATTCCGGGTCAGGTGCTCTTCCAATTGAGCTATCGTGGTTCTAACCAGCCCGCCGAAATTATTCAACACTTTTTACTTTGTAAGCCAAAGGCGCCCATTCAATGTCAACAACTACCGTCATTAACATCCGATCATAATATTTTTACAAATATTAAAGATCAGTTAAGAAATAAGCAAGCTATTTTATAAAATGTTCAAAATGATTTTAAAGCAAATTTTTGTTGCGAACAAATTACAAAAACACAAATGTTGAAAAAATTTCCACGAGCAGGATTTCAACATTTGTGTTTTTGTAATTTGTTCGCAAAGGGTGCAGGTTCAAATCCTGCTCGTGGAAATTTTTTCAACATTTGTGTTTTTGTAATTTGTTCGCAACAAAATTTGCTTTAAAAATCATTTTGAACATTTTATAAAATAGCTTGCTTATTTCTTAACTGATCTTTAATATTTGTAAAAATATTATGATCGGATGTTAATGACGGTAGTTGTTGACATTGAATGGGCGCCTTTGGCTTACAAAGTAAAAAGTGTTGAATAATTTCGGCGGGCTGGTTAGAACCACGATAGCTCAATTGGAAGAGCACCTGACCAGGAATGTCAGAAGGGTGCAGGTTCAAATCCTGCTCGTGAAAATTTGTTCAACATTTGTGTTTTTGAATTTTCATTTTAAAAAAATATTTATATTTATTATCAATAAAACTATGAAATAATATAGCAGTATTTTTAAAATAAAATCAGACTAACATTATGATGCAGGTATGTACATAGGTACATTTACTCGAACTCGAGTCAGAGAGAATTCAACTCGAGTGGGTTCTAGTTACGCCCAACTCGAGTTAGTTACTCGAGTCGATCATCACTATAAAAAACATCTAGCTTTTTAGGGGAATGTTGTTCAGTTTCATGGTCTGATCAACCCACTTGCGGTTTTAAGACGAATAAAAAAGTACGGTTTATACCGGACCTACACTGAATTTTATAAAAAAACTACTTTTCCAGACGTTTTGGATAAGTTGTTATATTATTGTTATGTATGGAACAACTGATTTTTTAACCAATTCAGAGGTCCAGTACAAAAAGTTGTTTCTAATTATGAGAAGGAAGGAAGCATCTCCAAACATCCGAACTGGTGGATGATTCCGTAGATCAGTTTAAACTAAATTTTTGTTCTTTATAGAAAGTAACAGATCACAAGTTTAAGACATACCTACATGAAAACAAATAACAGGCATACACAACATTGTCCAAAAATATACAATAAACTAAAAAAAAAAAGAAACAAATTAAATGCAAATAAATAAAAACAAAAATTAAAGTAAATTAAATCAATTATTATTATTATCAAGAAACTACAGGAGAATGGGAAACGGAACCACCTATTCAAATTCATAAAAGTTATCATGCCCAAATCAGACTATATGAAATTTAAAGGTCGTAATGAGGTATAGCTAGACCGTTTTTTTTTTTTTTTTTGAGAGAGAGTTTGCTGATTGCCTCAGACGGCATTTTCAGCTTCACCGGGCTTTTTTGGGGGCGGCGAGGAACGTAAAGGGTCCCTCAAGCCGTGTGAAACGAATCACCTTTGGAGGTTTTCTAGAGGGAACGGCATCGCGCACTAGTGCGCGTCCCCGTGCCCTACTAGATTCTCCGAAGGGTTCGGATCGGATCGGTAGCTAGACCGTTTAACTCAGTCCTCGCCTGCGGTAGGTACGCGGGGCGGGAGGTACGCCACGAGTACGAGCGTTTTGCGACGCGGCGAACGGATTTCTAGTTCATTGCGCGTTTATACTACGGCAGTCATAGTCAGCAGTGATAGAAAAAACGCAATTAACTAGAAATCCGTGTGCCGCGTCGCAAGACGTCAGTAGTCGTGGTTAGGGATGCAGTCTTTTGAAATATCGATATAAATAATCGATGTTCATATCGAAGGCTGTTAAATATCGATATCCGATATATCGCCCGTGCCAACGCGACAATTATCGATATTATCGATACTTTCACTATTTTTATAGCTCTGTTAAAATTAGGGAAATCAAAAACAATTTACAATCAAAGTTATTTATTTTGTTAAAAAGATAGATGAATAAAGTTTGCACACAGCGGAGATGATAATCACATAAGTATTTGTCATGTCTTCATGTGTTAACATGTTAGAAAATATGATGTGACTCAAATTTCCCAACATGTTTTGACAACATACCATATGAATAGTAACTTTGACAGCCTTTTCCCGTAGGCGATTCCTGTTTTGCGTCACAGTAGCGCCTGCTTTTTTTAAATTCATCCCATTAGAAAAACAAAGGTACTAAAGCAATACAGCCATGTGACGGTTTATGCCTACAAACTTTTTTATAACTTTTTACGGCTCTGGGCTCTTGCAGTTTGATGCAATAGTTATTTATAATTGATTACATTTAATTTTAGGTAAAATAATTAGAAATAAAATATGCCTAAATAAAAATTTCAATGGTTTTATAATACCCAAATGTCGATATTTTGGGTTTTCCGATATCGATATTATCGATGTTGATGATTTTAACATATCGATACAAATATCGATATTTTGGTGTCGACATTATCGGTTTCCCGATATATCGTTGCAATCCTAGTCGTGGTCGAGCGGTAAGGTGGTATACACAAGTGCTAATTTTAACAAGATTCATCTGAAGATAAGCAATTATAAATATAGGTGCCTGCCTACCTAATTAGTCAATTGTTTTGAGAAAAGTAAAAAAAAATAATTTTATACTTCGCAGCCGTTATTTATTACCTATAGAAAATTTAAATATTTCAAAAAATAATAATATTTACGTCTAATATATAAGTAGGTATTTGTACAATAGTGCACTTTTAGCTAATAGGTAATAAACAAATCAACGATAAAACAACATTTTCATACGTAAGTCTACTCTGATCAGATCTAGTAGGGGAAGGTGGGGCTCAGTGTAACAAGGGGCACAGTGGCTATTACCATGCTATTACTGTGTGGCTTTTTACTTTTTAATTTTACTAGCGTTTCTGTACTGAATTGTCAAACTCATTTGTTGTCATTTTTGGCAGTTATCTCTGGGTACGTCAAACTAAACGACTATTATTTTTTCTGTATTTTAAAATTTAAAAATAGCTAGTGTATATTTGTGTTTTAACCTACATTATTGCAGCTTTGATGAGTAAGTTTATTTTATACTGTACCGCTATATTATGACTCGTTTTAATACTAGATATTTTGGCTGAAATTGACGAATCGATCGTATCGAAGGGCGCGAGTAATGAAATAAAATGTATGGTAATATTGCATGATTTGGTAATCGCTACTTTGGATTACTCATAATAGATGGCGTTTGTGGCACATATTTATTAAAATTTCTTCAACTAGTCATTGATAATTATTCTTTCGAACCCTGCTTTGAGTACTGTACCTGCTTAAGGGGGTGGAATTTCGAAAATTTACGTGTTTTTAAGTCACTGGTGCTAGGCGCTGAATAGGTCATATACTTTAAAAGGACTAGTGTAGGTTAGCTTGATCCTTTCACAAGGCCATGGTTGTCTTGGAATTTGAAACAAATACCCAGAAACTGCATGAACAATACGTAAAAGTAATGATATCTAAAAAGTTATTTCTTCAGAAACTTTGTAAATATAGCACAAATGAAACAATGATCCGACATCAAAATGTTTGTATTGATATTCCGCAGGCCACTGTTGTCTTATTTTTCAGTTAAAAAATATGAATATGAAAATATTAAGATTTTTATTATTTTTTACCCAAACGCCTATGATTTTACGAAAGTAAACATTGCTCTAATTAAATCACCAGCCTACTCTGTACAGATATTAGTGTGCGTTCGTATTCGTAGTCGTGCGCCGTTTTCACACCACTGCCACGCGCCGCTCGTTCGCTATCATAAAGAAACTTGAAACTCGCAGTTTTGCGTCTGCGCTGCACCCCCTTAAGGCTAATTAATGACGTACAAGTCTTACAACTCTTGTTGTACATAAAAAAAAAAACAGTAGTGTCTCTTAATATGGCCTAGTCTGTACCTTACGGAATTGAGCGTATAATTTTCAAAGTGGGACGAATATAATTATGATTACGAAAAATACAAAAACATACTTACTAGAATTATCGTAAGGGAAACTGTTGCTTGCATTATAGTTATTTGTTGTACAGATCACTGCATTATTTACAAGGTGGCCTCTAGTCTATACAACTTTGTCTCTCGCAACTAAATGTATACTGTCAAACAAAATGACGTAACACTGAAGCTGTGGCATTATGATGCGTGACGTATATAATAATACAGTTTTGATTTACTTGACAACTTGGAGCAAATTATTAGCAAGACATCAAAACGTACCCGTGCATAAATCTATTTGTTCTATAAGTAATCGTGAAACGTGTTTCAATAGCTTTATTTTCATTTCGTCAGTTACGCTTTGACGTATTCAATCACTATGTTTTTACATGGGCCACTGGTAGGCCATTTGATAACAAACAAAACAAAAGAAATTAAAAATCCTAACTCAATTAATGGCTAATCATCATGAGTTACGCTTAAGCCCATAGCATTCCATAGGTAGGCCTAGATTTTCATTTATTTAGGTCGACGTCAAGGAGGAGCTCGATGGCGCAGTGGTTAACGCGCTGCTAAGCATAAGCAACTTTCGCAAAGGCCGGCCACCGGATGGGTGACCTAAAATGTATCATCTCGATCTCCTCTGTGGTTCGGAAGGCACGTAAAGCTGTTGATCCCAGCTAAATTAGCAGAGTCGTTAACAACCACTAATTCGCGCTGGGCCCGCGTGGTGGTTTATGGCCCGTTCTCCCCTCCATTCATAAGGAAGGCTCGTGCCTATAGTAAAAAACCAGTTAGCTACCGTTACTTAACCAAATTTATGGTTAGCTACCGATAAAATGCGGTTATTAACGGTTTATTATCCGACTGCGACAAAGAAAAAGGGTAAATAATCTGTGTTTTTATTGTGTAAACAATTCCTAGGTGAAGTGAAAAATCGATATCCGAAGGATAAATATTCCATTTTAGATATTTATGAATCATATTTAAAGCGACAAATGTACAAAATCCAGCTTTAAATATGAGTAATTAAACGTAAACGTAATTAATTTACGTTATTAAAATATACAAACTAGGTTTTTATTAAACATAGGTATATTTAATAAAAACCTAGTTTGTATTTTTTATAGGTAGGTATATGTAGGTCGCGCCAAACTTCTAGTCCCCTCTGAAGTTGGCGCGATTCGCGTTGCAGTAGTATAAAATAGGCGTCAGTAGGGCGAAGGCGGGGACAAGCGGTAGGGCCTGACTACAGCTGCGCAACGAAGCAACTTCAGAGGGGACTAGAAGCATAGTAGAATGAAACAAGTAGGCCGACTCGGCCATCGAGCGAGCGATAATCACCTAAACTTGTAGGGCTGTCGCTTTTAATTAGAATGAGGTAGGTATCTACATATAAAATAAGAACATACTTAGAAATATGAATTCATGGATTCCAGAGAACCCCCGATCTACCTAAACGTTGTTTATCAACTGTACAACACTACAACTTACAATAGGTAAGTAGGTACGGTCAACAGCACATCACGGTAAACACTTGCAGTTCGATATTAGTACTTATGCCCACAACATAAGAGCGGTACAAAGTCCAAAGTACCTAATTAGTCCCTTATTTTCACGGTAGGGTGTGCCGTGTAATCTAATAAATTAAACTTACAAATCCTTAGGTACATGTATTTACCTCTCTAATCCACGAAATCTGAAGCAGAACTTAACTCTTTCGGTACCTAGTAAATAACTAACACAAAATAATGTAATTAGGTTAGGCAGGAGGTACTCACCGTTCTTGTTCGGTAGGTAAGGTAAAGAAGGACAATTCTTTATTTGACAAGCTGCTATTTAGACATCTGTAAACACTGCAATATCTCCTGAATTTTTTTGTAGCCATCGTTGACTTACGTTTCACAAATTATATATAACCTACGAGCGGCAGCGGCGAGGCGGGCGCAGCGACGAAACAAGCAGGCGCGCGCGGCATTACGTGGCTCAGTCGCGACTGGCGCAGCCTTATTAGCAATAAACTTTGTCAGTGTGTGCGTGCGACGATGCGTACGGACGGGTTGGCTCGGCTGCGCTCACATACAAGCCGCGCTCGGTGCGTATGTATGAAGATGGCCTACTTGTTTCATTCTACTATGCTAGAAGTTTGGCGCGATCTATACCAACGTTTGTTTGTTGTAGTGCGGAGCTCGTATTGACGAACTAAACATGCCGCGTAGTAGTGGTAGTGTTTGGAAACAGCGCAACTCGCGATACACATTTCAAGCCGCTAGCGGCATCTAGCGGTGGTATTTAACCGTAACAAGCATAAAATGCGGTTAATTAAGCGTTAATAACGAAAAATGCATTTTTAACCGCTTGGTTAAAATCATTAATAACCGGCTTCGCGTCTATGCTCGTGCCCCAGCAGTGGGGACATAAAATGAGCTGGTGAGGATGGTGATGGTGATTTATTTACGTATTCCGGTCGTTTCCTGCACTTAAGGCCAAATATATAAGCGCACATCACCTGCAACCCTCAACTACTGAATCACTGGCTGTCTTATCTTTTACTGTCGGACACAACAATGCTATTATAGCTTTGATGTAATGGCGAATGAGATTGCTGGAAATGTTGGGGATGAACTCTCTAACAGCCGAAATTAATTACCTATCCTCAGCAAGAGATAGGCCTACTATAGATTTGTTGCTTAGTTATTTCTGTTATTCATCGGAAAATAACAGCGGTTGCTAGGTAACTAAACTAAGATAGGTTATTAATTTCGGCTGTAAGGGGGTAGGAGAGCTCGAACGGAGTTGTCAACTGCTGTGGCGATTTTGCGTGGGGGTGTGGACTCGCCCGAATGTGTTGAATGTGTTGAGCAATTGTCTCGCCTGTTGCCTTATCTGCGTATTCGATCCGGTCGTAGGCATATACTGTTTGCGCCCCTCCGCCGTGTCGCACAGTGGCGCGTGCGCAATCACCGCTGTGTGTCGCATGCATCAGGCACTTAACGCACACCTTGTGGCTTACCCGGATTTTGACGTGTTTGTGGACAAACTTAAGAATTTTTTAAACAAAATAGATATTTGTTTGTGAACTAGTGCTTAACTATATACTTACTATTTGTGTTTATATACACTAAACTATTCATAATTATGTAATTAATAATAATAAAAAAATAATAAAAATATTTATAAAAAAACAAATGTTGAAAAAATTTCCACGAGCAGGATTTGAACCTGCACCCTTCTGACATTCCGGGTCAGGTGCTCTTCCAATTGAGCTATCGTGGTTAGAACCACGATAGCTCAATTGGAATTCTTTCAACATTTGTGTTTTTGTAATTTGTTCGCAACAAAATTTGCTTTGAAAATCATTTTGAACATTTAAAAAAAAAAAATTATTTCGATGTAATTGGGTTACGCCCGTTTAATTATGTTAAATAAATAAGATGAACGGTAGTAGCTAGCTACCACTTAATTCCTTGTTCCGTATAAGTAATTACGGAATATATATAATTATTATCATCATCATCTCAGCCAAAAGACGTCCACTGCTGGACAAAGGCCTCCCCCAAGGGTCTGCACAACGACCGGTTTTGTGCTGCTCGCATCCAGCGGCTTCCCGCGACCTTCACCAGATCGTCGGTCCACCTTGTTGGAGGTCTGCCCACATTGCGCTTCCCGGTACGAAGTCGCCACCGGTCGTTCCACGTTTGTATGTGTAATAAATGATATTTCTATATCTATTTCCCGACGATCTGGGGAATTGAAACCGGAACCTTTGGGCATCGAGCCGAGCACTTTGCCATGCGGTCACCAAGGCGTTATTAAATTGTATTACTTTTATATAAAAAACGCCAAACTTATTATAAGACAAAAAATGTATGAAAACATCAAAAAATTTTTAACAACAATGGCGCGAAACGCTTCATAATTTGACAAGCAAATAAATGTGACTTATATTGCTGGATTCTATTAAATTTTATTTAACATACTGTAATAACGATAATGTTATAAAACAATAAAATGTGAAGTATTTATAGCCGCTTTCAATATTGAAGCGATTTTGCAATAGCTCTCTGTAGACGAGAATTGCAGGCAAATGCTGCTATTGATATTTGTAGTTTTAGTATCATCGTCTATGATATTTAAAGAGGTAACTTTATGCGTACTTACGTACGTGCGTGCGTACGTACGTGAGTGCGTGCGTGCGTGCGTTTGTGTGTGCGTGCGTGTGCGTGTGTGTGTATTAACGTAGTGTTTTTATGTACTTTTAATTTAACAGCATTTACAGTAACATTTAAATGAATATAAAAACTTTTATATTAACATGTTCATCTACACCAGCGGTTCTTAATCTTTTTTGGTGACGGAACTCTTTTCGAAAGCGGGGAATACTTGATGGAACCCTACAATAAAAAAATAGTTTGTAAAAGTGTATTCTTATCTATCTCTGAGGCTGACCTTTTATAAGGCCGACCCAGTAAAAGACCCCTGGGGATGCCTTTAGCCTGATGGGCTATGAAGGCTATTGGGTAGTGTCAAGGCGCGATCGTCGCTTTTATAGTCCTAGCCTCGAACTCGATCATTCTCAAAAATACTCGAGTCGGCGCCTTTGATAAACAAAAAGCCGAAATGAAAATAGAAATTCAAAAAATGTGGTGTAAATAATCTCGACTTTACGTATTGAAGTTAGAGCCGAAAGTCGCTTGTTCACAATTATAGCGTCTAATCTCAGAGGCGGCTTTTACCAAAGGGACTGCGCGCTCACAAATAGGTATCGGCGGTGGCGGCATAGTAAAATCGTTCGAGGCGACTAAGTTCGGCTGCGCCTCGTGAATACGCCTCGTGATACGCCGCGTCTGAACCAGTGAGAGGTGTTTTGATTTTTTTTTCTAAATTCTTGCGTAACCCCTACAGGAGTATCGCGGTACCCTAGGGTTCCGCGGAACACACTTAGAGTATGGCTGTTCTACACACATAAACATTATCAATAAATGATTGAATTGAATTGAATTGAATCCTATAAAAGTGATCCAGTTGAACAATGGCATATGGGGAAATTGAGCCATAGCCCAACTCGTTGGTCTTATTGACGTTGACTGTTATCTTACGACACCAACAAGAACCAACGGCTCAACGTGTGTCATATACAGGATGTTTGGTAATACCGGTAAAATCCCGAATATGGCAAATAGAGTATAATGTACTGTTGTTACTAAGTTAAATTGCAAAGTGACAAGGTCCAGCTGACACACTTTTCTCGGTCTTCAACCTTATGGTCCAATAAACAGAGAAGTCAAAAAAAAATTAACACAAGACAAAAAAATGTACTTTACCTAATAAAATCATTTTGAGTTTTTTTTATGGAAAAATAAAACGTTAATATGATTTTGAGCGTTATCAGTGTTATCTTATCACGCAAACCAACCAAACTATCTGTTTTGCCACAAAATAGGCAATGCTTAAAACAGATGCTGTCACTTTTTAGCTAATACTTTTAGACAGAGACACATTATTTTAAACACGTATTTAGCCATTGTTTAACTTTAAGCACTGTTTTGTAGTAAGAGGGTATGTATAGAAAAAAAAGGGTTGTATTTAATCGATCACCAAACTAACCTAACCTAACCCACAAAAATACTAAGTTAGCACCTAAAAATACAAAGTTAGCACCTAAACTACTATTTAGATGCTAATTTAGCATTTTAGGTGCTAGCCTATTTTTTTGTGGATCAATATATTATTTCTCGAAAAAAAACATCTTTAATGTGCAGGTACACGCGATGTTACATCGCCAAATTTCACCGCAGTTTCGGTTCATCAACTACCCGCCGTTCTCCTACTCCGTTCCGAGAAGGACATTCCATGGTGCATCAAAACTAGGAAGAACAACGCAACGATGGCGTCTGTAACGGACGAGTCAACGATTTTTAATAAAAATGCGTGAAAAAATGAAACTAAAATAAAATGTACCTTTTACAGATTATTTTCCCATTGAAATATTAGAACACAATTAATATATTTATATAAAAATACAGTGAAAAAATTAAACGCCCACCCGACCCAGCCAGGAAACGAACCTGGGTCTTCCGCACCATTATGCTACCGGGAAGGCTGACGTAAGCGCTGAATTTTGTCACTGCTTTTTGATTTTTGAAATGCTTTAGAGCGACATTAGTGCCATCTATCCAAAGGTATTTGCAACCGATGGACATGCAGATTCATCTTTGCAGATGAATACCACAAATTGATAACACAACGCTATAGTATATTTTTACTTTTTATTTTTAAGTGTTAATTGCTATACTTAAGCTGAACTAAATATATTTATATAAAAATACAGTGAAAAAATTAAACGCACACCCGACCCAGCCAGGAATCCTGGAATCCGGTGGGCGTTTAATTTTTCACTGTACTTTTATACAAATATATTTAATTCAGCTTAAGTATAGCAAGTAACACTTAAAAATAAAAAATAAAAATTAGAACACAACTTTTAATAAAAAACAACCCCTAGTAGCACGATGGTTCAGTAGCAAATGCGAGTTTGTGATCTTTTCGCAAAGGACGGTCTTCGAATAGGTTACCAAAACTTCGGAAGACACGTCGCAGGCGCTAGTCCTGGCTGCATTTCACACATCATGCAGCCAGCAGTGGACACATCTCCATTCGCTACTAGATGCTCCGAGGTGTTCGGATCGAATCAAGAGCGGAACAACGCGAGGGCGCCTCAAGGCTACGACCTCGGCTGGAGTTGACTTGGTCGTGGCGATGGGAAGAATCGCCCAGGTACATTTCTGTACCTGGTATGGAGCGCGTGAACCGGGTCGTCGTACCCTTGTTCTACGAGTACGGTGTCTTGGGACTGAGCGAGTTTGCATGTTTGGTATTCATGTAAATGTGTAGTGGCATTTAGAGGATCAGGCAAGTTATGAAAGTACCCTTATGCCGGATCCCTATATTCTATCTGTCTGTTGTTTTGCTTACTGGAGTTAGAAATTTGACATAATTTGTATGAAGCTTATGTCAAATTTTTATCTATAGTAGGCAAAACAAAAGATAGATAGAATATAGGGAGCCGGCTTTAGTGCAGCAATAGTCTATGGTCTGGAGTTTTCTCTTCCAACAGTCGAACCGTAAGCTTGTTTGGCGACTCATAAAAACATATTTAAAAAAATTTACCTTTTTATTAACTGCCTGTCAACCCCACATGCTGAGTTGTGCATCATCAAAGTCTTCAATTCTGATCCTCTTTATACTAGGTGGTAAATTTTCGCCATATCCATCTAGCATGGTATTATAAGTCCACGGAAGCACATGTGTTATGCCAGAACTGTCATACAATACAGTGTTTTCATTATCTTTATTGTCGTTTCCACTTTCCTTCTTATCATCTTGCAGTTTCTGGTATAGATCATGAAAAGATGGTGGCGGTTGGTTGAAATTAGCATTGTTCTTTAATGCAACTGGAATGAAGTAAAAGTAATTGTTTTAGTACAAACATGCTTGGTTTTGTGTACACAATATATTGCTCACTTATTTTTAAATAATGTTTGTAACACAGTACTACACATGACTCCTGGCAAGGAAGAAAAGGACTCCTAAGATCATCTTATCTAAGACCACAAGACTTTAGGCTCTTTACTTTCAAAGTCATTGCCAAGCTTATGGCAGTTGTCTCATTTACTTACACTGATGAAAAAAAGTTACTTAATTGATACAGTTATATAAATAAACCTAATGAGCCATAGTGTACTAAGAGACGGAAAGCAGGACCCTTGCAGGCCCCACAGATATTTTTTTCTGGACATAATATTCTGCTTACAGATCCCTAATATTTTTTTTAAACCAGCTTAAATGCTTTGCGCATACAGTCTAGGGGTGACTCCCGGTTGTGGGACTCTCATCCTCTTCTTTCGTTCAGCCACTAAAGCTCGGCCAGTTACGTACAAGTTGTATAAAAAAAACATTTTTCTTAAATGTGACTAACTTCTGTTGCCACAATTTATTTGTTTTTTTTTTCTTTTAATAAAAAAGAAATTTTGCATGCCTGCTTCTGGTAAAAAGTAGGATCAAATTACATATGTATCAACTTCTGTAGTACTTTTTACGCGAATAAATTGATTTGATACAATGAAATTATTGTAACATGAAACAGAAAGTGTGATCAAATTACATATGTATCAACTTCTGTACCACTTTTTATGTGAATAAATTGATTTGATTTGATTTAATACAATGAAATTATCGTAACATGAAACAGAATTGATATGCATTAACAAGAGGAGCTCGATGGCGCAGTGGATAAGGCGCCCGGTCCGAGTGCTGAGGTTAAGCAACTTTCGCAAAGGCCGGTCATTGGATGGGTGACCATAAATGTATCATCTCGAGTTCCTCCGTGCTTCGGAAGGCACGTAAAGCCGTTGGTCCCGGCTGCATTAGCAGTCGTTAACAACCACCAATCCGCACTGGGCCCGCGTGGTGGTTTATGGCCCTTTCTCCCTATTCATCCATAGGGAAGGCTCGTGCCCCTGCAGTGGGGACATAAAATGAGCTGATGACGATGATGATGATGAACAATATTTTCTATCAATTTGTCAATTTTTTTTATATGTACAAACTTACACTAGACCAATATAATTGAAATGAAACGACTTTTACGGATCTAATCTCATTTACCTTAACTTTAGAAAACAATATAAAACAAAAACAAAATTGATTTCACAAAAGAAAAGACTTGACAGTTCCTAAGCCAGTTTCTCTGTACCATTTATAGTTTCGGAATTCCTCAAACTGTCCCAGTTTAAAAAAAAAACTTGTGTAAATATAATATAATATAAAAAACTGACCGTATTCCCTTAGTCTGTCTAGTTCTTCTCTAGTATAATGTGAAAACCTGCAGATGGCACCAAATTGGCACTGGTCCTTCCTAAACCGTAGACATGGTTTCTTGACTGCCTCTTCTTTTAATATTGTCTCTGGATCTGTGAATTTAAAAATAAATACCTTAAAAGCTTGTAAATTAATTATAATTCTATTGTGTCTGGATTTATAGCAGCTAACAGAATAACAATGTACGTCATACACATAAATATATTAATAAGAGTAAGGGTCTACATAAGCTGCTGGAGCAGTTAGCCAGTGACCAAAATGCTTGAGCAATCTTAGTGAAGCTGCCATTTTACAGAGCTGCAGACCACCTGGAGCAGTCACAACTGCTTGAGCGGTTCCATGTATGTTTGTAAATAGAAGACTGTAGTTCACTATGCAGTCACAGCTTGAAGCAGCCAATGCATGGCCGCTTTAAATCAATAACATTATCTGCACCAGAAAAGTGTTAAACAATTTCTGGTAACATTTTTGCAGCATCTTGTAATTATTGGGTGAAAACTATGCGACAGTTTAAAGCAAAAACATATGAGGACAACTTGTCAAGTAAACATATTTTAGATCATGACTTGTGAATGAACTTGTGAATCGGTTGATTGTTTAAAACACAAATATAATTCAACACATAACATAGTGTTTATTTATTTTGTTTGTTTAGTAATTATTTTATGAGTAATCATCATCATTTAGAGCCATCTTCATATTGAAGTTTTGAGATTAGTAATAAAATAAAATAGTAATTTCAATTTCAAATTCTTTTATTTGCTGACAGAGAAATGTAAATTTAAATTTAAACAGTCCCCAGTGCAGCGTGTCTTTGGACACAAAGGCCTCCTCCAACAACCTCCAGGCATCCCTATTTGTTGCCAGCCTTGTCCACAGTGGGCCAGCAATTTTTTTTAGATCATCTGACCTTCTTTGGGGTTGTCTGCCCATTATCCTCTTTGTATTTTGTCGGGGAGTCCAGTTTGATAATACTTTAGTCTATTTTGGTACCTACTGGCTCCCTGAACATGTGTGCTGGCCATCTCCATTTCAATGTGTTAACTTTTGTTTTGACATCCTCCCATTTTGTAATTTTTCTAAAATATCTACAGCTTGTTTTTTATCCAGCCTGGTTTACCCTAATATGCTTTTTTCCATGGACTTTTGGCAAACCTTAAACTTTTGTATGTTTTTCTGAGTGTTTATCAGAGTCTGGCATCCGCTAGTTTTTATGGGTAAGATGCAGGTGTTATATAATTTTCTTTTAATTTTGTTGGAGTAGTTTGTTCTTCATTATATTTCTCATAGACCAAAATGTTTTCCAAGAGTTTGTCACCCTTCTTTCGATTTCCTGTTGCATTTGATCCTTGAATGATGAGAAGTTCGGAGATCAGTATACAAAATAAATAAAATAGTAATAAAAGGATCTAAAAGTATACAATTCATGAAAGGTTGTGCATAGCAAGATGGCAGCTGGATGGACCACAAGCTGTAGAAAATGTGGGGAGACATTTTGGATCAACACTTTGGCTTTCTAACACACAAATGAGCGTGTTATACTATTTATACAAAGACATTTGGTGACTCATTTTTTACTTCCAAAAGATGGAAGAATCTACCAGCACACGTTTTCTCTCCTTCCCATCACATGGGGTTTTTCAATCAATGCGTGGAGAGGCTTGTGGGGCGGCAGAGTGATGGTGATGCGTTGTTTTCATGCTACACCAGTTGTCTTTGCGTCTGGACTCTATTTCCAGTAAACATCAGGTGGAAAGGAGTCATTCGCCGTGTTTATTATGTAAATAAATAAAAAATTTACAACTTACCTTTGTACTGGCGATAGTGTTCTTGCACCAGCTTCTGATGTACCAAACCGTTGTTGTGGGTTCTAACTAGAGCAGGCGTGGAGACCATTGTTTTATCGCAGTAATCACAGAGGTATCTTTTACCCATTTTGTTAATGTTAGTTTGCTTTATGGAAGCCGGCAAGTTTGTCTACTATTATATTTTATGTCTTCCCTGGCGGCTTGCTATGATTTTGTAGGAGATAGAAACTATTTAAAACTGTAACTAAGCATTAAGCAAGCCTCAGATCAGAGAACAATAACTTTTTTGAACTCAAATTCAATTGGCTCTCGCTAAAATTAATTCAATTTCTTGTAAGATGGCTCACGTTATGATTTAGCCAGTGTCTAGTTTTAGGGCAGGTTATACGCGCCAATTAAAGTTCTAAGCAGTTTTCGCTAATACAATTTCTTGTAAAAGATGCCTACCTAAAACAACAATAATTTCTGACATTTTTTTTTTTTTTTAATAGTTTGTTCTCTGAGGAACCGGCTAAGGTCATAGACCATGCTGCCATGTCATTAGTTTCTTAATTTCATTAGTATTATAATCCTAAAGATGATGATGAATGATAATGGAAATGATGATGATGAATGATAATGGAAATGAGAAGTGAGAAATGATATACCCCCAACCCCTCGAGTATCTCAGTAAAGATGTGGGGCTTTACTAAGTCCTCAAGCGGACTTCTTGAGAGAATTTGATTAGTGACGTTGCACTGTTTTGTTTCATTTGCCAACACTCATGCACACTCACGAACACTTAACGGTTAATAATCCACCATTATTTCACATTAATATTCGACTTAACACAAATTTTAGAAAATAAAACAAAACCGCAGACATGACTCTTCACTTTCCCGCCAAGAAGTCCTAATTTCTGACATTGACAATAATAGGTTGACCACTTTTTTTTAAAAGTGTATTTTGTTCCCTGAAGAACCGGCTAAGGTCATAGACCATGCTGCCATGTCATTATTTTTTTTTAATTTTTCTTAATATTTCCTTCCTATAAGATGATGATGAATGATAATAGAAATGGGAAGTGAGAAATGATAATGCCACCCAACCCCTCGAGTATCTCAGTAAAGATGTGGGGCTTTACTAAGTCTTCGGGCGGACTTCTTGAGAGAATTTGAAAAGTGACGTTGCACTGATTTTGTTTCATATGCCAACACCTTAGCCAACACTCATGCACACTCACCAACTTTGAACGGTTAATAATCGACCATTATTTCATATTAATATTAATAATAATATTCGACCAAGAACACAAATTTAAGAAAATAAATTATTATTTTCTTGTGTTATGGCTTCTAGAGTGTCTTTCCAACACAAATCAAACACACAAAAACAAATTTTTGATAATAAGCTAGGCTTTAATTTTCATTATGAAACGGTAACAAAGAAATGCAAGAAGTTAATAGGTTTCATTTGTCGTGCTTCCAAGGAGTTCAGGTCGCCTAAAAGTTTGTTATTGCTATACAAATCATTAATTTTGAGTCAGCTTGAATACGCCTTAATAATTTAGTCGCCGCAATACAGTACCTATGTGGACTTAATAGAATCCATTCAAAGGCGTTTGCTTAGAGTACTGACGTATAGATTTGGCCTAAAGCGTGAATTGCTTCATTATGAAGATCGCCTTCGGTACTTCAAACTTCACAGTCTCGAAAATCGTCGTAAAGTACACGATCTTACTTATTTCTACAAAATTTTAAATGGACTCGTCTCGACAAATATATTATCAGAGTTACAATTTAAAATACCAAGTAGGTCTGCTAGATTTCACCGACCGTTTTCCATACCTTTCTGTACCAATAACGTATCATTTCATAACCCTGTGCTCAGAATGTGCCGCGACTTGAATACATTAAGCGGCGCGGACGGGGTACCTGACATTCACAATACCTCACTCATGAGCTTCAAATCCCACTTATTTAAAATTTTTAGTTTAACGTAAATTATATAGCATTTTATATTTATTTATATTACATATATTTAATTATGTATCATATGATTATTACAATTTTTTATTATTATTATTATTATCTCCTTTATTTTTTTATTTTTTCTTAAAACTAGATTTTTACAATATTTTAAAATAAAAACAATAAAACATTATAAAAACCTAATCCTAGAGTACCACCAGCAGCGGGGCAGGGCCCAAGCTACCGGTGGTCAGGGCTGCAGAGTGAGGAACCTTCTGACAATACGTGCCGTGTCTAGGAGTACTGCCTTTTGCATCTGACCCTTAACCCAACCTTTCAGCGAGAGCCTCTCTAGGTGTTGATCGAGGCTCTTCGCTATCAGACCGTTTGCCGAAACGACTATCGGTACAATAATGGTTGAATCCACATCCCACATGGCGGTAATCTCGTGAGCCAAGTCAAGGTACTTACTGAGCTTGTCCTTCTCGGCTTTCACAAGGTTCTCATCATGAGGTATGGTGATATCTACCAGTATTGCCCGGCGCTGGGATCGGTCGACCACCACGATATCAGGTTTATTGGCGACAATAGTCCTGTCCGTAATGATAGAGCGATCCCAGTAAAGCGTTGCATGACCATTTTCGAGTACTGGCGCAGGTGCGTACTTATAGTACGGCACTTCCGATTCAACAAGGTCATATCCAAGAGCAAGTTGCTGGTGAATTATTCTGGCTACTTGGTTGTGTCTGTGCAAATACTCTCCGTTAGCAAGATGAGTACAACCAGAAATAATATGTCGGAGTGATTCACCTGGACGGCGGCATGCCCGACAGATGTCGACCGTGCCGTCCCTCATAATATATTTCCGGTAGTTATTCGTCTTGATAACTTCATCTTCAATGGCACAGACAAAACCTTCGGTTTCCCCAAAGAGGTCACCGAAACGTAGCCAGTTCACCGAGGCAGGCAAATCTACATCAGGCCCAGTTAGAGCCCGATAGTAGCGCCCGTGTAGCACCTTGGTCTTCCATATTTCCTTGCGATCGAGAGTGCTTAGCACCACTGGTTTGCGCCAATTTTCTGTTGCCAAGGACAGCGGCGTAAAGTGTCTATCAACAGCCACGACATCCAAATGCATCCCGCACGCACTGTTAAGAAAATAATCCCTGAGACTGCACACCTCACGGTTATGTAGGTCCTTGGCATTTAAAAAGCCGCGGCCCCCACATCTCCGCGGGATGTACAGCCTCATAACAGATGAGCGCGGGTGTAGCATTCTGGAAGTCGTGAGCATTTGACGGACTCTTCTATCCAAGGCGTCCAATTCGGTCTGAGTCCATCTTAGTATGCCAAAGGAGTATGTTAGCAAAGGCATAACCCAACCATTAAAGGCACGCGTCTTATTGCCACCCGATAAAAGACTGTTAAGTACTTTTCTCAGGCGGCAAAAGAATCGCTCCCGTAATGACTGTTTTATGTCCCCGTCATCAACACCCAAAGACTGTGACATACCAAGATATTTATATGTTTCAACTTCAGAAAGAGATCTGATGTTTATCGTATCGGAGAGTTGTAAATTGGTTGAATTTACTACTCTCCCACACTGTACATGCATAACCGCACACTTATCCACCCCAAACTCCATCTTGATGGCACTGCTGAAGGTCTCAGTAATTTTCAGCAGTTTCATCAAGTCTTGGCGGTTTGGTGCAAATAACTTGAGGTCATCCATGTACAACAAATGCGACATAACTTCACCCCCTCTCCGTAATCGACAACCTAACCTTGAATTTCTCAACAAAGTACTGAGAGAATTCAAGGCTAGACAAAACCATAAAGGACTCAGACTGTCGCCCTGGAATATGCCACGCTCTATCCTTATAAAATCCTGCGTGGCAGAAACACTATCTCGACATCCTGGTTGACACAAGACCGTGGTCCACTGCCGCATACATGACATCAAAAAAGATTTTAAAGTTATATCAATTTTATATAACTCTAAAATCCTTACCAACCATGAATGCGGCACCGAATCATAGGCCTTTTTATAGTCAATCCAGGCTGTGGAAAGAGTCCCTCTGCCACGCCGAACCTTCTGGCATATGGTCATGTCAATGAGGAGAAGCTCCTTAGTACCACGGGACCCAACCCTACATCCATTCTGAGTCATGTCCAAAATATTGTTTGCAACAATGTGCGAGTTAATTTTTGTTCTCAGAATGGATGTAAGAAGCTTATATAAAGTTGGTAAGCACGTGATGGGTCTATAATTTTTCGGTTCCGTAGTACTACCTGATTTATGGAGCAGAAAAGTGACACCAGTAGTCAACAAACTTGGGAGTGAGCCGAACTCTATGGCTTCTTGAAATTGTGTTGCCAGTAACTCGTGTGAACATCGAAACCATTTGATCCAAAAGTTGTGCAATCCGTCCGGTCCTGGGCATTTCCAATTGTGGGCCGTACGGATCGCACAACTTACGTCAGCTGTACTAATATTTATAGCCTGCATGGTCTCGATAGGTTCACACGCCTCCCTGATAACACTCATCCATTCACCTTCCATGTGCTCAACGGGCACCGACCAAATGCTGCGCCAGAAATTAGTCATGGCATCAACATCTGGCAGCTGCCCGTCGTTCACACGTATTATTATTATTATTATTATTATTATTATTATATAATGTATCTTTAATTCTCTTAAATTAAGTTAGCATAGTTTTATTTGTTGATGAACATGCTGTGTGCACATCTTTGTGGAATTATGACTTACCAATGTTTCAATTTTACTGTATAATCGTTTATCATGTTTTTGTTGTAATTCTGTTTTGTGTACCTAATAAAATAAAATAAATAAATAAAAAACAAATAATTCCGCCATTGTAGAGTGATTAACGAGACACGAAACTCTTCACTTTCCCGCCAAGAAGCCTAGGTTGACAACTTGACAGACAGACCTTCACTCAGGCGGTCCGAGACACAGACAGAAAATGTCACTATTAGTTCGTAAAATATACGAGTAGTTATTAAAATAATTTATTTTCAAACAAACACAATAAGAAGATAATAGTTAAACTTCTTAAAATTAAACTTACAAAAACTATAAACTACATGTTAGGGTACCTAACTAAATGTAATAATAAGATCATAATAATAAGTACGTCCATCCTTATATATTAAATACAACCTTAGAGCATTAAATACAACATGTCTTATATCTATGCATGTATGGTGTGTATGGTTAAAGAGTTTGTAATCGCATTCTAATCGCGTGTAGATCTGATATAGATAAGACACGGCATCCTCCCTCCAACACCTACATAGTTATTATTTTATAAATAGTCTTGTAAGGTTTAGATAATAAATAAGTCAGTCACAATGTAGTCACTGTAAATATACAACATCACATAAAAAGACGCTGTCATTATTTACCATCGCCATAGAATCCTCCATCATCACAACCACAAATACCTCGACTACAGGAACAGAGTGAAATAATTTAACGAAATTAATAGAAAGCTAGTTAACAAGCGATTAAAAATAAAGTTTCAAACCCGAGTGAGGTCAGTTTACATGTTTTTTTACTGACATCTTAAAATAAATACGTCATTTAATTAATTAAGTTGGATCTCTTGTCTTTAGTGGTCATTTTTATGCGACTTGTGAAAAGACCCTAATATTCAGTTTTGTTATTATTGTTACGGGTTTCATTTTTGTTATGGTTTCATTTTTGTTTCATTTTTGTCACAATGGTCATTTTAAAGGATTTTCACCACATGAGTCTTTTACAGCAAACGGCGCTGCTCGGGAATGAAAAACTGTCTCACCTTATTGAGAATACCCAATTTACGGGAGGCAGTTAAAATAACACTCTCGATGTAGCATTTTGGATTCAGTTCCTGGCTGATGTCCATACCAAGAGTGCTGAGGTCCATCGAAATGGGTAACGGAGAGTTCTGAACAGAGGGAGGAGTAAGGAAGGGAGTTACTTTGGTCGAGAATGCACAAACCTGGGTTTTGCTGGCATTAAACTCGACTAGGTTTTCAGATCCCCAATTAGAGACACGATCGAGAGTCAGGTTCAGTTTGGCAACCAGTTCTTGCCTTTTCACCACGATATCGGCTTGCTTTGCCGCAGGATGTCCCAAGTACCGCTCATGCATCCCAAGTACTGTCATCCGCATAAGATGATACGCGAGGCTATTGAAATTAAAAAAAAAAAACATCTTTTCAATTTATACTTAACTAATTACGGTTTCCCAAAAGTCAGGCCTAGCCTAGTTTGGGAACCCCTGGTAACTAGGAGAAAAGAATTTTCATCTGTGTTTTTATAATACTTTATTTTATTTTATATTTATTTATTTTATTTAAATCCCCGCCCCAACACAATACTACCAGACCAAAGGATACTGTAAGCCCTTACTACGTGAAACAGAACGCATGTCATCAAATTTAAATGAGGGTATACAAGCTACCACCTAATTATAAGACGACCAACATCTGTCTCCCTGTGACCGCGGACCCTGGAAAGGGTTCGAAACGTCAGGATAAACATTAAATCAAACTGATAAATCCAATACTCGCGAAATGTAACATGCGATTGAGCAAAATCAGGGATCTAATGTTTTCGTACAACAACTGGGTCGAAACCACCTGATGAAGCTGACCACATCAAGCAGAAAAATCGTTGCCTCTAAGCCTGAAATTCTGGTGGAAGTTGAAGATTATTACGCTCAATTATACGCGTCACATACACCCCACCCTGAACCGAACACTGAGGATTCTAGAGCCACTTTAACTCGCCACTTCACGGAAGATCTGCCAGAAATCAGTCTCGAAATCGTGATGGCTCTTAGACAGCTTAAAAATGGAAAAGCCTGGAACGGACGGAATCACCACGGAGCTCCTAAAAGCGGGAGTACACCCTTAAAGAATTTCAACGTAGTATATTTAATTCCGTCCTATTCACTGGGAGAACTTAAAAGGCATGGTCCGGTAGCGGCGATCGGTACAGTTGCCGGTTGCGGTAACAATTCGTTTCGAGATTGTTTTCGGCAGATTTCGGGCTTTCGACTCGCCTCGCCCGCGCCACCTGTCCGGTGTGCGTGGCTTGTGTCGCACACAGGATACGGACACCGATTGCATCGTCCGTTTGCGCAGCTCAGTACAATGTAAGGAAGTTTGTTAAGGGGGTGCAGCGCGGACGCAAAACTGCGAGTTTCAAGTTTCTTTATGATAGCGAGCGAGCGGCGCGTGGCAGTGGTGTGACAACGGCGCACGACTACGAATACGCACGCACACTAATATCTGTACAGAGTAGGCTGGTGATTTAATTAGAGCAATGTTTATTTTCGTAAAATCATAGGCGTTTGGGTAAAAAATAATAAAAGTCTTAATATTTTCATATTCATGTTTTTTAATTGAAAAATAAGACAACAGTGACCTGCGGAATATCAATACCAACATTTTGATGTAGGATCATTGTTTCATTTGTGCTATATTTACAAAGTTTCTGAAGAAATAACTTTTAAGATATCATTATTTTACGTATTGTTTATGCAGTTTCTGGGTATTTGTTTCAAATTCCAAGACAACCATGACCTTTTGAAAGGATCAAGCTAATCTACAATAGTCCTTTTAATGTATACCTAAGACCTATTCAGCGCCTAGCACCAGTGACTTAAAAACACGTAAATTTTCTAATTCCGCGCTGCACCCCCTTAATGTTGCTTGTGTCTTCAACTGACGACTTTGTGTGTCCAGTTACCTACACCGAACACTTTTTGATTAGTGTCAGGTGGAACAAACTGGACACAAAAAGTTTCTACGTCTGCGCAGGGAGGGCCGATTTCATATTCACTGGTAGCTTGTGTCCCATACAAAACACAAAAGTGTCTACTTTGCGCTTAGGACGTAGTGCGAACTTCATGAGTGCGATCGTAAATAATTTTATATACTTACCTACAGTCAGTATATACATGATAATGCTCGTGACTATATATTCTTATGTTACGAAATTACCTAAAACTCGCAATCTAAGGTCTAGTGCCCTGCGCGAGTTCAATTCGCCATTTGAAGCAGAGTCTTTTGATATTGGGAACTAGCGACGTTGTGGTAGGGTTGCCAACCGTACTCTAAAATAGAGTATTGTACTCTATATCATGTAGGCGTACTCTATAATCTATAACACTAATAGATAATGCTAAAATACTCTTTTTTACATTGTGCCATCTAGTGCCAGTCATGTAATATTATGCAAACCTATTATCAGGACCAAAAAAGTTCAAAAGAGCTCTTGATCTATTATAAATTTAGAGTTAGAATGTTTGTACTCATGCAATTCCTTTAAAAAACATGAAAAATTGTTATGCGCTGCAAAATGTACAAAAAATACCTTTTTAAAAATAAAAAATAAATGATACTCTTTTTTATATTATTATGTCCGTACTCTTTATTTACCTCCTTTGAAATCAGATATACTCTATTTCTTCTAATAAAAGTTGGCAACCCCAGTTGTGGTACAGCTGCCGGCTCATGTACCTACCTACGCGGTTTTACATTATCCTAACTAACTTAGTGTGCATGAACCATCGTATTATGCAGCTGTCCCTTTCGCTCGGACCTCTCTTTTCTTTATTTATTAACATAGTACCCTACGGTATCTCTCGTAATCTGGATACCTTAAATTTTTATAGTTTCTACTTACTTTAAAAAACTTAATTAACTTATTTAATTAACTTTACTTAGTGATGCATTAGCACAGAATAATATACAGGACCAGAAGACGCACTTTCGACACAATTGCAATACAATATCAACCTTCGGTTTGCGCCAATACGGTCTTAAATAACTCTGCACCTGTACTCGTACCTAACTGTTTCAACATCCGGGACAATCAAATCGAATCGAAATCGTTGCCCGCCGACCCTGAAGCTTCAGGTTTTATGATTCTATGCCCATTTCAATTGATCTACATCTCTTCAAACCGAAACTAACATTGCTGTTTTTTAAAGCTAATTTTCAAGGTAGGTATATTTAATTTTTATATGCTTGCCTGAGCAACACTACGATTTCACTATAGTTTGAATGAATGATGAATACCTACCGGTGCTTAAAAATTACTAATTTATCCCGGGATTGGGGAATCCCGGAAATACTGGATTGCATTATTCCGGTATTTAAAACCATAAAGATGAACGACTGTCTATTGACAGTCGATGTTTGCGAACAGTTTTGATTGTCAGTACGTTGTGAACCATTGTTGTATGGTTAATGTACTGACAAGTAAATAAATTACATATTACTTATGTACTTTATGAATTATTGAATTATTGTTATTAGTATTATTTAATTTTTGAATTAAAATGTACAACATAGTTATTAAGTGCACATTGTTACTAACCATAATTGGATCTCTGATATCTGAATAAATAAATTGAATTGACATTTAAGTATACCTAATAGGCTGCAACCGTTTGTATATTATTATTAACATGTTAATTTATCACATTGGGAAATTATAAATAAAAAAATTCTTATCTTTCAATATTTTTTTATACATTTTTCACAATTAGGAATGTTATCAGTAGACTTAATTATCCTAAACTACGTTAGTAGAATTATAAGACATACACACAACACAAAACAAAAATGCAGACTCGTCATTTGCTCGCTTGAAAGTACAATATTTTTTAAATAAAATGGAATTATTGTCCATACGCTCCGGTATGCTGTCGGTATTAAATCGGCGCGTGTCACGAGTCCAAGACTTCGAGATGTGCCTATTGAGCCGCCGAAACTGAGACGCATCACCTGAGGAAACCAGGACAATTGCGTGCCGCAAACAGTTCTCGAGTGGCAACTGTGCAACAGAAGACGCAATGTAGACAGGTCTCCAACAAGGCGGACCGACGATATAATGAAGGTCGCGGGTAGTCGCTGGAGGCGAGCAGCACAATAACAATAGTTTTGTGGAGATCCTTGGGTAAGGCCTTTGCCGGCCAGCATTGGGCGTTTTTCGGCTGAGATAATAATGATGGTGACCAGACGTAAGAAAATGATGCTTTTTAACGTTCACCCACAGATTGTTGCTAATATTATTTTTGCAAAAATTCATAGAAATATTATGTAGCTGGGTAGTTTTAGCGTAAACTATTTAGTTAAGAAGGGCCTTAATGTGTTCCGAATAGGAATTAACCTTGGAAACCTTTGATGCAAGAGAGGTACAGGCATAAATGGTTGACCAAGCAGCATTGACCTTTGAGAAAAGTCCGTGTTGTAGCCTGATAGTGCATCAGTAGGTTTTGTGAATTTAGACAAAATATCGTTTACGTGAGAAGGGAGATTAGGCAATTGTAGGTTTGAAACAGTTTTTTGTGTCGTGATCAAATGTGGTTGGAACGGATAGGCATTTTGAATATGTTCACCCGAAGTAAACAAATTTACTCGTTTGAGTTGATTACCCAATTCTCGGGATGCATCGAATGGACGTTTGTTAGGTAGCAAGTTTTGGAAAGTTACTAAAGGTTTTTCACGACTTGAAAATTTGAAAACTTGCGGTGGTTGCACTGTATAAAATGATCTGAATACTTGTTTATTCACCACTGGAGTCAATAGGGAGAAAGTGCTGTGGCTATCTGAAACAAAGTCAAAATAAAAGGGAGAACAATGAATAAACAATTAATGTATGTTCTAAGAAAGATGAAATATACAGGCCAAATACGATTTATGGAATGTTTTTTAACAAAATATTCTTATTTACCTTTGCAAATATCCAGTATAAGTCAGATTTTTACTTGCGAAATCACGATTATTCTTGGTTTTTCATCGAACTTTTTTTATAACCTATGCAAGCAATGATGCGGCATAGGATGAAGCATACTTGCCTAGAGATGCTTTTTCACTCTTTTCTTGAAAAGATCTAGGTTGTACACGCTGCACATCAGACTACCACAAAATAATCGTCAATTTAAAAAAAAATCCCTCAATAGCCGTACCAGTGCCTTAGTTGTTGAGGATTCCGGGTGAAGGGCGCTTCCTTCGACATTTTTATCACTTAACATCAGGTGAGATGAAGGACAAAAGCTTTATCATCATCATCAGCCTACACAAGAACTTACCATTAAGACACAAAAAAGGGTAGAAGCGCGTTGCCGGCCGACCCTGAAGCTTCAGGTTTTATGATTCTATGTCCATTTCAATTGATCTACACCTCTTCAACCCGAAACTAACATTGCTGTTTTTTGAAGCGAATTTTCAAGGTTGGTATATTTAATTTCGGCCTTATCATCACTTAACATCAGATGAGATACTTAAGGGCATACCCGTAAGATAGAAAAAAAATTACTTTGAACTTTATGTATTTGGCATATGGTTGAAGATTAATTGATGAAATTTGACAGTTTTGGGATAGGTCGACGTGCAGGCGTCTCTACTTATCGATAAAGAGATCCGCCCGAAGGGAGTTCTACTCCTTAGCTGACGCATCAAGAATGGTGACGCAAAGCGCTTCGTGTAAGTAGTATATCGACAGTGTGATCTCAGCCCGCATAACATGTAACTCTTCTCCTATCAAAACTAGTATAAAAAACTAGTATAAATCTACGTGGCAGTAGATATTTGCTTAAAAAATTGTGAATACTTTGTTAACAAACGTTCTACATTTGGCCTGGATCTTAGAAAATAAACGACATAACATACCAAGAGGATTGAAGTTCGGAACTAATTTCATATTATCTAGAGCAGACTTCAAATTGTCATTTCGATGTTCCTCTATACGTCCAGATCTTGCTTTTAAATCTAAAAAATCGTCGCTGAACATTCTCCTATTTTTTAGGAATCTTAAGTCTTTAGCGCCGTCTTTTTTTATGTCATCTTGTTGAACGGTTCTTTCTTCACTCTCAAGCGCATCCTCAGCTAACCTTTCTGATTCGTCATGTTTAGGCATTTTTTCTAAATTACCATCGTCCTCCTCACTTCTCGATATGCTGACCTCTCCTGCCTTTTCAAGGTCATCGCTTTCACTCAAAAAAGAGGCTGCTGGGTCCGCACTTTTTTCAATGTTCTCAGCTGACCGACTTTCGACAGTTTTGACAATATCTTCATCTAATGCTGATTTAGCCTCAAGAGTTTCTTCAGCAGCCTTTTCAGTCAGATCATCGTCGCTGCCTGAAGCGCGATCGAAGCGACTTTCTTGACTTGTGGCAGCTTTTACCAATTCGCTATCGTCTGAAGTATCTCTTAGTAATTGTGCCGGTTCTTGTTGTGTGTCTTCGACTGCATCTCGACTTTCAACACTTTTTTCCTGCAAAATTAATGTTATTTACACATATCCTGTTATTATTAATAAAATTTCGAACAGATCTGTTAACTTACTGCTTCATCGGAGGCTATAATAGATTGCGTAACTAAGAGCACTAATGTTATTATTAAGAAATTCATTCTACGAATCTAAATATCGTTGTTGTCACTGTGGCTCAAAGATTGGTACTAAATATAAACACATGAAGGGCAGTGCTTATGATTAAGGAGAGCGTGAAATCGATTATAAGAAATTGAGTTGCGTTGGCATCCATATACAATACGTAAACGCTGTTTATTTCAATTTTTAACTGCTGATTAATCTTCATGGTTGTTAGTGATAACTCCACGACAATATTGGAAGATATTGATAGCACATAAATACAATGGGATGTTAATGACGTCGTGTGAAAGAATTTGATTGAATCCTTTTCTATTATCGCGTCGGTTATAGGTCATATCAGCACCGTGTAACCAATAGTTGTTCGTTGTCATACTGTTTGTGTTGTCACGGCTTAGAAGAATATAATTGTGTTTGAGTAGCAAGTTTTATTGAATTCACTTATCAAACATGGGTGATGGAAAGGTAAATTAATTATAATTATGCTAACGATTCGTTGAAACACCATTTTGTTGATATAAATCTCTTTGTAAGGCTACAGGGATTCTTTCCTATTATACTTTTTATGTCGTTCTAACTGACAGTGACTGTTAATGACATTTTCTATTCAAAGAAGAATACAAATTTGTCATTTATTTTTCCAATCAAAGTTGTTTTGTAGTATTTACTGGTTATGTTTTAATGTTATTTTTATTTAATCAAGATATTTTCTAGTGACTGGCCAAAATGGTACGTTGTTTTTATGTAGCTGGCATTATTAATATTCACGGTTCATTAAAATCTGTGTTGAGAAGTTTTCAATGAGTTAAAAGTAAAAATATATTAAGTACAATATTTCAAGAAGAAAGTAAACGTGTTTTAAATATCTTTTGACATTATATTTAAATTTATTAATGATCTTTTTTCAGCAGGACGTCTTTTGGTTGTGATGACGATGATGATTATAATTAAAACTTACTGACGTTGTTGCGATAAATTAGTCTCTGAAAATATATTACCTATATAAGCTATTGAACATCATATGCACTTATTAGTTAACGGTAGTTTATCAAAATTACGGGTAAAACGGGTAAAAGATACATTTTATGCATATGTACTAATAACAGCAAAAAAATGCAAAATTTTTGTTTCTTCAATTTCGAACGCAGCGGCAGCACAGATATATATTCTTAATTAACTAGTAGATTCGGGGGACTTCGTACCGCTTTGACAGTTTCCATTCATTCCCGTGGGAATATCGGGATCTGTATGCCGAATTTCATCCAAATCCATCCATCCATCCTTTGCAGCATGAAGAAGCAACAAATATACACACATACACACAAACTTTACGTATACTATTAGTGTGATTATGTACAAGATTTCATGATTATCGGTTGAATATCGCGTGAAAGCGTAACAAATAACAAACAAACTCACTTTCGCATATTAAGTTAGGTTACTATTAGTTATTATAGTTATTTTATTTTATTTTTTTATTTCACAACCATAACTCACAATGTATTTACTTATAAATAGATACACCGGATAATTATGGACCCCGCAGGGCACGAAAATTAAGTAGAAGAGAGGAAGCGCTTTTAATTATTATAATAGAGTATTAAATATTTTTATGTTTGTTGTAGTTAAAGAACAGAACTCCCAAGCTTTTGACATTTTATGAAACGTGGTTTTAAGTTATTGAGAGCAGGTTAGGCAGGTAGCTTAAAGTATTTGATTGGATTATTACAAGTTAGTAAGAGGGTCAAAATGATCACTGGTACTGGACGTTCTAGAAATATCTTGATAAATTTAGATAATAAAAACACATTTATGTTTAGAAACTAACCCCCGTATTCATAAAAACTATTTAAGCATAATTTAGTTAATCATTGTTTTGTCTCTTTTTCTCAAATTCAAAATGACGTTTGTGTGACGTTGACAAAACAATATTTAACTAAATAATGCTTAAATAGTTTTTATGAATAAGGGGGTAAGTTATTAGATATAAAAAGCCAGAAATATAACAGTAAATAAGATTGATTATGTTTGGTTACGTAGTCAAACTAAAAAGAAATTCCAAAGTGGTAATTTTGACCGACTTGGGCGTTCTAGTGTTAAGAAAAATTGGTATGCAATGGCATTGATCGGGAGGCGGACGTGTGGAAAAAGTGTGGGGAGGCCTTTGCCCAGGAGTGGGACAGTTATGGCTAATATAATAATAATAGTAATAAATATTGTAAAAAAAATTTTCTTAAGATGTACAACATGTCACAGAATGAACGCACATCCTCAGACACACCAATTAGAATATTTAATTATAATTAAAAAAACATGTAAAATAATTTTACTTTTATTTAATTAAATTGGTTTATTTAAGTTATTAGTTATACTTACTCATCGAGGGCAAACAGTATGGGCATATTAGCGCTTTAGCCTACCGACCTACCGCATTTTAAAAAGCCCCTTATTGCATTGACTTACGTTTTATTTTCGTTTGTTTTAACTATTTAACGAAGGAGTGACTGTAATTTCAACAAGTTTTAATAATTTTGGAAAAAAAATTACCTATGTTTTGTATATTTTTAATCGATTGAGAAGCCGATTTATAGCAAACTACTTTCTGGGTGTGCGCTTTTTACACGCCTGTTACATGTTGTATATTCAAAAAAAGAATAGTAATAATAATAATATTAATAAATTCTAGTTAAAAGTCCGATGTAGTGCAGTTGGACCAGGCACAATCGAAGGTGTTTTTGGTGGACATCCCTAATGTCGAGAATCTCGTGAAGGCCGAGACTGAGAAACAACGGAAGTACTTGGACCTATTACCACCAGAATACATAATCTACTTATTACACGAGGTGATCGAAATGTGGGAGGTGGCATCCACCGAAATTATCCGATTGTTATATCAGCAAACGGGTTAATCCCAGCCACGTTGGATAAACATCTAAAAAGGCTGGGTGGGATTCGGCGGCGGTGGTTCGCTTCCAGCTAAAATGCAAAAAGCGGTGGTACTTACTTGATACCGTGCGCATTGTCCGCTGATTTCTCTACCTCGTACCCTGATGCCGCTGGTCGACTGTGCTATTGCCGGACTTAGCCATAGGCGAGAGGTATTTTGCCAATGCTGAAATAATAATAATAATAATTTCATATGAAAATGATATGTAGCGTAATTAAAGCAATAAAGAAAAAGAAAAAGTACCGCGGTGGCGATGCCGGACACGGGCTTGCACAGCAGCACGGCTAAATTTCTACTCAGCCGATTGTGCTTCTTTGTCGCTCGTTCCGCGCTCTCGCTTGCACTTCAAGCCTTACATGGAACGCCTCAGAGCGAGGTAACGCTGAACTTTTTCGTGCGTGCAGCCGGCTCTATCGAATTATAAGACGTTGTCACGTCAAAAGATATTATAGTGTTTGTTATTTGGCAATCTGTAGGGAAGGCTCTTAGTCATGTTATAGCAGTGGGGACATAATGAGCTGCCCCCCAACCGCGTAACACTCTCGCTTTCGATCGCTTTGTAGGCGAAGCCCTCGCCTCGCTTTTTAATATAATATCGAAATATAATATCGAATAATATCGAAAGCTATAGGCTATAGCTTTCGATGTTGCTTTCATATTGCTTTCGAAATGACAAGATGACGCCTCCTCCTCGCCTCGCCTTCAAAGCGATCAAAAGCGAGAGTGTTAGGCGGTCGACCCCCTGGTAAGGTGTGATGTGATAGATAGAAATTGTAATTGCTTACCTCTTCCATAGGCCGAAGGTGGTAGGGGCAACTTTAAAGTTATAGCTAAAACAGAAGCAGAAGAGCAAGCTTACGACTTTGTTCAGTTCAGGAACGCTTCCAGATCATCGGGGTATGACTTTAAAAATTAACTTACACATTAAATTATTATTATTGCTTTATTTGTAATGCAATACAATGCATGCATTTTCCGTTAACGAAGCAGAAATGTATGCATAATGTAAATCAAAATAAGTAGTAGGTATATTTCAATGGCCTCTATGGTCTAGTGGTTAAAACCAGTGATTTAGACCCAGAGGTCCCGGGTTCGATTCCCAGCGGGGGGTACAAGAATTTGTACTCGATTTGGTTGACTGGTTGGTTGTTTACTTATTTATTTAATTGGCACAACTACAGAATACGATTCAATACATTCACAACAGCAGGAAGGTATTATAAACAAATACCTACAATAAATAAATAAATATCTTTTGCAGAGTCATCGGATCTGTTGCTCATATGGTCAAAGGGGCGTTGGGCGCTGGTATCCTTGGCGGCCATGTGGCCTACATGAAGGGAGGTTTCCAAGTCGGTTTGGCTATAAGTCTTTTTTGTGGCTTATACATTGCATACTGCCTGTATGTAAGTATGAAGTTTATAACTAATTTTATTAAATATATATTTGCATGTATTCGGTCATTCTCCGATTAGTAATTTTTTGCGCGTCCACGCCCCTAATAACCCTTAAATAAAACGAAAATTTTGTTCTTATATTTTATAAATCTAATGTTAATCCTTCTTAGCGTTACTCATAAATTTAGGACCAAATTACTAGCATTCTGTCTTTTATAAATTTTTAAACCTCTGTTTTCTAATTACCGTAACGTGTCCACATGCTGACTCTGTGGGGAAATTAGCTTCTCATTTGTATCCGAAAGGAATAATTATTCGATCACACGAGCCCGCCGAAGGCGGGCGAAGTTCGATCAAAATTATACGAAGCGTCTCGTTCGAAGATGATAGATAACCTGTAGTACTGTTAAGTATGTATTAACTCCACAACGTTTAGAGATTTTAATTTAAAAATGTTTCCGCGCGCGCCTCGTGCTGGCAGGCTTGCACCTCCCGCGCGCCTCTATCGGCCGTCATATATTTCAGAGTAACTAATATAAACTAAGCGATATCATAGTTTTGCGTAAGATGATTACAGGGATGGGATTAACTTATTACGATATTAAAATGAGATGTAACTTCCTTTTTATGGGTGGGAAGTGATCATCTTCGGCGGGCTCGTTTGATCGAATAATTATACTACGCGTCTCGTTCTCGATGATAGATAACCTGTAGATTTTTAGAGTCTATGATAGAGCTTTGTTTTATGAGTTAATTTGTATTTATTTATTCTGAATGATAAATAATACAATTTTTTTTTTTAACAATATTTATTGATTATTCATAATCATAATCCTCAAATTTTTAAACAATTACAAAGATATGTGCTTATAATTAAATAACCCTCAAATATCTTTGGTCAAAATACTAATAGCGTACCTATCATTTGGTTCTGTAAGAGGTCTGTTATAGAAACGAGCGAATGTTTTTGACCCTTCTGTCCAGCCTGCTGTTCTTCTAATTGTATCAATATCTAACCCTTTCCTATATGCTGTGGACACAGAGGCGTGTTTTGTGCTGTATGCACTAAACTTATTGGTATCAATACCTGCTTTACTAAGTAAAGACTTGATCCAATGACCAATTGTCTGAGGACTAACTGGTTTGTGAGGTTTTACTGAGGATAGGAATAGTTTCTTGTTATCTGATCTAAATGGTTCTGTTATTTTTAAATAGTGAAGAATTATGGTTGCTACACAAACTTTTGGGCGTTCCTTGAAGAAAGGAATTATAAGTAGAGGTTGATTCTTTCCCAGTTTTGATGTCTTTATCCTGTCGGAAATTTTAATTTGGAGCCCCGATGCACTCCTAATTATGTCGTCTATATTGATTAAGGCTATTGTTTGCAATCTATGGGCTGTAACCAGAACTAATAGTGTTGTAGCGATCTCTGATATTATTTTTAAGCTTTGGTTTTCTATGTTATCTTGATTTTCTATATATTCTAAAACCTGCTCTGTATTCCAGGTATCCGAGTATTTAGGTGCAGAAGGACGTCTTCTGAAAATACCTTTGAAGAATCTAGATATAATAACATCCTTAGATATATCGCCCTTTGCTATAAGTGAGATTGCTGATCTTGAAGAGTTCAAAGTACCATAACTTACATTCTCATTAAATCTCATTGTCAAAAACTCTATTACATTAGCGCTGGTAGGATCAAATATGTCATATTTATTTTTTGTGGCAAAATGTACCCATTTCTTGAGACATCCCTCATATTGCTTAAGGGTGGATTGTGATATGGAGTCAATCATAAAATCAACAGACATCTCCGAAACTCCTTTTTTCAGGTATGCCTCCCTGATAATTTCCCTACCACAAGAGAAAGTTTGTGGGACAGGGGGTGCATTCTTCTCCTGCAAGGAGAAAGTAGTAAGTTATTTGAAAGCTTTAATATTAAGGGTAGATTTAATGTCTTTGTCAAGATTTGGAGTGATAAAAGACTTTCTCGCAACAGAGTGTTGATGAAATATGTCTGCTAACATTTTTCCGGAGTCCCATAGATATTTCATGAGCTGCATATGGTCTACACCATCCTCAGGATTTTCGATCAACAATGAAATTGCTGCCCCTAGTGATATCAGACTTGTACAGTCGCCATCAGATATATCGGAGCGGCCAAGGTGTCCATATATTTCTAAGCAAGACTAAATTTCTATAAATTCTGCACTCTCCAAATGCCATTTATATCGCAACTACTGCAATGCCATAAACATCTGAGCATGCTATTTTTCAATAATTTTCAAAGTCGAAAATATCTGATCGAACAAAATACCAAACGTATCTAAGTAACAAAGGCGTTCACAAATATATGTTCATTTAAGCAAAATATAGCTTAAGATTTAGCATTAAGGTTACATTTTCAATACGTTTTTGTCTAAATCTTGGTCTTTGTTAAGAATATGATGCGATATTTGTCATATTAGTGTAGCAATTCACAAAACATATTTAATACCGAGTGCCAGTGTCAGGTATAAAATGGACCCTTGAAGCGTTACAGTTATCTATACGTTGGATGTCAAGTTCACTGGTTAGCAATTAAAGATGTTAAAAGTAGACATTTCGAATAGCCCGCCGAAACAAGTAAGTAGTGTGTGAATTTCGTATTTCAAATTTTGACAATTCACGAGAAGAGTAACGTAATGTCAAACGATATATTTGTCCCTTTCAAAAGTCGTGTAATTTTGGCATTTAACAGCGGGAGAATAAGCGAAATGTCAGTTATTCAAAATGCTTGGTTGTTGTCAAATTATTGAAAAACAGCATGCTCAGATGTTTATGGCATTGCAGTAGTTGCGATATAAATGGCATTTGGAGAGTGCAGAATTTATAGAAATTTTGTCTTGCTCAGAAATATTTGGACACCTTGGCCGCTCCGATATATCTGATGGCGACTGTACCCACACAGTTCTGGCTATCAATGAAGTGTTGATCCCTTTTTTTTGTTATTTCTGTCAAATGACTCACTATTTCCAAGTTGACCTTAGGTGCTTCAGCGCGAAAAGATCCTTCTCTAGAGTATTTTTTGAGTAGATCCCTTCGAGTCTCTTCTGTCAAGCCTTTAGTCATCCAGTGAGTCCACTGTTTTTGAATTGTATCATCAATGTTTGTTGTTGAGGAAGTAGAAGGTAATTCTTCTCCCATCATTTCAAGGAATTCCTGATCCCAGTCTTGTTGAGCTTGAATTGACTCTTGACCATATTCTTCGGTTGTATCCATATCAAACGTTTGAACGTTACAATTATTTGGAGATTTGTCAGAGTCTTTATTAGATATTTCTGATATATTTTCTTTATTAGCCTCCACATCCTCTGTAAGTAAGTGAAGAGTAAAAGGTTTATGTATATAGGTACATGTAGTATCGCAAATGTAATGACACAAATTCTAGAAGTACTCTTTGTACATAGAAAAGCTGGTTCTTGTTGAACTTCGCTCAATTGTGGCAATATCTATCATTTGAAGAAGCTACGCTTGTATTTCGAATGGAAAGAGATAACATTACAAGCTCGTGTTCGTATAGAACTGAGCGCGCTCGTGTGGAGCTGCCCAACGTAATATGATGTTCGTATAGAACGTTCATATTGGTAAATTTCAAAAGAAAAAAGAAGATATTCACATATATTTCGTTTACCTGTAGTAATCATATCCTTTTTTTTGGCTTTGTATGAATTGCGTCATACATTTAGTGAGGTTGTCAATTTGTTCCTGCATTGACTTCAACTTTTTATTGGTTTTTCGATCCTCTCGATCTCTTTCTCTAGATCGCGAGCGTGATCTCTTTTTTGGCATGGTTGAAAACACAATTACAACACGATTGTTACAATTTAAAAACAATATTATTTGTTTAGTAAAATCTCTAACGTCAGAAGTTTTTTGCACAACAAAACAATATGACGGCCGATAGAGGCGCGCGGGAGGTGCAAGCCTGCCAGCACGAGGCGCGCGCGGGAACATTTTTAAATTTAAATCTCTAAACGTTGTGGAGTTAATACATACTTAACAGTACTACAGGTTATCTATCATCGAGAACGAGACGCGTAGTATAATGGCTGGTTTTATTATATATTTTGAAAGGCGAGGTGTTATTTATGTTATCACAATAAATATCTGTTTCTAGAACCTCTCTGTGTGAACAAATTGAACAGGTGTCTGCTGCATGTCCCGTGTTCAAATATAATTACCATAACGTTTTCTTAAAATGGGTGTACTTATTAAGTTGATGGTTAGCACATCACTACTGCACCTCTCCCGAGCTCTCAGTCGTGCCTCGGCACTAGAGCAGATTAGATCTCTGTTGCATCGGTATCCTGCTAGTGATACCTACATGTAATTATATATTATATCATTATTAAACAACTCTGTATTTTAAGAAAATGTCTCGTTTTCTAATTGCCATGCTTCTAATTACTGTAGTTTTCTAATTACCATCCTATGAGAAAGTTGTAGACTTTTCAATATACTATGGTTATATCGTGAAATATATACAACATTATTTTTTGTTTATTCGAAACCTGAAAACTGTTTGTTCAGAATCAGTAATAGAATCGATTCCAATATTTTTTATACCATCTTACATTTTGACCAAATAATATTTACAAAAACACAAATGTTGAAAAAATTTCCACGAGCAAGATTTGAACCTGCACCCTTCTGACATACCGGGTTAGGTGCTTAAATCCTGCTCGTGGAAATTTTTTCAACATTTGTGTTTTTGTAATTTGTTTGCAACAAAATTTGCGTTAAAAATTATTTTGAACATTTTATAAATAGCTTGCCTACTTCTTAACTGATCTTTAACATTTGTAAAAATATTATGATCGGATGTTAGTGACGGTAGTTGTTGACATTGAATGGGCGCCTTTGGCTTTCAAAGTAAAAAGTGTTGAATAATTTCAGCGGGCTGGTTAGAACCACGATAGCTCAATTGGAAGAGCACCTGACCCGGTATATCAGAAGGGTGCGGGTTCAAATCCTGCTCGTGGAAAATTTTTCAACATTTATGTTTTTGTAATTTGTTCGCAACAAAATTTGCGTTAAAAATATTTTACAAATAATATTTACAAAACCTCAAATAAAGTACACCCTACTAAAAAAAATCTCACTCGTGCGCCGGCAGTCGCGCGCATCGCTTGTCACGTGGATGCGAGAGGGCGCAAGGTCGCAGCGCACCAATCGAGGCACGCGCCGGCTCCACGCACGTGGATTGACGCACCATAGACTATGTATAGAGGCACGCCACCCCCACCCCCCGTGTCAGTCACCCGGAAGCTATCGATCGGTGCATATATGTCGCACGCGCGCCGTGCGTCCTGCCTGACTCTTGCTCCCGCGCAGTGTTAGTTTCCGTATCGAGAAAATGGGATTTCGATACACCAATGCTCAGTATACAGAAATGGTACGAACGCTTGCTGTGTGTGGTGATAACGTTCCGGCAGTGCGACGTTACCAAGAACAATTTGGTATCCGTATTCACGTATCGTGGAACACTATGCTTGGAGTCACACAAAGGTTGAGGGACTATGGTCAGTTCCAGCCTCCGACTGCCGGCGATCGAGGTTTTATGAAAAATACATAATCTACAGTTTACAACCATGGCAGGCTAAAGCCTGTAAAAAAATGTATATTTTATTTGTTTCATTTATCTAATATTATTTACATCTGCCCCCTTCAACAACAACTTCAATGCCTTATCTAAAAAACTAGATTTTGACCTTTTTAACACAAGCGATGCATCGGCGAAGCGGCTCATGAGCCAGTTATTTTTTGAGTAGTTTAATGAATAAATTTAAGTGTGTGTTTTTCTTGTTAGTGCATCACATTTTTATTAATTTTGTTTTTATTAGTGAGGACCTATAATTGGCTTTCTGTTACTATTTTTAAGTTT